>JAVMKA010000013.1:412584-540214 GCA_032172135.1 Glyptemys insculpta
GAGGAGGGAGCAGGAGGGGGGGCTCAGAGCCCCCCCCAGGAGGGAGGAGGGAGCAGAAGGAGGGGGGGCTCAGAGGCCCCCCCCCAGGAGGGAGGAGGCAGGGGGCAGAAGGAGGAGGGGCTCAGAGGCCCCCCCAGGAGGGAGGGGCTCAGAGGCCCCCCTCACGGGGCGGGGCGGGAGAGGGGGAGGGGCAGAGGATGCTCCCTCAGGGGGCGGGGGACCAGGTAGCTCCTCCCCTACTGCGCCCGCCCGCCCCAGCATCCCAGCTCCGCCTCGTTCCGAGCCCAGGGCGGGGGTGGGGCCAGCCTCCTCCAATGGCAGCCAGGCCTGCCTCATTCTGGGCCGAGGGGGCGGGGCCTCCCCCTCAGCGCCCAGCCTCGCTGTGAGCCGCGCGCGGGCCGGGGGCGCACGGGCCCCTCCAGGCGGTTGGCTTTATGGGTCTCCTCCCACCCCGGCTCCCTAGAGCTGCGCGGCCGGGCGGATCCCGGCCGCCTCCCGCCCCTCGGCGCTCACCCGGCCGTTACTCCGCGGTCGCCGCCGCTGCTGTTGTCGCCGCCGCCACCAGGCCTGTCAAGGCCCCGCCCCTGCCTTCTATATACGCCCCCCGCCCCTCCCCGTTTGAAATTCCTCGCGCGCCTCACGGAGCGCACGCCCCGTCCCCCGTTCTGATTGGCCGGGCGGCACCTCATCCCGCCCCCTTCCCCCCTTCCGATTGGTCGCTGCCTTTCTTTCTCTCAGCCGATAGGCCGAGCTGTTACGCCCCGTCCGCTGTCGTGTGCTCCGCCGCCTTGCAGCCTTCAGCAAGGCCTCCTTCTCATCTGATTGGACGAGCTCGCTCTAGCCACGCCCTGCCTCTCCTGATTGTTCGCTTTCTCCCAGCCTTCCCGCCTAACCGACGAAGCGCGAGGCTTCCCCAGGGCTTCGTCTCGTGATTGGCTGGCGCTTCCCTCCGCCCCTCGAGACCCGCCCAACGGTCGGTGGAGGGCGGGAAGCCATTGACTGACAGGGCCAAAGCCCATGGGAACGAACCTCTTTGGGGGGTGGCCCTCTCTCCCATTGGTTGAGATAGTCAGAGGGGCCCGCCCTTCCCTCCCGCCTCTCTGAGGTGAGGGGCGGGGGAAGTGCCACCTATAATATCCCCCCAGAAAACCCACCCTGCCCCAGGGGCTCATGGGAGGGGCACTGACTGGTAGCCATGATGGCTCCCATTGGCGTGAGTGACACCAATGGACAGCCCTGCCCCAGGGGCTCATGGGAGGGGCACTGACTGGCAGCCATGATGGCTCCATTGGCATGAGTGATGCCCACAGACAGCCCTGCCTGCCCCAGGGGCTCATGGGAGGGGCACTGACTGGTAGCCATGATGGCTCCCATTGGCATGAGTGACACCAATGGACAGCCCTGCCCCAGGGGCTCATGGGAGGGGCACTGACTGGTAGCCATGATGGCTCCCATTGGCGTGAGTGACACCAATGGACAGCCCTGCCCCAGGGGCTCATGGGAGGGGCACTGACTGGCAGCCATGATGGCTCCATTGGCATGAGTGACGCCCACAGACAGCCCTGCCTGCCCCAGGGGCTCATGGGAGGGGTACTGACTGGCAGCCATGATGGCCCCCAGTGCTGTGAGTGACGCCAACAGACAGCCCTGCCCCAGGGGCTGATGGGAGTGACAGAGGAGCACTGATGGCCCCCCTTGGCATAACCCCTAGCCGAACCACTTATGCACAGCTTGTGAGGGCCCTTAGCTGCAGCAGTGATGGCTGCCTCCTGCCTTCAGTCATGCCAAGGGGCAGCCTTTCTCTGAAGCAGCCCTGCTTCTGGTACATGGCAACCAGCATGGCATCCACGGGCTGCTGGGAGTGAGGCACTGAGGGCCAGGCCCGATGGGTACCCTGGGACATTGGGCACAGGCAGGGCAGGCTGCCCTGGCCCAGGGGTATAAACTGCTCTAGTCATGCCCCCCTGCCGGGGAGTCCAGCAGTCTGCTGAACAGCAGCCAAGCCCCTGCCCTGCTTCTCACAGAGTCACACCAAGCCAACTCGGTTTAACCCTTTTATTTGGAAGCGCAGGTGAAGGGAAGCCGCCCTGTTGAAGTGGCAGCAGTCGGCCCCGGAAGAGAGCTGGGTTTGGTCGTTTCGAACACTGACCGAGCCAGGGGCCTGGATCGTGCCAGGAATGTCGTGGTAGCAGATTAAGACGCTGCTGCTGCATTAATATTTGTCTCCTTCCCCTAGGAGCGGGGCCGCCCGAGCGCGCAGCTATTGGACGAAGCCTGCACCGCACCAGCTTTAGGTAAGACTAGTACAGATTGGTCCATAGCAGCGCCTGTGAACACCTGCCCCCCACTATCTACCCCAGGGACAGAGGCCCCACTGGCCATGGGGAGCGGCAGCCTCTCCTTGCCCTGCAGAACCCCTGCCCCGGCAGATGATGGGAGCAGTGGCAGGCAACGCTTGATAAGCTACTCATGGGTTAGCAAGGAATGTCTACGGCCCAGGAGCTCATCAGGGGAATGGGTGGAAG
The DNA here is from genome assembly GCA_032172135.1 of Glyptemys insculpta. Lineage (NCBI taxonomy): Eukaryota > Metazoa > Chordata > Testudines > Emydidae > Glyptemys > Glyptemys insculpta. The sequence continues at coordinate 415,110 of JAVMKA010000013.1, forward strand.
TTGCTCAACCACCGGAGGGAATGTTAGCCTGCTAGTGTGCAGAGAAATAACCGGCTGGGTTTGGGCAAGTGGGTGAGTCATGTCCCAGGCCTGGGGGAGGAGGGGGAACCACAAGCCCCAGACGTGCTAGCAGCAGTTTCGGTCACATTGAGCAGGAAGTTAGCCGAAAGAACAGGGCTGGGCTGGGGGTGGAGGACCGGAAAGCAGCTGGCTCTCCTCGCCCCGGACATGGCCGGAGCGTTAGTTGGCAAAGGTGCTCTTCACAGCTGCTAGGATGCTCTTGGCGCTGATCCCGAAGAGGTCGAGGAGTTCGGCTGGTTTGCCACTCCGGGGCACTCCCGACACAGCCAAGCTCTGGAGCACCATGCCAGGCTCCCCGGACACGGCCGCGGCCACTGCTTCCCCAATCCCACCTAGCACAGAGAGAAGGGTCAAGCTACACGGCCCTAGTTCTCCTTGCCAGAGAAGTGGCGGTTGCTTACGGTGTGCTAGTCACAGCCCCTCTGAGATGTGTCACGTGGGCAGGACAGGCTCGCAGGACACCTGGGTTCCATTCCAGCTCTGCCAGCAGGCCTGGCTTTTCACAAGCCAGCCCTGGGACCCAGGAGATCCCTTCTAGTCCTAGCCCAGACAACCTGTCACAATCCAACTTCCCGGCAGGTTCCCCCACCCCCGTGATGGCTGGAACCTTATTCCAGCATCAGTCGATCCTTGGCCCGTTCACGCCCCTTTGTTCTTGGGCCAACATCCTCCTTTAGTTTCAACAGCTCTTCTCCCGTGGTATCCAGCGAATGCCCGGACCTGTGATTTAGGCTACACAGCGCACGCTGTCGGTCCCCTCTGCCCCATCCCAGCTGAGATTCCTCGACACCCTAGTCCTGCCGGGGTTGCCCAGTGCTAAAATGGGAAATAACCCTCCTGCTCGGGATTTCCCAGCCATCCAAGGCTGGCGTTGGCCCATGGTGGGAGTGAGCAGCCACCCTGCCATTGCTCCCCCCTCCCCCACAGGCATTTGGGAGCCCCCGGCCGCTAGCCTCCTACCCTCTCGGTAATGATCCTCCACGGTGATGATGCGCCCTCCAGTAGCCCTGGCACTGGTGACTATGGTGGCTGCATCCAAGGGCTTGATGGTGAAGGGGTCGATGACCCGGATGTGGGTGCCTGGAAGGGACAGAGGGTCAGAGGAGCACGGGGGAGCGAGCGAGCTCATGGCCATCCCCCGAGTGCTGGTTACCTTGCTTGGCGAGCTCGTCAGCAGCGGCCAGGGCCTCATGCAGCGTGACCCCGGCTCCGATCACCGTGACCCTGTCAGCGTCGCTCTTACGCACAACCTGGGGACAGAGACGCCAGAGGGCCAGGCTCAGCCAGGCCCATTCCTGCAGCCAAGGGTCAGGCCTCCCGGCCCGGCCCTTCCCTTGGCAGGCAGGTCTCTGCACTCTCCCACCCCACTGGCTTAGTGGCACCTTCCCTCTCCTCGCATTAAATCTTTCTTTGGATCGGATCACCAGACCCCCATCCGCTCCCAGAGCTGTGGGGGAGAACCCCAGAGCTCTGGCTCCCAGCCCTACCCACTAGACCCCCCTCCTCCCCTCCCCGAGCTGTGGGGGAGAACCCCAGAGCTCTGGCTCCCAGCCCTACCCACTAGACCCCCCCTCCCCCCTCCCCTCCCAGAGCTGTGGGGGAGAACCCCAGAGCTCTGGCTCCCAGCCCTCCCACTAGACCCCCCCTCCCCTCCCCTCCCCGAGCTGTGGGGAGAACCCCAGAGCTCTGGCTCCCAGCCCTACCCACTAGACCCCCCTCCTCCCCTCCCAGAGCTGTGGGGGAGAACCCCAGAGCTCTGGCTCCCAGCCCTACCCACTAGACCCCCCTCCCCTCCCCTCCCAGAGCTGTGGGGAGAACCCCAGAGCTCTGGCTCCCAGCCCTACCCACTAGACCCCCCTCCTCCCCTCCCAGAGCTGTGGGGGAGAACCCCAGAGCTCTGGCTCCCAGCCCTACCCACTAGACCCCCCTCCCCTCCCCGAGCTGTGGGGGAGAACCCCAGAGCTCTGGCTCCCAGCCCTACCCACTAGACCCCCCTCCCCTCCCAGAGCTGTGGGGGAGAACCCCAGAGCTCTGGCTCCCAGCCCTCCCACTAGACCCCCCCTCCCCTCTGCGAGCTGTGGGGGAGAACCCCAGAGCTCTGGCTCCTAGCCCTACCCACTAGACCCCACTCCCCTCCCAGAGCTGGGGATTTCTGGCTGAGACTTTATGGAGTCTCCTGCCACCTAGTGGCAGATCCGGGGCTGTCACCGTCACCGGGTCTGGTCTATGCCCCAGCCTGTAGCCAGTCTCCCGGGAGTGACCCCTTTAGCAGGCCGCGCCCCAAGGCCCCACACAATTGTACTGGGGAGGCCCATGGGTCTTTAGCACCAGCGCTCCCTGTCCCGCTCCGGAGTGAATCCAGCCCAGCCAGCCCCTTGCGGGAGGCTTTCCGAGTGTACCGACAACCACACCGGCCGCCTTCGCCGAACAAGGAGCCATTGATAGGTCACCTGGCCAAGCTGCTGCCCTCAAGGGCCAGCCAAGCTCCCGGCCTTGGCTCCCTCCTTCCCCCAGTCTGTCCAGGGGAGGGCTCCAAATCCCACCCAAGGGCAGCCCTTCTCCCTGTCACCCAACCCCTTCCCATGTCCTGCCTGGGCCTGCCCGCTGTCCAGGCCGTTGGGCGTTGGTTTCTGGCTGGAGTTCCCCTGGATTTTCAGCCTGGTCTGTAAAGGCCCAGTCAGCCGCTGACACCTGCCCCCACACAGCTCTTGTTCTGCCCTGGGAGCAGGCCTGGACTAGGTCTACACGGAACCCACTGCTGCGACTCCCCACCACTGTGGTAAACAACCCCCCCCCCCCCCCCCCCCAAGAGGCAGTGTCTGCATGGGGACACGGGGCAGCCCAGCTACAGAGAGCACAGGGAGGGACCAGCTGAGTTCTTTCCCCCCGCGGGGTCACCATGGAGGGTGAAGGAGGAAACCGAGGCAGGCACGGGAATCATATGTTACAGACGCTGCCCAAGACCCAACACCCCAGCAGGGACTGGCGCAGGACACCTCTGTCCCGCTTGGCTGGACTCCCCCGGGCTCCAGAGTCCTGCCAGATGCCACCGCCCCCTGGCACATTCACCCCCTCCTTTAAAGATTAACCACTTCACGCTCCCACCCCGCGCAGGAGCAGCCCGGGAACACGGAGCTGGAGCCCCTTTCTGCTCTGGAATCCAGCACGCCTGGGCTCTCCACCATGGCCTTGTGCCTCAGTTTCCCACCCCACCTCTAGACTGTAAACTCCGGGTCTCTCACCGGCTCCCCTTGCCTCCGATCTCCCTCAGTCCTTGGCCTGGGAACCCTTTTCTCTGAGGCATTTGGGCGGCGCCGTCCCGCAGCCATGGAGCTGGATCGGTCGGCTCCGCCTGCGTCACCCCACAACTGCCCCGGGCAGAGAGGGGAGCGGGGCCAGCTCCAGAGTTGAGCCAGCGCTTCCCACGCCCGTAGGATTGTGTAAGAGAAGCACCCAGAGGCTGGACTCTGCACTGCGCCAGGTGCGACCCAGACCCCGCCTCAGCCACCACCCGACAGCTCCCGGCACACCAGGGCCCTGAGCTCCACAACCCCCCCTGCCCCTCTCCCAGCATTGGGTGAGGCCCATTATAATGCGCAGACCCATCCCCAAAGAGCCTCAATCCAGACAAGGCAGGAGGAGAAACTGAGGCACGGAGTGAGGCCGCCATTGACCCAGGGTCACCCAACAACTCACCCCCCCCACACTCTTCCCAGCCCCTTACCTTGGCCTGGCCAATCTCAAACTTCTCCTCCGGCGGGTAGATGACCGGGGTCTCTGGGCGGCTGGTCCGGATGAAGCAGATGCCCTAGGGAGCAGAGGAGCCAGGCAAGGCAGGTCACAGGCAGGCTTAGAGCTTGGTGCCAACAGGCAGCTGACCCCCAGCCACAGGTGGGGCTCTGTGATCCCACACACATCCGGGCAGGTCTCCCACCTGCTCCCATAGATTAGAGGGCAGGGGGTAACAGACCTGGACTGGGTGACCCAGGAGAGCTTCCAGGCCGAGCTATCGACAGCTGCCCCCCCAAACACATGCAACACCCCACCCAGGACAGCTGCAGGATTCCCAGCTTACCACCACGCCGTCAAGTGACCGGCAAAGTGACGCTACAAGGGGAGGAAATCCAAGGTCGCACGGGTCCGATGACAGAACCCAGGAGTCCTGGCTCCCAGCCCCCCCTGCTCTGACCCACCAGACCCCCTCCCCTCCCCGAGCCAGGGAGAGAACCCAGGAGTCCTGGCTCCCAGCCCCCCCTGCTCTGACCCACCAGACCCCCTCCCCTCCCCAAGCCAGGGAGAGAACCCAGGAGTCTCGGGGGCAGGCGAATGGAGGATGCAGAGAACTGGCACGGCCAGGCCCAAGGACAAGGTGGAGTCCACCATCGGTGCCATCCAGACCTAGAGCCAGACCCCACAGCTGGCCCCTGAGGCCGCCCCACAGACCCCACTCCTGAGGCAGCAGCACAAGGAGCCCCCCGGAGCGGTTACCTTGGTGTTGGCAGCCAGGCAGACGGCGCGCTCCGTGGAGACCGCGTCGCTGGGGTAGAAGACAGTGCAGCCGGGAATGGTTCGGAACATGGCTATGTCCTCCAGGGCCATCTGCGAGGGGCCGTCCTCCCCTGCGGGGAGCCACAAGAGGTGCCGGGCTAGAGAGCAGGCTCGCTCGGCAGCGCAGGGGGCCAGCAGCCCACTCCCCTGGCCACGCAGCCTCCAGGAGCCCCGACGCCTGGGGTCTGCTCCCAGCCCTGCCACCAATCTGCACGTGGCCCTCTGGCAACGTGGCCGGGGGGCGGGGTGTCACAGGGCAGCCCAGCGTCCCCCCCGTGCCTACCGATGGAGACCCCGCAGTGGGAGCCGCACAGGTTGAGGTTGGTCCGGGAGATGGCGCCCATGCGGATGTGGTCGAAGGCCCGGGTGAAGAAAGCAGCAAAGGTGCTGGCGAAGACCACGGCCCGGTCCCTGGCGGCGCAGCCCAGAGCCACGCTGACCTGGGGGGAGAGTGCGTGAGAGCTGGCCCCAGAGAAGCCCCCCGCCCCACACACAGCCCCCAGCACTGACCATGTTCTGCTCGGCGATGTAGCACTCGATGTAGCGCTCGGGGTGCACCCGCTTGAACAGCTCGGAAAAGGTGGAGTTCTTGGTGTCGCCGTCCAAGGCCACCACGCGCTCGTTGGCAGCGCCCAGCTTTGCCAGGGCCACACCATAGGCCTTCCGCGTGGCCACCTGCAGGGCAGGGGAGTGTCACGGTCCTGGCCCCACAGCCACCATTTCCCTCCCCCGGAGCCAGCCACCAGTCAGTCCAGACCCCCTTCTCCTAGCCCCCTGCCACCCCAGCCCTGGGCTCCTGTCACCGAGTGTGGGGGAGTCAGGGCCCTGCACCCCTCTTCCTGCGATTCCCCGGGACTCTCAGCCAGCCAGCAACACAGAAGGTTTATTAGATGACAGGAACACAGTCCCAAGCAGCGCGTGTAGGTACAACCAGAACCCCTCAATCAAGTCCTTCTGGGGGGTTCAGGGAGCTTAGACCCCGGCTTGGGGTTCCCTGCGTTGCACCATCCAGACCAAACTGAAACTAAAAACCCCTCCAGCAGCTCTCTCCCCCCTCCCCTCTGCTCCTCCTCTCCTTTGTCCAGTCTCCCAGGCAGAAGGTGTCACTTCTCCCAACCCCCCTCCTGGCTCAGGTAGCTTCCTTCTCATCCCCAGTGTCACTCCCCTGCAACATTCCCAGGTCAGTCCGCCCCGCTCCCTGCTCCCTCACAGCTCCCCTTTCCCCACCTTGTCCCCAATGGTGTATTCGGGCGGCGAGGGCATGCAGATGCCAGCGATGCTGATCTGTGGGACGTCCTCAATGGGGGCCTGTGGCACCAGCACCTGGTGGGTCTGGATCCGGCTCTGGATGGCACCGATGATGGACTCCACCTTGTCCTTGGGCATGGGCTTGCCGTGCCAGTTCTCCGCGTCCTCCACACCTGGCATCGAACCACCCCCAGGGAGCGAGCAGAAGTGAGACAGGACGCCTAGGTTCTCCCCCGGCTCGGGGAGGGGGGTCTGGTGGTTAGAGCAGGGGGGGCTGGGAGCCAGGACTCCTGGGTTCTCTCCCCAGCTCTGGGAGGGGAGTGGGGGCTGGTGGGGTAGAGCAGGGGGGGCTGGGAGCCAGGACTCCTGGGTTCTCTCCCCAGCTCTGGAAGGGGAGGCCTCACCCTCAGCTCTCCTGAGGTCCCTACTCTGTCGCACCCCACAATAGCTGTCAGAAGGGGAGAAAGAGCCACTGAACCCCCTCCCCCCAAGCATGGCCCTCCCTCCCGCCAGGAGCTAGCCGTGGGGCCCCAGGCCACGGCCTGCAGCACTCAGAGCCCAGGGGGGCACTCACCAGGGATGCCTCGTCCCTTGTATGTCTTGGCCACGATGGCCGTGGGCTTCCCCTTCACCTGAGCCGCCTGCCGCAGGGCCTCGTCCAGCTCTTCCACGGCATGGCCGTCCACCACGTAGGTGTTCCACCTGCCGGGGAGGGAGGGGTTAGCCAGCCCCAGGGCCGCCCACCCCACCCGGGGCCCCGGCCCCCATGGCACTCACCCAAAGGCCTCGCAGCGGCGGCGGTACACCTCCATGTCGTGGCACAGCGGCGTCGCCTCGCTCTGGCCCAGCCGGTTGACGTCCACGATTGCCACCAGGTTGTCGAGCTGGTAGTGGGAGCCGAAGGCCAGAGCCTCCCAGACGGAGCCCTCCGACACCTCCCCGTCACCCAGCAGGCAGAACACCCGATAGCTGGCCAGAGGGGCAGGGTCACGGCCAGGCCCCGCCTCCCCGAGCGCCCCCCGGCTCAGAGCGGGCGGGCTCACGGCCGGGCCGCGCCTCCCCGAGCGCCCCCCGGCTCAGAGCGGGCGGGCGGGCTCACGGCCGGGCCGCGCCTCCCCGAGCGCCCCCCGGCTCAGAGCGGGCGGGCGGGCTCACGGCCGGGCCGCGCCTCCCCGAGCGCCCCCCGGCTCAGAGCGGGCGGGCGGGCTCACGGCCGGGCCGCGCCTCCCCGAGCGCCCCCCGGCTCAGAGCGGGCGGGCGGGCTCACGGCCGGGCCGCGCCTCCCCGAGCGCCCCCCGGCTCAGAGCGGGCGGGCGGACTCACGGCCGGGCCGCGCCTCCCCGAGCGCCCCCCGGCCCAGAGCGGGCGGGCGGACTCACGGCCGGGCCGCGCCTCCCCGAGCGCCCCCCGGCTCAGAGCGGGCGGGCTCGCGGCCGGGCCGCGCCTCCCCGAGCGCCCCCCGGCTCAGAGCGGGCGGGCTCGCGGCCGGGCCCCGCCTCCCCGAGCGCCCCCCGGCTCAGAGCGGGCGGGCTCACGGCCGGGCCGCGCCGCCCCAGACCTCCACACAGCCCCAGAAAGGGGGGGTGTCACAACCAGGCCACACCTCCGTCAGCTTCCCAACCCCAGTTCCCCCTCCCCACATTGCCACCCAGTTCTCCCCAGCCACCTATCCCAGGCTGGGGGAGCCCCCCAGGCACTCACCTGGCCTTGTCGAAGTACTTGCCTACGTAGGCCATCCCGCAGGCCGCGCCCAGGCCCTGCCCCAGTGAGCCCGTGGCCACATCCACGAAGGGCAGCCTCTGGTGGAGAGAGGGGCCACGTGACAGCAGAGAGCACTGGGGGAGACCCCCACAGTCCCTGCCCCCCCACTGGGGCACCCCAAGGACAAGGTGCAGCAGTCCCCCAGCTGCCCTCATTCCCAGTGGTGGGTCCCCAGCTCGGATGGGCCCTGTGACTTTCCACCCCACAGGGAGCAGAGAGGGGCGGCAGGCTGTCATTCGGGGGCGGGGGGGAGGCTGGTATCCCAGGGACCCCCACACTCACCGGGGTGGGGTGTCCCTCCAGGTCACTGTCGATCTTGCGCAGATTCAGCAGCTCTGGCTCCTTGAGGAAGCCGGCCTCAGCCCAGGCGGCATAGAGCAAGGGGGCAGCATGGCCCTGTGGGCAGGGGGCAGGGTTAGACCCCCGTGGGGGCAGAGCATGGGCACCCCCAGCACCTCGAAGGTCCAGGCCATCCCCCCAAATGGAACAAGAGAGGACATTGCAGAGGGGAAGCCTCATGCTGCCGCCAAGGGAACCCCCACCCGTGCCACCCCCCATAGCCCAGCCACAGGGACGCCCCCCAATTTCCCCCATAGCCCAGCCAGGGGGACCCCTCCCCTGGCCAATAGGGGACCCCCCCACCGATCTCCCCCATAGCCCAGCCGGGAGACCCCCCACCGATCTCCCCCCATAGCCCAGCCAGGGGGACCCCCCCCACCGATCTCCCCCCACAGCCCAGCCAGGGGGACCCCTCCCCTGGCCATGAGGGGACCGCACGCCCCACCTTGGAGAGGACAAAGCGGTCATTGCTGGGGTGCGCCGGCTGGCTGGCCCGGTAGCGCATGGCCTGGAAGAACAGCACGGCCGCGATCTCAGCCGCGCTGCAGCAGGACGTGGGGTGGCTGTGGGGGGAGACGGGGCAGAGTCAGCTGGTGTGGGCCCCCCCCCGGGCCATAGTGGGATCCCAGCCAAGCCCTCTCTCCACAGAGGGCACAACACCCCCCATTCTGGTCCCATCCAGCCCAGGCCCCGCCCCCAGCAGCCAAGCCCCGCCCCTCCAAGCCAGGGGCGGTGCCACAAGACTTGAGCAGCCCCCCCATGGAGTGACAGCTCAGCCCAGCCAATCAGAGCAGAGAGCACGCCTTACTCTCCTCACACCCCCTCCAGCACGTGGGAGGGGGGCGAACCCGTCCTGCGGCCCCCCCCCGGCCCCGGGGCCTGCCAGGAGGGGGGAGTTAACCCTTGACATACCAGAGTCCCGCCCCCACCCCACCCAAGAGAAGGGCTCCGAGACCCTCCCCCCCCCCCGGCCAGCGATTGCAGCCCAGCAATGCCCGCCGCTCCCCCCGAAGGGTAAATGCACCCCCCATTAGAGGCTGCACCATGCACCCCCCACGTGCACCGATCCCCCTTTGCAACAGGAGCACGAGGCCCCACACACAGCCCCCCCAGCCTTGCAATGGCGCCCCCCGGGGGAGGGGCACGCACAGACCCCCCCCAGCCTTGCAATGGCGCCCCCCGAGGGGAGGGGAACGCACAGAGCCCCCCCAGCCTTGCAATGGCGCCCCCCGAGGGGGAGGGGCACGCACAGAGCCCCCCCCGCCTTGCAATGCCCCCCCCCGAGGGGCACGCACAGAGCCCCCCCAGCCTTGCAATGCCCCCCGAGGGAAGGGGCACGCATAGAGCCCCCCCAACCTTGCAGTGGCGCCCCCCGAGGGGGAGGGGCACGCACAGAGCCCCCCCGCCTTGCAATGCCCCCCCCGAGGGGCAGGCGCAGAGCCCCCCCAGCCTTGCAGTGACGCCCCCCGAGGGGGAGGGGCACGCATAGAGCCCCCCCAACCTTGCAGTGGCGCCTCCCGAGGGGGAGGGGCACGCACAGAGCCCCCCCGCCTTGCAATGCCCCCCCCCGAGAGGCACGCACAGAGCCCCCCCCCCCGCCTTGCAATGGCGCCCCCGGGGGAGGGGCACGCACAGAGCCCCCCCGCCTTGCAATGCCCCCCCCCCGAGGGACACGCAGCCCCGGCTCCGCTCACCCCGAGCCCGCAGCGCCCGTGGCCCGCAGCGCCCGCACCCGCAGGCGGTTCGCCGCATCGCGCAGGGCCTGCAGCGGGGGCTGGTCCGGCCGGGGCTCGCCACTGGCCATGCTGCAGCTGCCGGGACCCGCGCGGCGTCTGGCGGCTCCCGCGCCCCGCCCCGCCCCGCCCCGGCAGGAAGTGAGATCACGGGGGGGCTGGGATTCCCCCAAGGATGCGGGACGATGGGGACCCCCCCACACACTACTCTGCTCTGGCTGGCCAGCTGTCCATACGATCCCCATCCGGGCCTGGAGTGACTCCGGATTGACCCCTGCCGGAGCTGAGCTCAGAACCCAGCCCTGCCCCCATTGCAATCTGGGGTGACTCCGGATTGACCCCTGCCGGAGCTGAGCTCAGAACCCAGATGTGTGCAGGCTGTGCACTCCCACGCATGTCTGGGAGCCCCACATGTGGCGGATGCCCTGGGCTTTGCAGGCTTCACGAGGCGTGGGGGGTGGGCGCTGGAGGGCTGGCATCATGCCCGGGGATGCTGCTGGCACCTGCTTGGTCCCTTGGCAGGGGAGACGCGCCTCAGAGCCTCTCCAGTGTTATACAGGGCCCCTGGGGGCTGGGGCGGGGGCTGGTTATCCGGGGACGCCTTTGGGGGTTCTGCCGGGGGTGCGTTTCACTTCACCAGGAACCAGGGCCCCCACACTGCCCCAAGACCAGCATGACCCTTTTACCAATGCGGGAAACTGTGGCACACATTGGCATCACACAGATGTTCCACAAAATTCCCGTGTCCCGGCCCCGGGTGAGGGTCCCCGGATAACCGGCCCCCCGGAGGGCTGTGTCTCAGCTGAAGGCAGGTTTCCTGTGATGCCAGGCCGCTGTCCTGGCTACCAGTGGCGGTTCCAGTTGTGTTTGGGTCAGGGGCACCGGGAAGGGGGGAGGGAAGGACTCCGCCCCTTTGGGCTGCCCCAGCACCCATGCCAGCTAGGGGGGACTCTGCCAAGGCACCTCCACCACCCAGAGGGGTATATGCCTGGGTCCTCATGCCCCGTGGGCAGCGGGCAGCGCCCGAAGGTCACAGCCGAAGCCCTGGTGGTACCACCCTCCACGCCCTCATCTCGCTCACCAAGGAGGGCTGGGGGAGGAGGGGAGGCCCTCTGGGCGGCAGAGGGCCAGGACCGCGCCCTGGGGTGCATCCGCAAGCACCCCGTGTCACGGAGTCCCCGGGCGATGCTCTGGGACTGCTCCCCACAAAGCCAGGCAGGACTCTGGGGAGCCTCCTCTCCCTCGGAGCAGACCGTCTGCAGGGCAAGAAGCTCACACGGCTTCACCTCCTGGGTCTCTCCTGGGAGCATTCAGCATCTGCCCCTCCGTGCGCTTCCCACAGCGAGTCCGCCCCGGCGGGGTCCTGGGGGAGCCAGAGGGTCCTGCCCCCCCACTTCGCAGTCAGACGGGACTCTCGGCCAGCCAGTAACACAGAGGTTTATTAGATGACAGGAACAGGGTCTAAAACAGAGCTTGTAGGGCCAGCAAACGGGACCCCTCGGCCGGGTCCATTCTGGGGCCCAGCGAGGCAGACCCCCGTCCGCCCTCCCTTCCAGTCCCCAGCTCGCCCCAAACCCCCGTCCAGCCCCTCCTCTCTGGGCTTTGTCTCTTTCCCGGGCCAGGAGGTCACCTGATCCCTTTGTCTCCAACACCTTCAGGTGGCACCTTTGCAGAGGAGGGGCCCAGGACATCAGTTGCCAGGAGACAGAGTGTCGGGCATTTATGTGCCCTGGCCCTTTGCTCTGCCGCAACCCTACACCCTTATCCCACCCCCTAGATCCTTAAGAACTGCATAGGGGAAACTGAGGAAAACATTAAGAACGGTCCCACTTCGTCACACCCCGTGCCCAGGAGAGGGTGAGCCGGGGGCAGGTGCAGGATGGGAAAGAGGAGGGCACTGTGGCCCCTCTGGGGAGAGGTGCGGGGACGGGTTATATGGGGCCCCTTGCCTGGGGACGGGACTCGGCCCCTCTGGGGTGGGGCAGAGGCGGGCTATCCCAGGACCCCTTGCCGAGCGCTGAGACATGGCCACTCTGGGGAAAGGTGCGGCGGGCAGTGGGCGTTAGCCGCGGTGGGGGGCATCGTGGGACGGCGGGGGGTGAAGTGGGTGTTAGCCACGCTGGTGGGCGTCGCAGGATGGTGGGGGGGGACAATATGGGGGATTTGCTCACTTCCCCCGCCTGTCCCTCACTATCTCTGTCCCCCCCACAGCTGGACTGGAACTTCCCCACACCAGCCGCGGAGCGCCAAGACGCCAGCCCCGCCCAGACGCCCCCTCCGGAGCTGGCCCAGGGGGTCACGCCCAGAGCCGGGCCAGGGCGAGGCGGGGGAGAGGCTGGGGCAGCGCCAGGGGCTGCAGGGCGAGGTGGTGATGCTGAAAGACGCCCAGGAGGCACTGGAAGGCCGGTGGCTGGCACTGCAGGGGGGCTGGCGCCAGGGACAGCACCAGCTGCTGGAACAGCTGCGAGAGGAAAGGAGAAGGAGAGGTGAGGAGGGGAACCGGGGTCTGCCCTGCCCCCAGTGCCCCAGGCCTGGCACCCCCTACCCCCAGTGCCCCAGGCCTGGCACCCCCTGCCCTCCAGTGCTCCACGCCTGGCACCCCCTTGCCCTCCAGTGCCCCAGGCCTGGCACCCCCCTTCCCCCAGTGCCCCAGGCCTGGCACCCCCCTGCCCCCAGTGCCCCAGGCCTGGCACCCCCTGCCCTCCAGTGCTCCACGCCTGGCACCCCCTTGCCCTCCAGTGCCCCAGGCCTGGCACCCCCCTGCCCCCAGTGCCCCAGGCCTGGCACCGCCCTGCCCCCAGTGCCCCAGGCCTGGCACCCCCCTACCCCCAGTGCCCCAGGCCTGGCACCGCCCTGCCCCCCAGTGCCCCACGCCTGGCACCCCCTGCCCCCAGTGCCCCAGGCCTCGCACCCTCTTGCCCTCCAGTGCTCCATGCCTGGCACCCCCTGCCCCCAGTGCCCCAGGCCTGGCACCCCCTGCCCTCCAGTGCCCCAGGCCTGGCACCCCCCTGCCCTCAGTGCTCCACGCCTGGCACCCCCCTGCCCTCCAGTGCCCCAGGCCTGGCACCGCCTGCCCCCAGTGCCCCAGGCCTGGCACCCCCCTGCCCCCAGTGCTCCACGCCTGGCACCCCCTGCCCTCCAGTGCCCCAGGCCTGGCACCCCCCTGCCCCCAGTGCCCCAGGCCTGGCACCCCCTGCCCCCAGTGCCCCAGGCCTGGCACCCCCTGCCCTCCAGTGCTCCACGCCTCGCACCCCCTTGCCCTCCAGTGCTCCACGCCTGGCACCTCCTGCCCTCCAGTGCCCCAGGCCTGGCACCCCCCTGCCCCCAGTGCCCCAGGCCTGGCACCCCCTGCCCCCAGTGCCCCAGGCCTGGCACTCCCCTGCCCCCAGTGCTCCACGCCTGGCCCCGCCTGGCCCCAGTGCCCCAGGCCTGGCACCGCCCTGCCCCCAGTGCCCCAGGCCTGGCACCCCCTGCCCCCAGTGCCCCACGCCTGGCACCTCCTGCCCCCAGTGCTCCACGCCTGGCACCCCCTGCCCCCAGTGCCCCAGGCCTGGCACCCCCTGCCCCCAGTGCCCCAGGCCTGGCACCCCCTTGCCCTCCAGTGCCCCAGGCCTGGCACCCCCCTGCCCCCAGTGCCCCAGGCCTGGCACCGCCCTGCCCCCCAGTGCCCCACGCCTGGCACCCCCCTGCCCCCAGTGCCCCAGGCCTGGCACCCCCTGCCCCCAGTGCCCCAGCCCTGGCACTCCCCTGCCCCCAGTGCTCCACGCCTGGCACCGCCTGCCCCCAGTGCCCCAGGCCTGGCACCCCCCTGCCCCCAGTGCCCCAGGCCTGGCACCGCCCTGCCCCCAGTGCCCCAGGCCTGGCACCCCCTGCCCCCAGTGCCCCACGCCTGGCACCTCCTGCCCCCAGTGCTCCACGCCTGGCACCCCCCTGCCCCCAGTGCTCCACGCCTCGCACCCCCTGCCCCCCAGTGCCCCAGGCCTGGCACCCCCTGCCCCCAGTGCCCCAGGCCTGGCACCCCCTTGCCCTCCAGTGCCCCAGGCCTGGCACCCCCCTGCCCCCAGTGCCCCAGGCCTGGCACCACCCTGCCCCCCAGTGCCCCACGCCTGGCACCCCCTGCCCTCCAGTGCCCCAGGCCTGGCACCGCCCTGCCCCCAGTGCTCCACGCCTGGCACCCCCTGCCCCCAGTGCCCCAGGCCTGGCACCCCCTTGCCCTCCAGTGCCCCAGGCCTGGCACCGCCCTGCCCCCAGTGCTCCACGCCTGGCACCCCCTTCCCCCAGTGCCCCAGGCCTGGCACCCCCTGCCCCCCAGTGCCCCAGGCCTGGCACCCCCCTGCCCCCAGTGCCCCAGGCCTGGCACCTCCTGCCCCCCAGTGCCCCAGGCCTGGCACCGCCTGCCCTCCAGTGCTCCACGCCTGGCACACCCTTGCCCTCCAGTGCCCCAGGCCTGGCACCCCCTTGCCCTCCAGTGCCCCAGGCCTGGCATCCCCCTGCCCCCAGTGCCCCAGGCCTGGCACCCCCTGCCCCCAGTGCCCTACGCCTGGCACCCCCTGCCCCCAGTGCCCCACGCCTGGCACCCCCTGCCCTCCAGTGCCCCAGGCCTGGCACCCCCCTGCCCCCAGTGCTCCACGCCTGGCACCCCCTGCCCCCAGTGCTCCACGCCTGGCACCCCCTTGCCCTCCAGTGCCCCAGGCCTGGCACCCCCCTGCCCCCAGTGCCCCAGGCCTGGCACCGCCCTGCCCCCAGTGCCCCAGGCCTGGCACCCCCTGCCCCCAGTGCCCCAGGCCTGGCACCGCCTTGCCCCCAGTGCCCCAGGCCTGGCACCTCCCTGCCCCCAGTGCCCCACGCCTGGCACCGCCCTGCCCCCCAGTGCCCCAGGCCTGGCACCGCCTTGCCCCCAGTGCCCCAGGCCTGGCACCGCCCTGCCCCCAGTGCCCCAGGCCTGGCACCGCCCTGCCCCCCAGTGCCCCAGGCCTGGCACCCCCTGCCCCCAGTGCCCCAGGCCTGGCACCGCCCTGCCCCCAGTGCCCCACGCCTGGCACCGCCCTGTGCCCCACCATGTTGCACTCATAGACTCATAGACTCATAGACTTTAAGGTCAGAAGGGACCATTATGATCATCTAGTCTGACCTCCCGCATGATGCAGGCCACAAAAGCTGACCCACCCACTCCTGGAATAATTCTCTCCCTTGACTCAGCTGTTGAAGTCCCCAAATCATGATTTAAAGACTTCAAGTCGCAGAGAATCCTCCAGCCAGCGACCCCTGCCCCATGCTGCGGAGGAAGGCGAAAAACCTCCAGGGCCTCTGCCAATCTGCCCTGGAGGAAAATTCCTTCCCGACCCCAAATATGGCGATCAGCAGAACCCCGAGCATGCGGGCAAGATTCTCCAGCCAGACCCGCATTGACCATTGATACTAATTACCTGCGATGGCACGTTATTGACCTATTGACTAAAACCACGTTATCCCATCAAACCATCCCCTCCATAAACTTATCAAGCTTAATCTTAAAGCCAGAGAGGTCTTTCGCCCCCACTATTTCCCTCGGAAGGCTGTTCCAGAACTTCACCCCTCTGACGGTTACCCTAATTTCAAGCCTAAACTTCCCCACGGCCAGTTTATATCCATTTGTTCTCGTGTCCACATTAGTACTGAGCTGAAATAATTCCTCTCCCTCCCTGGTATTTATCCCTCTGATATATTTAAAGAGAGCAATCATATCCCCCCTCAGCCTTCTTTTGGTTAGGGTAAACAAACCGAGCTCCTCGAGTCTCCTTTCATAGGAAAGGTTTTCCATTCCTCGGATCATCCTAGTGGCCCTTCTCTGTACCCGTTCCAGTTTGAGTTCATCCCTTTTAAACATAGGAGACCAGAACTGCACACAGTACTCCAAATGAGGTCTCACCAGCGCCTTGTATAACGGAAGCAGCACCTCCTTGCCCCTACTAGCAATACCTCGCCTAATGCATCCCAAGACCGCATTAGCTTTTTTCACGGCCACGTCACATTGCCGGCTCATAGTCATCCTGCGGTCAACCAGGACTCCGAGGTCCTTCTCCTCTTCCGTTACTTCCAACCGATGCGTCCCCAGCTTATAAGTAAAATTCTTGTTAGTCATCCCTAAATGCATCACCTTACACTTCTCACTATTACTCCAGTTTACAAGGTCATCCAAATCTCCCTGCAGGATATCCCGATCCTTCTCCGAATTGGCAATACCTCCCAACTTTGTGTCATCCGCAAACTTTATCAGCCCACTTCTACATTCGGTTCCGAGGTCAGTAATGAATAGATTAAATAAAATCGGACCCAAAACCGAACCTTGAGGAACCCCACTGGTGACCTCCCTCCAACCTGACAGTTCTCCTTTCAGTACGACCCGCTGCAGTCTCCCCTTTAACCAGTTCTTTATCCACCTCTGGATTTTTATATCGATCCCCATCTTTTCCAATTTAACCAATAATTCCTCATGCGGTACCGTATCAAACGCTTTACTAAAATCGAGGTATATTAGATCCACCGCATTTCCTTTATCTAGAAAGTCTGTTACTTTCTCAAAGAAGGAGATCAGGTTGGTTTGGCACGATCTGCCTTTCGTAAACCCATGTTGTAATTTGTCCCAATTGCCATTCACCTCAAGGTCCTTAACTACTTTCTCCTTCAAAATTTTTTCCAAGACCTTGCATATTACAGATGTTAAACTAACAGGCCTGTAGTTACCCGGGTCACTTTTTTTCCCCTTCTTGAAAATAGGAACCACATTAGCTATTCTCCAGTCCAACGGTACCACCCCCGAGTTTACAGATTCATTAAAAATTATCGCTAACGGGCTTGCAATTTCTCGCGCCAGTTCCTTTAATATTCTCGGATGAAGATCATCCGGTCCGCCCGATTTAGTCCCGTTAAGCTGTTCGAGTTTGGCTTCTACCTTGGATACGGTAATGTCAACCCCCCCTCCTTTATTCCCCTCTGTCACGCTGCCCCTATTCCTAAACCCTTCATTAGCCTCATTAAAGACCGATGCAAAATATTCGTTTAGATATTGTGCCATGCCTAGATTATCCTTAATCTCCACTCCATCTACAGTCTTCAGCGGTCCCACTTCTTCTTTCTTTGTTTTCTTCTTATTTATATGGCTATAAAACCTCTTACTATTGGTTTTAATTCCCCTCGCAAGGTCTAACTCTACCCGGCTTTTGGCCTTTCTCACTCCATCTCTACATGCTCTGACCTCAATAAGGTAGGTTTCTTTGTCGATCCCTCCCCTCTTCCACTCTTTGTACGCTTTCTGTTTTTTCTTAATCACCCCTCTGAGTCGCTCGCTCATCCAGCTCGGTCTAAATCTGGTGCCTACGAACCGTTTTCCCTTTCTCGGGATACAGACCTCCGACAGCTCCTGTAACTTCAACTTGAAATAATCCCAGGCGGCTTCCGCCTTTAGATCCCTAAATATGTTAGTCCAATCCACTTCTCTAACTAGTCGCCTTATTTTATTAAAGTTAGCCCTTTTAAAATTGTAAACCCTAGTCTCCGATTTAATTCTGTTAATCCTTCCATTTAGTTTAAACCGAATCAGCTCATGATCATTCGAGCCAAGGTTGTCCCCTACAACCATTTCCTCAACGAGGTCCTCACTACTCACCAAAACCAAATCTAAAATGGCATCTCCCCTCGTCGGTTCAGTAACTACTTGATGAAGGAATTCATCTGCTAGCACGTCTAGGAAAATCTGAGCCCTATTGTTGTTACTAGCATTTGTTCCCCAATCTATATCCGGGAAGTTAAAGTCTCCCATGATTACACAGTTCCTATTAGTATTTACTTCCCTAAAAACATTAAAGAGTTCTCTGTCCACATCCAGGCTAGATCCCGGCGGTCTATAGCACACCCCAAGCACTATCCCAGGGGAGGCTCTAGTTGTTTTTTTACCCAATGTGAGTATTGCCCATACGGACTCTGTGTTATCCATTCCATCACTTATTATTTCTTTACAGTTTACCTCATTATTGACATACAATGCTACTCCCCCACCTTTACCTTTGTTCCGGTCGTTCCTAAACAGCACATACCCTTCCATACCTGTATTCCAGTCATGACTACCGTTCCACCACGTTTCGGTTATTCCTACGATATCCGGTTTCATTTCTCGGACCAGGAGCTCCAATTCCTCCATTTTGTTACCTAGGCTTCTCGCATTGGTGTATAAACATCTTAATTTATGCCGTTTGGCCTCTCTCACATTCGTTGTCCAATTTGGTACGGACACCGTACCGCCAGTATGACCTATTAGTCTAGTATCCATCCCCCCCTCCTCATGTCCAATCTCTTCCCCCCGGCTATATCCGTTCTTATCTTGTCACCCTCCTTCTCAATATTGTAATCTGGCGTGGAGATTAACTGGACATCTCCCAACCGTCTCCCCCAAATTCCTAGTTTAAAGCTCTTTTGATGAGATGAGCCAGCCTCCCTCCCAGAAGCCTATTTCCTTCCCTACTTAGGTGAAGTCCATCCCGTGAGAACAGTTGTCTGTCCCCGAAAGCCTCCCAGTGGCCATACATCCCAAAGCCCTCCTTATAGCACCACTCCCTTAGCCAACTATTTATCATCACAATCCTGTCAGCCCTTTGCTGTCCTTCTCTAGGAACAGGCAGAATTCCACTGAAGATGATCTGAGCCTCGATTTCCTTAAGCGTCCTCCCCAGCCTGGCATAATCACCCTTGATTCTCTCTAGCGAGAACCTAGCTGTGTCATTCGTTCCTACGTGAAGGATGATCAAGGGGTTCTTACCCGCTCCTTTTAGGATCCTTTTCAACCGCAGGTCCACATCCCGTATCTTAGCGCCCGGTAGACAGCACACCCTTCTGTTCTCTGGGTCCGCCCTGGTCACAGGCCTGTCTAACCTCCTCAGCAAGGAGTCCCCAATCACATAAACCTGCCTTTGCCTGGTGACAGTGCGATCTACTAATCTAACCCCTGTTCCCTCTAGTCACAACCCCTGTCCGTTCCTATTTTCCCTTATAATCCCCCTTATGCCATCCTGTGTCCTCCCGGGGCCCAGATTTGGTGCTGTCTCCATCAACTCCTCCCCTCTTTCTATGGGACTAGCAGCTCTTCTCTTCGTCCTCACCCTCCCACCTTCAGTTACCACCTGCTGCACCCCTTCCTCGTTATCCAAACACCCAAACCTGTTCCTGAGCTCTATTTCCCCTTCACTGGCCCTCCTTTTCCTTGGCCTGCTTCTCACGGTCACGTGCTTCCACTGCCCTTGTTCTCCCCCCGGCATTCCCCCCTCACACTCCTGGTACCTGTGCTCCCTGTGCATTTCCTTCCACCCCACCCCATGGCCGTGTCAGATGAGGGAACGGAGCCAAATCTCCTGCAATCCAATCAGCAGAGCCACAGCCCTAATGGGATCAATGGGATGAGCCAGCTGGTGCCCCCGGGGCGCAGGAGGGGCACCAGAGGGCAGGCACTGACCCGGGGCGTCCCCCCTGCAGACACCAGAACCTGGAGGAGCAGGTGAATGCCATGATACAGCTCAACGTGGCAGAGGTGGGCACGCTGCCCCACAACATAGCCTGCGTGGAGGAGAGGACGGCCTACAGCACCCACGAGAGAGCCAGGGACGTGTGGGTAAGGACCAGGCACTGGGGACGGGGACGTGTGGGTCAGGGCCGGGCACTGGGGGCGGGGACGTGTGGGTAAGGACCAGGCACTGGGGGCGGGGACGTGTGGGTCAGGGCCGGGCACTGGGGGCGGGGACGTATGGGTCAGGGCCAGTTATGGGGGGCAGGGATGTGTGGGTAAGGGCTGGGTACGGGGGGCAGGGACGTGTGGGTCAGGGCTGGGCACCGGGGAGCGGGGATGTGTGGGTAAAGGCCGGGTACGGGGGGCGGGGACGTGTGGGTGAGGACTGGGGGGAAGAGACATGGGGGTAAGGGCCGGGCACCGGGGGTGGGGACCTGTGGGTCAGGGCTGGTGGGCAGAGACATGGGGGTAAGGGCCGGGCACCAGGAGCAGAGACGTGGGTGAGGACCTGGGTGCAGGGATGTGTGGGTCAGGGCCGGGCACCGGGGGGCAGGGGACCTGCGGGTAAGGACTGGGGGGCAGGGACATGTGGGTAAGGGCTGGGCACCGGGGGCGGGGACGTGTGGGTAAGGACTGGGGGGGGAGGGGATGTGTGGGTAAGGGCCGGGCACCAGGGGGCAGGGACGTGTGGGTCAGGGCCGGGCACCGGGGGGCAGGGGACCTGCGGGTAAGGACTGGGGGGCAGGGACGTGTGGGTAAGGGCTGGGCACCGGGGGCGGGGACGTGTGGGTCAGGGCTGGGCACCGGGGGGCGGGGATGTGTGGGTAAGGACCAGGCACTGGGGGCGGGGACGTATGGGTCAGGGCCAGTTACGGGGGGCGGGGACGTGTGGGTGAGGACTGGGGGGCAGAGACATGGGGGTAAGGGCCGGGCACCGGGGGTGGGGACCTGTGGGTCAGGGCTGGTGGGCAGAGACATGGGGGTAAGGGCCGGGCACCAGGGGCAGAGACATGTGGGTGAGGACCTGGGTGCAGGGATGTGTGGGTCAGGGCCGGGGACCGGGGGGCAGGGGACCTGCGGGTAAGGAATGGGGGGCAGGGACGTGTGGGTAAGGGCTGGGCACCGGGGGCGGGGACGTGTGGGTAAGGACTGGGGGGGGGAGGGGATGTGTGGGTCAGGGCCGGGCACCCGGGGGCGGGGATGTGTGGGTCAGGGCCGGGCACCGGGGGGCAGGGACGTGTGGGTCAGGGCCGGGCACCAGGGTTGTGTGGGCAAGAGGTGGTCACTTTCTGACTGCCCAGGGTCAGCTCCACGAGGTCAATGGGCCGGGGCTGCCCCCAGAGTGCCCTACCCCTTGCATGGAGGCCACGTGGGCTTGGGGTCCGTGGGCCGTGTCGGCTCGTGGTGGGACCTGGCTGCCCCCAGCCCTTCATCCCCTGGACCCACCTCGGCCCCCCATCGCCCCACAGGAGGTGCTGGACGCTTTCCACACCCGCCTCTGCCAGCAGGCAGCCCAGCTGGAGCAACAGGACCGGACCGGTGCCCCCCTGGGTCACCTCCACGGGCAGCTGATGAACCTGCTTGTGGCCTTGGCCACCATCCTGCTGGTGTGCGTCTCGGCCGCCTCGGCCTGCAGCCTGCCCCGTGTTGGCCCTGCTCTGCCTGGCCTGGCACTGCCGGGACCGGCTCCGCCAGGAGGCCTGGTAGCCAGGCTCAGCGGCCACGCAGCACCGGCTACTCTCCCAGCTGCTGCCCCTGGCTCCCCACCCACAAGCTCACGCTGTCGGGCTGCCGTCCGACTATTAAAGGTGCTGGCGTTACCTGCCGAAGGGTGCATTGTGGGACGGTGCGGGGGAGTGGGCGTTAGCCGTGGCAGGGTGCATTGTGGGATAGCGGGGGAGGCGGGGTTAGCCGTGGCAGGGTGCATCGTGGGACGGTGCGGGGGAGTGGGCGTTAGCCGTGGCAGGGTGCATCGTGGGACTGCGGGGGAGTGGGCGTTAGCCGTGGCAGGGTGCATCGTGGGACAGTGCGGGGGAGTGGGCGTTAGCCGTGGCAGGGTGCATCGTGGGACGGTGCGGGGGAGTGGGCGTTACCTGCCGAAGGGTGCATTGTGGGACGGTGCGGGGGAGTGGGCGTTACCTGCCGAAGGGTGCATTGTGGGACGGTGCGGGGGAGTGGGCGTTAGCCGTGGCAGGGTGCATTGTGGGACGGTGCGGGGGAGTGGGCGTTACCTGCCGAAGGGTGCATTGTGGGACGGTGCGGGGGAGTGGGCGTTAGCCGTGGCAGGGTGCATTGTGGGATAGCGGGGGAGGCGGGGTTAGCCGTGGCAGGGTGCATCGTGGGACGGTGCGGGGGAGTGGGCGTTAGCCGTGGTAGGGTGCATCGTGGGACTGCGGGGGAGTGGGCGTTAGCCGTGGCAGGGTGCGTCGTGGGACAGTGTGGGGAACCGGGCGTTAGCCATTGCAGGGTGCATTGTGGGACGGTGCGGGGGCAGGCGGCGTTAGCCGTGGCAGGGTGCATTGTGGGATGGTGCAGGGGAGTGGGCGTTAGCCGTGGCAGGGTGCATCGTGGGACGGTGCGGGGGAGTGGGCGTTAGCCGTGGCAGGGTGCATCGTGGGACTGCGGGGGAGTGGGCGTTAGCCGTGGCAGGGTGCATCGTGGGACGGTGTGGGGGCAGGCAGCGTTAGCCGTGGCAGGGAGCATCGTGGGACGGTGCGGGGGAGTGGGCGTTAGCCGTGGTAGGGTGCATCGTGGGACTGCGGGGGAGTGGGCGTTAGCCGTGGCAGGGTGCATCGTGGGACAGTGTGGGGGAGTGGGCGTTAGCCGTGACAGGGTGCATCGTGGGACAGTGCGGGGGAGTGGGCGTTAGCCGTGGCAGGGTGCATCGTGGGACGGTGTGGGGGCAGGCAGCGTTAGCCGTGGCAGGGTGCATCGTGGGACGGTGCGGGGGAGTGGGCGTTAGCCGTGGCAGGGTGCATCGTGGGACTGCGGGGGAGTGGGCATTAGCTGTGGCAGGGTGCGTCGTGGGACAGTGTGGGGAACCGGGCGTTAGCCATTGCAGGGTGCATTGTGGGATGGTGCGGGGGCAGGCGGCGTTAGCCGTGGCAGGGTGCATTGTGGGATGGTGCAGGGGAGTGGGCGTTAGCCGTGGCAGGGTGCATTGTGGGCAGGGCCGTAGCAACAAAGAACGTGGCCCCCTCCGAACGGTGGCCCCCTCCGAACATATGTCTGGGCGGGGCCCCTTACAATGCAGAAACTGGAATGCGGTATTTATTTTGCCACTTTTAGGGGCCCCCTTCCTTGCGGGGCCCCCTCCGGTCGGAGGGTACGGAGGGCGCTCGCTACGCCTCTGATTGTGGGAGTGGGCGTTAGCCGTGTGTGACGTTATTGATATAATCTGGGACCATATAGATCATTGTTGCAACCAAGGTCCTGTAGTGGCACCAGATCTTGTATAAAGGGGGTCAAATGGGGTGTCTAAGACAAGGTTATGGTTTGCTGGTTATGATGAGGCTGTCTATATGTGTGTATCAGTTTTGTAGTTGAAGTTATGCATATTGGCTCTATACTGTCTGTATTGCAAATTTATGCTATGCTGCTGGGTGACATCCCAGACAAGCTGGGATTAGCTCTGCCTCGCCTGCTTGATGGCCCATTAAGGACCATGAGCTATACAATGGACTCATTGAGAAAAGGCCAATATGCCTTGAG
This sequence comes from Glyptemys insculpta, assembly GCA_032172135.1. Classification (NCBI taxonomy): domain Eukaryota; kingdom Metazoa; phylum Chordata; order Testudines; family Emydidae; genus Glyptemys; species Glyptemys insculpta. The sequence continues at coordinate 438,063 of JAVMKA010000013.1, forward strand.
ACTCAGCAAAGTATGCAGGGACTGGCCCATGTGACTCCAGACTCCATTTTGCTGTAATTTTCCACAGTAAGGACAAAGAGGTGTTCTTACACCTGGAAAAGACTATATAAGGCTGATGCCTCATCTCCATCTTGTCTTCAATCCTGCTTCTTACCTCTGGAGGAACTTTGCTACAAGCTGAAGCTTTGAACAAAGGACTGAATGACCCATCCCAGCGGGGATGTATTCCAGAGACTTGATTTGAACCTGCAGTTTATTCTATCGCTGCTGCAAGCCTGAACCAAGAACTTTGCCATCACTGTATGTAATTGATTCCACTTAACCAATTCTAGCTCTCATCTCTATCTTCTTCCTTTTATGAATAAACCTTTAGATTTTAGATTCTAAAGGATTGGCAACAGCGTGATTTGTGGGTAAGATCTGATTTGTATATGACCTGGGTCTGGGGCTTGGTCCTTTGGGATCAGGAGAACCCTTTTCTTTTACTGGGGTCTTGGTTTTCATAACCATTTGTCCCCATAACGAGTGGCACTGGTGGTGATACTGGGAAACTGGAGTGTCTGAGGAGGTTGCTTGTGAGACTTGCGGTTAGCCAGTGGGGTGAGACCAAAGTCCTCTTAGTGTGGCTGGTTTGGTTTGCCTTAGAGGTGGAGAAACCCCAGCCTTGGGCTGTAACTGCCCTGTTGGAGCAATTTGTCCTGAGTTGGCACTCTCAGTTGGGTTCCGCCAGAACCGCATCGTCACACCGTGGCAGGGTGCATCGTGGGACGGTGCGGGGGAGTGGGCGTTAGCCGTGGCAGGGTGCATCGTGGGACGGTGTAGGGGCAGGCGGCGTTAGCCGTGGCAGGGTGCATCGTGGGACTGTGGGGGAGTGGGCGTTAGCTGGGGCAGGGTGCATCGTGGGACGGTGTGGTGAGTGGGCCTTAGCCGTGGCACGGTGCATCGTGGGATGGTGCGGGGGAGTGGGCGTTAGCTGTGGCAGGGTGCATCGTGGGACTGTGGGGGAGTGGGCGTTAGCTGTGGCAGGGTGCATCGTGGGACTGTGGGGGAGTGGGCGTTAGCCGTGGCAGGGTGCATTGTGGGACTGCGGGGGAGTGGGCGTTAGCCGTGGCAGGGTGCATCGTGGGACTGTGGGGGAGTGGGCGTTAGCCGTGGCAGGGTGCATTGTGGGACGGTGTGGGGGCAGGCGGCGTTAGCCGTGGCAGTGGCAATGTTAGCTCCCCATGTGGTGTGAAAGGGCTACCCCCCCACCTCATGGGCGCTCCATCCACCCCCAGAATCCCAGCTGCTCCCCCTACTGAAGACAGACCCCCCCCCCCGATTCCGGGACCCCCGCCACACCCTTGGGGGCTCGTAGGAGACAGCTGGAGAGCTGGGTACAGAAGTTACAAACCTTTATTGGCTACAGTACAGGCCGGCCACGGCGCCGCCCCGGGGCACCGAGGGGGCGGCACCTGGCTGGGCGTTTGTCCTGGTCTCTGTCCCTGCGTTCCTAGCTAGGCTCCTTATCAAACACTATTTACAGGGGGGCTGGCCAGGGCCGGGGCACGGCCAGCCTGGGGGTGGAACATGAGAGGGGCTGATTCTCCATCGCTCCGCTCAGGTGCAGCCACCTCTGGGGCAGAGCAGCATCACCCCACACGCCTGGCCCTGTTGAGATGCAGCCACCTCTGGGGTGGACCCAAACACTCCCAGAACAGCTCACATTCCCTTTCCAGTAGAGCAAGGCCTTGTGCTCGAGGGGCGGAGCGACAGAGAATCGTGCTGGGGGCGGAGCCCAGGCAGCTCTTGTGGGGAGATGGGGTGTTGCTTTACAAAAGCTAAACTCTCCTGGCCCCTGCTGGACAGAAAGGGGCCTCGTTCCCTGTGGGGGGGCGGAGCCAACCATTGGTGGGGTGGAGTCTCCAGAGGAGGTGTGGCAAAGTGGGGGAGAAAAGACAGTACTTCATATGCTCAAGAGGGATCCATACTGCGTGGGGGGCAGGCAGGGAGTGGGGGAGAGTCCCGTCCGTCCGTCCGTCGGTCCGTCGGGGTCCCTCCTATGCCGGCGACACAGAGGAGTTGGAGACGGAGGAGACCTCAGTGCGGGAGGTGGAGGAGAGCTCCGAGCCGTCGTCCACCTTCTTCCCAAACAGCTGCATTATGCAGTTACGGAACTGGGGGGGAGAGAGGCGGGGTTAGAGGGGGCGGGGCACGGCGCCCGGGGGTCCCCCAGAGCAGGGCCGCCCAGAGGATTCCGGGGGCCTGGGGCAAAGTGGGGGAGCTGCGGCCAGGGCCGGCTTTAGGCACTGCGGGGCCCGATTCGAAGGAGCTGCCGCCGAAGTCCCGCCGCTGTCTTCGGCGGCAACTCAATCGCTGCCGCAGAAGAAGGACCCTCCACCGAAATGCCGCCGAAGACAGTGCCGGGACTTGGGCGGCAGTTCCTTTGGGACGTTGCGGGGCCCTCTTAGGGGCGTGGGGCCCGATTCCGGCCCTGGCTGCGGCGCTTGTACTCACCTGGCAGCGGTCCGGGTCTTCGGCGGCATTTCAGTGGTGGGGGGCCCTTCAGTTGCTCTGTGTCTTCGGCAGCACTGAAGGGCCCGCCGCCGAAGACCCGGAGCGACTGAAGGGCCCCCCGCCGCCGAAATGCCGCCGAAGACCCGGACCGCCGCCGGGCCAGGGCTCGCAGGGCCCCTGCGGGGCCCGGGACAAATTGCCCCACTTGCCCCCCGCCCAGGCGGCCCTGCCCCAGAGGGCCAGGCAGGCAGCTGCTCCCGTCGTAAACCAGGCTCCCCATCTACTTCCCCCTCCATCCCTTCACCCACCCACCTGCACCTTCACCCGTCTGTCCGTCCACCCATACATCTACTACTCCTTCATCCATCTACCAACCCTTCATCCATCTTCTATCCCTTCATCCATCCATCCATCCATCTACCCACTATCCCTCCATCCATCCATCCATCCATCTACCCACTATCCCTCCATCCATCCATCCACTTACCTGTCTACTATCCCTTCATCCATCCATCCAGCTACCCATTATCCCGCATCCATTCATCCACCCATCCATCCACCCACCTGTCTACTATCCCTTCATCCATCCATCTACCTACTATCCCTCCATCCATTCATCCACCCATCCACCTACCTGTCTACTATCTCTTCATCCATCCATCCAGCTACCCACTATCCCGCATCCATTCATCCACCCACCTGTCTACTATCCCTTCAGCCATCCATCTACCCACTATCCCTCCATCCATTCATCCACCCATCCACCTACCTGTCTACTATCTCTTCATCCATCCATCCATCTACCCACTATCCCTCCATCCGTCTACCCACTATCCCGCATCCATTCATCCACCCATCCATCCACCTACCTGTCTACTATCTCTTCATCCATCCATCCAGCTACCCACTATCCCGCATCCATTCATCCACCTACCTGTCTACTATCTCTTCATCCATCCATCCATCTACCCACTATCCCTCCATCCGTCTACCCACTATCCCGCATCCATTCATCCACCCATCCATCCACCTACCTGTCTACTATCTCTTCATCCATCCATCCATCTACCCCACTATCCCTCCATCCATCCATCCACCTACCTGTCTACTATCTCTTCATCCATCCGTCCATCTACCCACTATCCCTCCATCCATCCACCTACCTGTCTATTATCTCTTCATCCATCCATCCATCTACCCACTATCCCTCCATCCCTTCACCCACCCACCTGCACCTTCAGCCGTCTGTCCGTCCACCCATACATCTACTACTCCTTCATCCATCTACCAACCCTTCATCCATCTTCTATCCCTTCATCCATCCATCCATCTACCCACTATCCCTCCATCCATCCACTTACCTGTCTACTATCCCTTCATCCATCCATCCAGCTACCCATTATCTCTTCATCCATCCATCCAGCTACCCACTATCCCGCATCCATTCATCCACCCATCCATCCATCCACCTACCTGTCTACTATCCCTCCATCCATCCATCTACCCACTATCCCTCCATCCATTCATCCACCCATCCACCTACCTGTCTACTATCTCTTCATCCATCCATCCATCTACCCACTATCCCTCCACCCATCCATCCACCTACCTGTCTACTATCTCTTCATCCATCCATCCAGCTACCCACTATCCCTCCATCCATTCATCCATCCATCTACCCACTATCCCGCATCCATTCATCCACCCACCCATCCATCCACCTACCTGTCTACTATCCCTTCATCCATCCATCTACCCACTATCCCTCCATCCATTCATCCACTTACCTGTCTACTATCTCTTCATCCATCCGAACACCCACTACCCATCCCTCCACCCACCTGCACCTTCACCCGTCTGTCTGTCCGCCCATCCACCTACTGCCCCTTCATCCATCTACCAACCCTTCATCCATCTTCTATCCCTCCATCCATCCATCCATCTACCCACTATCCCTCCATCCATCCATCCATCCATCCACCTGTCTACTATCCCTTCATCCATCCACCCACCTGCACTTTCATCCGTCTGTCTGTCCACCCATCCAACTACCACCCCTTCATCCGTCTACCAACCCTTCATCCATCCATCCATCCGTCTTCTACCCTTTCATGCACCCACTGACCCTCTACTATCCCTCCCTTCATCCATCCATCCACTCACCTACCAATCCGTCCATCCCTCCATCTATCCACCCCATCCATCCATCCCTCCTCCATCCACCTATCCCTCCACCCCTACACACTGCTCCCCATATACACCCATCCCTCCATCCATCCATCCATCCAACCCCTCCATAGCTCCCCATACCCCCCCTCTGTCTATGGACCTGAGAGCCCAGGTGGCGGGACTGGACCCCTGGCCATTTCCCAGAATGCCACGAGCCGTGAGCAACTCACCTGCCTGTTCATGAAGACGTAGATGATGGGGTTGTAGATGGTGGCGCTCTTGGCGAAGTAGGCGGGCAGAGCAGCTGCCAGCGGGTGGAAGGCGTAGCCGGGGTTGGCGGCAGCGAAGCAGGCGAAGAAGGTGTAGGGGCCCCAGCAGAAGATGTAGGCAATGATCATGACCACTACCATGCGTGACACTTCCTTCTCCGCCTTTTGGGTGGACTCTGATTCCTTCTGCTGGGCTGCCACCTGCGGGGGAGAGGAAGCCAGGCTTAGAGCACGGCCTGGGGGCTGCCAGCTGCCAACCAACCATGGCAAGCTGGGCCTGTTGTTGGGCCTCATGGGCTGAGGCACGTTGGCTAGGCCAGTGGAATGCGCTAAACTGACACTAAACTGGGAGGCGTGGTAGATACACTAGAGGGTAGGGATCGGATACAGAGGGACCTAGACAAATTAGAGGATTGGGCCAAAAGAAATCTGATGAGGTTCAACAGGACAAGTGCAGAGTCCTGCACTTAGGACGGAAGAATCCCATGCACTGCTACAGACTAGGGACCGAATGGCTAGGTAGCAGTTCTGCAGAAAAGGACCTAGGGGTCACAGTGGACGAGAAGCTGGATATGAGTCAACAGTGTGCTCTTGTTGCCAAGAAGGCTAACGGCATATTGGGCTGTATAAGTAGGGGCATTGCCAGCAGATTGAGGGACGTGATCGTTCCCCTTTATTCGACATTGGTGAGGCCTCATCTGGAGTACTGTGTCCAGTTTGGGCCCCACACTACAAGAAGGATGTGGACAAATTGGAAAGAGTCCAGCGGAGGGCAACAAAAATGGTTAGGGGGCTGGAGCACATGACTTACGAGGAGAGGCTGAGGGAACTGGGATTGTTTAGTCTGCAGAAGAGAAGAATGAGGGGGGATTTGATAGCTGGTTTCAACTACCTGAAGGGGGGCTCCAAAGAGATGGAGCTCGGCTGTTCTCAGGGGTGGCAGTGACCGGACAAGGAGCGATGGTCTCACGTTGCAGTGGGGGAGGTCTAGGTTGGTTCACTAGGAGGGTGGTGAAGCACTGGAATGGGTTATCTAGGGAGGCGGTGGAATCTCCTTCCTTAGAGGTTTTTAAGGTCAGGCTTGACAAAGCCCTGGCTGGGATGATTTAGTTGGGGATTGGTCCTGCTTTGAGCAGGGGGTGGGACTAGAACCTCCTGAGGTCCCTTCCAACCCTGAGATTCTGTGAACTATTGACAAGCTGCGCACTGCACTGGGTTGTCTGGGGCATGACCAGCCGGCCAATGGGCCCCAGGAGTCGGCGTAGGGTTACTAGGCCGGTGGGAAGGCCCTTGGCCAATGTTGGGGTCCCCTGTGGAGGGCCTGGGGGAGCTCACCGTGCGGATGGCCATCCACACTTGCAGGTAGCAGAGGACGATGACGGCGAGTGGGATGAAGCAGCAGGTGATCATCAGCACAATCATGTAGGACTGGACCCCGGGGTCTGAGCTGCCACTGAACACATCTGGGCCACAGGAGGTCTTCAAGCCATGGGGCCAGTACCTGGGGGGGGGGCAGTCAGGGGAGGGGGCACAGGTTCCCTCACCCCAACCCAACTTACAGTCACTCTTCCCCCTACCTATACTTCTCCTCCCACAACGCACTTCTCTTGCTCCACACATCTGCCCCCGACTCCTTCCCAAAGATACACCCAGCCCCCCCAATTCCCCCACCCCAATTTGGAGAGACCTCCCCCCACAACTCCACCCCATAGACCCTACCTACACACTCCTTCCCTCCACTCAGACTCCTTCCTTCCCCCCTCACACCCGTCCCCCTCCATTCGCCCCCTCCCTCCTCCCTCTTCCTACCTATCTATCTGCCCCCATACACCCCCTCCATCTATCTATCTACCCCAGACACCTCCTCTCTCTCTCTCTCTCTATCCCCTTCTGCCCCCTCTATCTACCTATCTATCTGCCCCCATACACCCCCTCCATCTATCTATCTACCCCCAGACACCTCCTCTCTCTCTCTCTATCCCCATCCACCCCCTCTATCTATCTATCTACCCCCAGACACCTCTCTCTCCTCTCTATCCCCATACACCCCCTCCATCTATCTATCTACCCCCAGACACCTCCTCTCTCTCTCTATCTATCCCCATACACCCCCTCCATCTATCTATCTACCCCCAGACACCTCCTCTCTCTCTCTCTCTATCCCCATACACCCCCTCCATCTATCTATCTACCCCCAGACACCTCCTCTCTCTCTCTCTCTCTATCCCCTTCTGCCCCCTCTATCTACCTATCTATCTGCCCCCATACACCCCCTCCATCTATCTATCTACCCCCAGACACCTCCTCTCTCTCTCTCTATCCCCATCCACCCCCTCTATCTATCTATCTACCCCCAGACACCTCCTCTCTCTCTCTATCTATCCCCATACACCCCCTCCATCTATCTATCTACCCCCAGACACCTCCTCTCTCTCTCTCTCTCTATCTATCCCCATCCACCCCCTCTATCTATCTATCCCCATCCGCCCCCTCCATCTATCTATCTACCCCCGGACACCTCCTCTATCTCTCTCTCTCTATCCCCATCCGCCCCTTCTATCTATCTATCTACCCCCAGACACCTCCTCTATCTCTCTCTCTCTATCCCCATCCGCCCCTTCTATCTATCTATCTACCCCCAGACACCTCCTCTATCTCTCTCTCTCTCTATCTATCCCCATCCGCCCCTTTCTATCTATCTGCCCCCATACACTCCCTCCATCTATCTATCTATCTACCCCCAGACACCTCCTCTCTCTCTCTCTCTCTCCTCTCCCCATCCACCCCCTCTATCTATCTATCCCCATCCACCCCATCTTTCTATCTATCTACCCCCAGACACCTCCTCTCTCTCTCTCTATCCCCATCCACCCCCTCTATCTATCTATCTACCCCCAGACACCTCCTCTCTCTCTCTATCTATCCCCATCCACCCCCTCTATCTATCTATCTACCCCCCAGACACCTCCTCTCTCTCTCTATCTATCCCCATACACCCCCTCCATCTATCTATCTACCCCCAGACACTCCTCTCTCTCTCTCTATCCCCATCCACCCCCTCTATCTATCTATCTACCCCCAGACACCTCCTCTCTCTATCTATCCCCATACACCCCCTCCATCTATCTATCTACCCCCAGACACCTCCTCTCTCTCTCTATCTATCCCCATACACCCCCTCCATCTATCTATCTACCCCCAGACACCTCCTCTCTCTCTCTATCTGCCCCCATACACCCCCTCCATCTATCTATCTACCCCCAGACACCTCCTCTCTCTCTCTATCTATCCCCATACACCCCCTCCATCTATCTATCTACCCCCAGACACCTCCTCTCTCTCTCTCTCTCTATCTATCCCCATACACCCCCTCCATCTATCTATCTACCCCCAGACACCTCCTCTCTCTCTCTATCTATCCCCATACACCCCCTCCATCTATCTATCTACCCCCAGACACCTCCTCTCTCTCTCTCTCTCTCTCTCTCTCTATCTATCCCCATCCACCCCTCTATCTATCTATCCCCATCCGCCCCCTCCATCTATCTATCTACCCCCGGACACCTCCTCTCTCTCTCTCTCTCTCTATCTATCTATCCCCATCCGCCCCTTCTATCTATCTATCTACCCCCAGACACCTCCTCTCTCTCTCTCTCTCTATCCCCTTCTGCCCCCTCTATCTACCTATCTATCTGCCCCCATACACCCCCTCCATCTATCTATCTACCCCCAGACACCTCCTCTCTCTCTCTATCTATCCCCATACACCCCCTCCATCTATCTATCTACCCCCAGACACCTCCTCTCTCTCTCTCTCTCTCTATCCCCATACACCCCCTCCATCTATCTACCCCCAGACACCTCCTCTCTCTCTCTCTATCCCCATACACCCCCTCCATCTATCTATCTACCCCCAGACACCTCCTCTCTCTCTCTCTCTCTCTCTCTATCTATCCCCATCCACCCCCTCTATCTATCTATCCCCATCCGCCCCCTCCATCTATCTATCTACCCCCGGACACCTCCTCTATCTCTCTCTCTCTCTATCTATCTATCCCCATCCGCCCCTTCTATCTATCTATCTACCCCCAGACACCTCCTCTATCTCTCTCTCTCTATCCCCATCCACCCCTTCTATCTATCTATCTACCCCAGACACCTCTTCTATCTCTCTCTCTCTCTATCTATCCCCATCCGCCCCTTCTATCTATCTGCCCCCATACACTCCCTCCATCTATCTATCTATCTACCCCCAGACACCTCCTCTCTCTCTCTCTCTCTCTCTCTCCCCATCCACCCCCTCTATCTATCTATCCCCATCCACCCCATCTTTCTATCTATCTACCCCCAGACACCTCCTCTCTCTCTCTCTCTCTCTATCCCTATCTCCATCCGCCCCTTCTATGTATCTATCTATCTGCCCCCATACACCCCTCCATCTATCTATCTACCCCCAGACACCTCCTCTCTCTCTCTCTCTCTATCCCCATCTGCCCCCCCCCTCTCTCTCTATCTACCCCCAGACACCTCCTCTCTCTCTCTCTCTATCCCCATCCGCCCCCCCTCTATCCCCATCCACCCCTCTCTCTATCTATCTATCTCTCTACCCCCATCCACCCCCTCTATCTATCTATCCCCATCCACCCCCCCTCTCTCTTTATCTATCCCCATACACCCCTTCTATCTATCTATCTATCTATCTATCTATCTATCTATCTATCTATCTATCTATCTATCTATCTATCTATCTATCTATCCCCATCCACCCCCTCTCTCTATCTCTCTCTCTTTGCCCCTCACCCCCCCCCGGCTGCGATTCTGCCTGCGCCCACCTGCTCCAGCCGAAGATGGGGGGCGCAGTCCAGACGGCGGACCAGACCCAGGAGAAGATGATGCCGCCTATGGCCAGCTTCCCGTCAAACTTGATGTTGCCAAAGGGTTTGCACACCACGAACCAGCGCTCCCAGGAGATGATCGCCAGCGACCACAGCGCCGTGATACCTGCAGGGGTCACTGGGGTCACTGGTGGGCCTGGGCCATCTCCCTCCGCTGGAGCCCGGGGGCCAAAGGGGGGGAGTCGTGTCTCTGGAGCCATAGATTCATAGATTCTTATATTCTAGGACTGGAAGGGATCTCGAGAGGTCATTGAGTCCAGTCCCCTGCCCGCATGGCAGGACCAAATACTGTCTAGACCATCCCTGATAGACATTTATCTAACCTACTCTTAAATATCTCCAGAGATGGAGATTCCACAACCTCCCTAGGCAATTTATTCCAGTGTTTAACCACCCTGACGTTAGGAACTTTTTCCTAATGTCCAACCTAGACCTCCCTTGCTGCAGTTTAAGCCCATTGCTTCTTGTTCTATCCTTAGAGGCTAAGGTGAACAAGTTTTCTCCCTCCTCCTTATGACACCCTTTTAGATACCTGAAAACTGCTATCATGTCCCCTCTCAGTCTTCTCTTTTCCAAACTAAACAAACCCAATTCTTTCAGCCTTCCTTCATAGGTCATGTTCTCAAGACCTTTAATCATTCTTGTTGCTCTTCTCTGGACCCTTTCCAATTTCTCCACATCTTTCTTGAAATGCGGTGCCCAGAACTGGACACAATACTCCAGCTGAGGCCTAACCAGAGCAGAGTAGAGCGGAAGAATGACTTCTCGTGTCTTGCTCACAACACACCTGTTAATACATCCCAGAATCATGTTCGCTTTTTTTGCAACAGCATCACACTGTTGACTCATATTTAGCTTGTGGTCCACTATAACGCCTAGATCCCTTTCTGCCGTACTCCTTCCTAGACAGTCTCTTCCCATTCTGTATGTGTGAAACTGATTTTTTTCTTCCTAAATGGAGCACTTTGCATTTGTCTTTGTTAAACTTCATGCTGTTTAACTCAGACCATTTCTCCAATTTGTCCAGATCATTTTGAATTATGACCCTGTCCTCCAAAGCAGTTGCAATCCCTCCCAGTTTGGTATCATCCGCAAACTTAATAAGCGTACTTTCTATGCCAATATCTAAGTTGTTAATGAAGATATTGAACAGAACCAGTCCCAAAACAGACCCCTGCGGTACCCCACTCGTTATGCCTTTCCAGCAGGATTGGGAACCATTAATAACAACTCTCTGAGTACGGTTATCCAGCCAGTTATGCACCCACCTTATAGTAGCCCCATCTAAATTGTATTTGCCTAGTTTATCGATAAGAATATCATGCGAGACCGTGTCAAATGCCTTACTAAAGTCTAGGTATACCACATCCACCGCTTCTCCCTTATCCACAAGACTCGTTATCCTATCGAAGAAAGCTATCAGATTGGTTTGACACGATTTGTTCTTTACAAATCCATGCTGGCTATTCCCTATCACCTTACCACCTTCCAAGTGTTTGCAGATGATTTCCTTGATTACTTGCTCCATTATCTTCCCTGGCACAGAAGTTAAACTAACTGGTCTGTAGTTTCCTGGGTTGTTTTTATTTCCCTTTTTATAGATGGGCACTATATTTGCCCTTTTCCAGTCTTCTGGAATCTCTCCCGTCTCCCATGATTTTCCAAAGATAATAGCTAGAGGCTCAGATACCTCCTCTATTAGCTCCTTGAGTATTCTAGGATGCATTTCATCAGGCCCTGGTAACTTGCAGGCATCTAACTTTTCTAAGTGATTTTTAACTTGTTCTTTTTTTATTTTATCTGCTAAACCTACCCCCTTCCCATTAGCATTCACTATGTTAGGCATTCCTTCAGACTTCTCAGTGAAGACCGAAACAAAGAAGTCATTAAGCATCTCTGCCATTTCCAAGTTTCCTGTTACTGTTTCTCCCTCCTCACTGAGCAGTGGGCCTACCCTGTCCTTGGTCTTCCTCTTGCTTCTAATGTATTGATAAAAAGTTTTCTTGTTTCCCTTTATTCCTGTAGCTAGTTTGAGCTCATTTTGTGCCTTTGCCTTTCTAATCTTGCCCCTGCATTCCTGTGTTGTTTGCCTATATTCATCCTTTGTAATCTGTCCTAGTTTCCATTTTTTATATGACTCCTTTTTATTTTTTAGATCATGCAAGATCTCGTGGTTAAGCCAAGGTGGTCTTTTGTCACATTTCCTATCTTTCCTACTCAGCGGAATAGCTTGCTTTTGGGCCCTTAATAGTGTCCCTTTGAAAAACTGCCAACTCTCCTCAGTTGTTTTTCCCCTCAGTCTTGATTCCCATGGTCGGCGAGGGCGCCCTGCGGCTGGAGGACAAGGGCAGTGGGGTTTGGTTGGAGTCAGGGCTTAAGTTGATCCGGACGTGGAAATATTTCCCCTTGCCTCCAGCCTGCACGGGTGGGGCTGGGGGCGGGTGGGGCCGTGGCTCCCTGCGGCGGGGCGGGGCCGTGGCTCCCTGTGGGCGGGGCCGTGGCTCCCTGTGGGCGGGGCGGGGCCATGACTCTCTGTGGGCGGAGCCGTGGCTCTCTGTGGGTGGGACCATGGCTCCCTGTGGGCGGGGCCGTGGCTCCCTGTGGGCGGGGCGGGGCCATGACTCTCTGTGGGCGGGGCCGTGGCTCCCTGCGGCGGGGCGGAGCCGAGGCTCCCTGTGGGCGGGGCCGTGGCTCCCTGTGGGTGGGGCGGGGCCATGACTCTCTGTGGGCGGGGCCGTGGCTCCCTGTGGGCGGGGCGGGGTCATGACTCTCTGTGGGCGGGGCCGTGGCTCCCTGCGGCGTGGCGGGGTCATGACTCTCTGTGGGCGGGGCCGTGGCTCCCTGCGGCGGGGCGGAGCCGAGGCTCCCTGTGGGCGGGGCCGTGGCTCCCTGTGGGTGGGGCGGGGCCATGACTCTCTGTGGGCGGGGCCGTGGCTCCCTGTGGGCGGGGCGGGGTCATGACTCTCTGTGGGCGGGGCCGTGGCTCCCTGCGGCGGGGCGGGGTCATGACTCTCTGTGGGCGGGGCCGTGGCTCCCTGCGGCGGGGCGGAGCCGAGGCTCCCTGTGGGCGGGCCAGGCCGTGGTCCCCCGGGCAGTCCCCGCGGGCGGTCGGGCGCACTCACCACAGGTGGACACGGTGTACCCCTCGAGGACGCAGAGCGGGTGGCCCAGGATGAAGTAGCCGAAGATCTGGTTGACGACGCTGATGGTGCTGGCGATGACGGTCTCGCCCAGGTCGGCGATCGCCAGGTTCACCAGGATCCAGTTCAGCGGGTGCCGCAGCTTCTTGAACTTCCAGGTGGCCACGAGCACCAGCCCGTTGGTGAAGATGGAGGCGATGACCACGAAGACCATCCAGAGCGACACCACGTTGTAGACCCAGCGCGGCGCAATGTGGTAATTGGGGCCTTCAAAGGGGCCTGGCGCGGAGGGCAGGGGTGAGGGGGCCTCGCTCGCCCCACAGCCCGGCACCTCTGCACCCCGGAACCCAACTCATCCCCCTGCGGTGCCCACCCCCCCGCACCCCAACTCCGCTCCCCACAGTACCCAGCCCCCCGCACCCCAACTCCGCTCCCCCGCAGTACCCCAGTACCCCACAACCCAACTCGTCTCCCCCAGCCCCCCACACCCCAACTCTTCTCCCCTGCGGTACCCAGCCCCCCGTACCCCAACTCCTCTCCCCAATCCCCCAGCCCCCCACACCCCAACTCTTCTCCCCCGCGGTACCCAGCCCCCCGCACCCCAACTCTTCTCCCCCAGCCCCCCGCACCCCAACTCCGGTCCCCCGCAGTACCCCAGTACCCCACACCCCAACTCGTCTCCCCCAGCCCCCCACACCCCAACTCTTCTCCCCCGCGGTACCCAGCCCCCCGCACCCCAACTCTTCTCCCCCAGCCCCCCGCACCCCAACTCCGGTCCCCCGCAGTACCCCAGTACCCCACACCCCAACTCGTCTCCCCCAGCCCCCTGCACCCCAACTCTGCCCCCCCAGCCCTCCGCACCCCAACTCTGCTCCCCACGGTACCCAGCCCCCCGCACCCCAACTCCGCTCCCCCGCAGTACCCCACACCCCAACTCGTTTCCCCCAGCCCCCCGCACCCCAACTCTGCTCCCCACGGTACCCAGCCCCCCGCACCCCAACTCCTCTCCCCAATCCCCCAGCCCCCCAACTCTGCTCCCCACGGTACCCAGCCCCCCGCACCCCAACTCCTCTCCCCAATCCCCCAGCCCCCCACACCCCAACTCTTCTCCCCCGCGGTACCCAGCCCCCCGCACCCCAACTCTTCTCCCCCAGCCCCCCACACCCCAACTCCGCTCCCCACGGTACCCACCCCCCTGTACCCCAACTCTGCTCCCCCAGCCCCCTGCATCCCAACTCCTCTCCCCCAATCCCCCAGCCTCCTGCACCCCAACTCCTCTCCTCGTGGTACCCAGCCCCCCCCACCCTAACTCCTCTCCCCCAGCCCCCCGCACTCCAACTCTTCTCCCCTGCGGTACCCAGCCCCCCGCATCCCAACTCTTCTCCCTCAGCCCCCCAAACCACAACTCCTCTTCCCCGCAGTACCCCAGCCCCCTGCACCCCAACTCCTCTCCCCACGGTACCCAGCCCCCCTGCGCTCACCCCGCGTGTTGTTGCTGTTGGTGTAGACGAACATGCTGTCCCGGGTTGTATCGTCGTCATCGTTGCGCCGCCGGGCGGCAAAAACTGCCCTGTCCCAGGCCTGCGTCATGGTGCCCCTGTCCCGCTGCAGCCCCCCACTGAGCCCCGCTGCGCTCCCCCTTCCCCGGCCTGCCCACGTCGGTCTCGCCCTCGTCACCGCCTGCCGCCGCCTGTCGCTCTAGCGTCCCCCTCTCCCAGGCGCCCGCTCTGCGCCCGCTTCCCGGGCAGCGCCCGCTTTATAGCCACCCCCCCGGGGCGGATTACACCCCAGCCCCGTAGCCAGATCCCCCGAAAGCTCTTGATCCCTTAATTGGTCTCCAGGTTTAGCCCCCCCCAACCCTATCTCCCAGGCAGCCCCTCGCGCGGCAGCTCCCGGGCGCCATGCGTCACGCGCGGTGACTTTGCCGGACACTTCAGGTGAGAGCTCAGGGGGGCTGATTAGAGGGAGCCCAGAGCTAATCCCCTCTCAGCACGGCCCAGCCCTGCAATTTCCTAATGGCCCATTTTCCTAACTAGGCCAGAGACACCTGCCAGCCCATTCCCTGCACAGCCGGAGCGACTGTTTGTCAACAGGCGAGGGAGGTGGGGAGAGCAGCTTCTCGACGCACCCCGTCACCTGCACCTCATCACACCCCATCATCCTCACACACCCTGTCACCCCATCCCATCCTGCCACCCTCATACACCCTATCACACCCCATCACCCTCACACACCGTCACCCCATCCCATCCCGTCACCCTCACACACCCCGTCACCCGCACCTCATCACACCCCATCACCCTCACACATCCTGTCACCCTCACACACCCCGTCACCTGCACCTCATCACACCCCATCATCCTCACACACCCTGTCACCCCATCCCATCCTGTCACCCTCATACACCCTATCACACCCCATCACCCTCACACACCGTCACCCCATCCCATCCCGTCACCCTCACACACCCCGTCACCCGCACCTCATCACACCCCATCACCCTCACACATCCTGTCACCCTCACACACCCCGTCACCTGCACCTCATCACACCCCATCATCCTCACACACCCTGTCACCCCATCCCATCCTGTCACCCTCATACACCCTATCACACCCCATCACCCTCACACACTGTCACCCCATCCCATCCCGTCACCCTCACACACCCCGTCACCCGCACCTCATCACACCCCATCACCCTCACACATCCTGTCACCCTCACACACCCCGTCACCTGCACCTCATCACACCCCATCATCCTCACACACCCTGTCACCCCATCCCATCCTGTCACCCTCATACACCCTATCACACCCCATCACCCTCACACACCGTCACCCCATCCCATCCCGTCACCCTCACACACCCCGTCACCAGCACCTCATCATCCTCACACACCCTGTCACCCCTTCCCATCACCCTCACACACCCCATCACCCGCACCTCATCACACCCCATCACCCTCACACATCCCGTCACCTGCACCTCATCACACCCCATCACCCTCACACACCCTGTCACCCCATCCCATCCTGTCACCCTCATACACCCTATCACACCCCATCACCCTCACACACCGTCACCCCATCCCATCCCGTCACCTTCACACACCCCGTCACCAGCACCTCATCATCCTCACACACCCTGTCACCCCTTCCCATCACCCTCACACACCCCATCACCCGCACCTCATCACACCCCATCACCCTCACACATCCCGTCACCTGCACCTCATCACACCCCATCACCCTCACACACCCTGTCACCCCATCCCATCCTGCCACCCTCACACACCCCGTCACCTGCACACACTCTGTCACCCCATCACATCCCATCATCCTCACACCCCATCACCCTCACACATCCCGTCACCTGCACCTCATCACACCCCATCACCCTCACACACCCTGTCACCCCATCCCATCCTGCCACCCTCACACACCCCGTCACCTGCACACACCCTGTCACCCCATCACATCCCATCATCCTCACATACCCCGTCACCCGCACCTCATCACACCCCATCATCCTCACACACCCTGTCACCCCATCACATCCCGTCACCGGCACCTCATCACAGCCCATCATCCTCACGCACCGTCACCCCATCACATCCCGTCACCCTCATACACCCCGTCACCCCCACCTCATCACACCCCGTCACCCTCACACACCCTGTCACCCCATCCCATCCTGCCACCCTCACACACCCCGTCACCTGCACACACTCTGTCACCCCATCACATCCCATCATCCTCACATACCCCGTCACCCGCACCTCATCACACCCCATCATCCTCACACACCCTGTCACCCCATCACATCCCGTCACCGGCACCTCATCACAGCCCATCATCCTCACGCACCGTCACCCCATCACATCCCGTCACCCTCATACACCCCGTCACCCCCACCTCATCACACCCCGTCATCCTCACACACCCTGTCACCCCATCACATCCTGTCACCCTCATACACCCCGTCACCCGCACCTCATCACACCCCATCATGCTCACGCACCCTGTCACCCCATCCCGTCATCCTCACACATCCCGTCACCTTCACACACATCCTGTCACCTTCACACACCCCGTCACCCCATCACATCCCATCACCCTCACACACCCCGTCACCTGCACCTCATCACACCCCATCATCCTCACACACCCTGTCACCCCATCACATCCTGTCACCCTCATACACCCCGTCACCCGCACCTCATCACACCCCATCATGCTCACGCACCCTGTCACCCCATCCCGTCATCCTCACACATCCCGTCACCTTCACACACATCCTGTCACCTTCACACACCCCGTCACCCCATCACATCCCATCACCCTCACACACCCCGTCACCTGCACCTCATCACACCCCATCACCCCCACACACCCTGTCACCCCATCCCATCCTGCCACCCTCACACACCCCGTCACCTGCACACACTCTGTCACCCCATCACATCCCATCATCCTCACATACCCCGTCACCCGCACCTCATCACACCCCATCATCCTCACACACCCTGTCACCCCATCACATCCCGTCACCGGCACCTCATCACAGCCCATCATCCTCACGCACCGTCACCCCATCACATCCCGTCACCCTCATACACCCCGTCACCCCCACCTCATCACACCCCGTCACCCTCAGACACCCTGTCACCCCATCCCATCCTGCCACCCTCACACACCCCGTCACCCGCACCTCATCACACCCCATCATGCTCACGCACCCTGTCACCCCATCCCGTCATCCTCACACATCCCGTCACCTTCACACACATCCTGTCACCTTCACACACCCCGTCACCCCATCACATCCCATCACCCTCACACACCCCGTCACCTGCACCTCATCACACCCCATCATCCTCACACACCCTGTCACCCCATCACATCCTGTCACCCTCATACACCCCGTCACCCGCACCTCATCACACCCCATCATCCTCACGCACCCTGTCACCCCATCACATCCCGTCACCCTCTTACATCCTATCACATCACATCATCCTCATCACACCCCATCACCTGCACACACCCTGTCACCCCATCACATCCCGTCACCCTCACAGACCCCATCACCTGCACCTCATCACACCCCATCATCCTCACACACTGTCACCCTCACACACCCCGTCACCTGCATTCACCCTGTCACCTTCACATACCCTGTCACCCCATCCCATCCCATCACCCCTTCACATCACCCTCATACACCCTATCACATCCCATCATCCTCATCACACCCCATCACCTGCATTCATCCCATCACCTGCATACACATCCCATCACCTGTACACACACCCTGTTACTCGCACCTCATCACATCCTGTCACCTTCACACACCCCATCAGCTGCACCTCATCACATCCCCATCACTCTCACACATCCCGTCATCTGCATTCACTCCGTCACCCACACCTTGTCACACCCCATGGTCCGCACACACCCTGTCACCCATATTCACCCTGACACCTGTACAAACACCCTGTCATCCGCACCCCATCACATCACCTTCACACACCCCATCGCATCCTGTCACTTGCATTCACCCCATCACCCGCATCCCATCACGCCCTGTCATCCACACCTTATCATACCCCATCACCCTCATAAACCCCATCACCCGCATTCAGCCCGTCACTTGTGCACACATCCTGCTACCCACACCCCATCACCCTCACACACCCCGTCACCTGCACCTTATCACATCCCGTCACCCGCACTCTGTCACCTGCATCTCAGCACATCCTGTTACCCTCGCACATCCCATCACCTGCACTCTATCACACTAAACACCTGCACTCATTCCATTACCCGCACACACCCCATCACCCATACCTCATCACACCCCGTCACTCACACATACACCATCACCCGCACCCTATCGCCTACACCATGTCACACAGCCACACTGTCACCCATAGTCTGTTGCCTACACTGCATCACCCACACCCAATTAACTACACCCTGTCACCTACACTGCATCACCTACACTGTCACACACCTACACTGTCACCTACACTACATCACACACACCGTCACTTACACTGCATCACTCGCACACACTGTCACCCACACCCTATTGCCTACACAGCGTCACCTATACAACATGACCCTCCCACTATTACCTACAAAAAATCAACTACACCATGTCACACACACACAGCTTCTCGCACACCGTCAGCCACACCCTATTTCCTACACCATGTCACCAACACCCTGTCACACACACCCTATCGCTACACTCTGTTACTCCATCCCATCACATGCACACACATATCACCTACACCCAACACCTATACCATGTCACCTGCACCACATCCCACACACCTGCACTGCGCCCTGTCGCTCTGCCCCATCATACGCAGCTATCATGCGCACAGGTACAGGATCACCCACACCCTCTCACTTACACCATCCCCGACACTCAATCACCCACACGCCATCACACTCACCCCATATCACCTCCACTGCACCATGCACACCCCCCGTCTCACCCGCACTGTATCACCGTCACCTACCCTCTCATCGCAGACACAACCACAGACCAACAGCGACACTCCTCACTTGTGCCATATCACCTTCACCAACAGTACCCCGTCCTGCACCCCGACTCCTCCATCCCATCACACGCACCCCAACAGCTACCCAATGTCACACGCACTGTCGACTACACCCCGTCCCTTACCCCTCACTACACACATCACCTACACCATGCCACACACCCCGACAGTGACAT
Organism: Glyptemys insculpta; assembly: GCA_032172135.1. Lineage (NCBI taxonomy): Eukaryota > Metazoa > Chordata > Testudines > Emydidae > Glyptemys > Glyptemys insculpta. Next base: position 457,784 of record JAVMKA010000013.1, read on the forward strand.
CTACAGACCAACAGCTACACCTCATCCCATCTACACAAGTTGACATTTATGTACCAACACCCCCATACACCCCATCATGCCCTGACACAATGTCCCATCAGCTACACACACTAACACTGACACCACATCATGGACAGGTTGACAGCATCTCCACGCTGACTGCTACACCCGATCACACTCTGACCTGACACCTATGCCTCATGGCATGCACACATCTACACCCCATCACCCTAACACCTACGCAGACTGACACAACCCCGTCACCCTGACAAAAACACCCTGCCACACACACAACAACCCAGTGCCAACACCTACCCTGCAACAAATCTTCACATACCCTGATACAATCCCAAAAGCTACACTCCAACACCCACTCAGACACAACAGCTGCACCCCATCAGACAGACACCTGCACCCACAGCACACTGTCACTGACCCCCAGTGCAACCCCAGCACCTACACACTGACATGCCTACATCCCCTCACACACACAACCCAACAGCTACAGGCCAACAGCCCCTCGGACACACAGACACAATGGATACACTCCAAAACGTGCCCACACACTCCCACAACCCCAAGACACCACAACGTACACAACCAGCAACAGTACACCCACACACATGAACCCCACAACACAATACTGAGTCCCGTCTGACTACCCCCAAGACCTACACCTCATAACACAACCGCGCCCCTAACAGAAACCCAACCCCTGGCCTCCAACACATCCGCTGCCTGCGCACCATCAAACTGCCCTCGCTCCCAGATTGGCACACACATTCACCTTGCTAACACCCCATATCCACCTTGCAACACCCCTCACCCCAATCCAGCCCCAGGGCGGGAACTGGCTGGCTCAGGGGGGCGGGGAATGGGGCTGGGCCTGTCCCCTCCAGGGGGCGCCGGCTCCCATCTGGCCCCAGGGCAGGGACTGGCTGGCTCAGGGGGGTAGGGAATGGGGCAGGGGCCTCTCCCCTCTGGGGGCTGGCTGGTTCGGGGGGCGGGGAAGGGGGCGCCGGCTCCCCCCCGGCCCCGGGGGGGCTGGCTGGCTCGGGGGGTGGGGAAGGGGGCAGGGGCAGAGCCCGGTTAGGGTGAGGTGCGAATTGGGTCAGGCCTGGGCCCGGCTGTTATATCACTGGGGCAGGCACGGGGGCCGCTGTAGGTCAGGGCTTGGCGCCAACTAGGGCACTCAAATGGGCGGGGGGGGCAGGCTCGAGGCTGACGCTGGGAGTGGGGGGCACATCCTTTACCCCTCTCGCCCCACATTGCCCAGCTCCCCCACGGCCCCCCCACTCGGTTACCCCCAGGGGTGTGGTACGTGGTGGGGGAGGGAAGCCCCATTGTCCAGGGCTGGGGGAGCTGCCCCCATCCCGGTCCCCTATAAATAGCCCCAATGGAGCCTTAATTGCTAATTAGGGCTAACGGAGGATCAGGGAGGATTAAGGAGGGGCCGGTACCGCTGGGCACCCTCTCGGAGCGGGGGAGGGAGCAAGGACTGGACCCCTATATACCCCCAACACAGGCATGGGGTGGGTATTGTTGGGCCCCCTCGGAGGGCAATGCCCCCCCGGTGCCCCTCTGCCCCATCCTCTGCTGCCCAGTGCCCCCTACCACCTCCCCATGGGGCACACTGAGAACTGCGGTCCCCAATGGCCCTTCGCTTGGGGGGCTCTGGGTTCCGCCTCTCCCCCCAGCTCTTCCCCCTCCCTCCTGCATTAATCCCCCCAGGTGCTTGGTGCGCTGAGCTGATGGGAGGTGACACCCCCCGCCCCCCTAATCGCAGGATTTTCGGGTCGCTCCGGGGGAGTCTGATTAAAGGAAACTGGAAAGTTTAATCTCCCGGGTGCGGAAAAGGGGCTGTGCTGGGCAGGGAGCGGAGCTGGGCACTGAGCGGAGCTGGGACCGGGACCCCAGTGCCCCCCGGGCACCCCCCCAGGGCTGGAGCTGCGGGACCCAAGCGCACACGCGTGAGTCCTTGGGCACGGGGAAGCCAGGGGGCTCGGGCAGGGGGCTGGGATATTCATGCCATGCACCGGGGGGAGCCGCTGGGATGCTCGTGCCACGCACCGGGGGGGGGGTGGCAGCTCTGGGATGGTCGTGCCATGCACCGGGGGGAGGTGGCTCTGGGATGCTCGTGCCACGCACTGGGGGAGGTGGCTCTGGGATGGTTGTGCCACGCACCGGGGGGGTGGCAGCTCTGGGATGGTCGTGCCACGCACCAGGGGTGGGGGCTCTGGGACACTCGTGCCACGCACCGGGGGTGGGGGCTCTGGGACACTCGTGCCACGCACCGGGGGTGGGGGCTCTGGGACGCTCGTGCCACGCACCAGGGGTGGGGGCTCTGGGACACTCGTGCCACGCACCGGGGGTGGGGGCTCTGGGACGCTCGTGCCACGCACGGGGGGTGGTGGCAGCTCTGGGACACTCGTGCCACGCACCGGGGGGGTGGGGGCTCTGGGACGCTCATGCGCCATGTCTGTGGGTTGGGTCCTGGGTCCCAGACACCCCTGTGATGCTCCGGGGGAGGGGGGCTCAGGGGGGCTCTGGGGGGACGAGGGGTCAGGGCGCTGGTAGGGGGCAGGGTTGGCAGATGGGGGTGCTCTGTCCCCTCTTGCCATGCCAAGGGGCCAAGTGGGTGACTGAACGGGGTCTCCCCTCTTCTCTCTCCCCTTTCCCATGAAGGAGTCGGGGGGCAGGCCAGGAGCCCCCCCAGCGCCGGGGGGCTGGAGCCGTGCCCTGCGCAGACGGAGCACGAGGCAGATAAGTACCCGGGGAAGGGAGCTCCGGGGGGCTGGGGCAGGCATTGGGGGTCTCAAGTGGGTGGGGTGGATTGGGGTGGTGAGGTGCTGGGGGCTGCGTGAGGAGTGCAGGATGCATGGGGGGGATTTGGGAGGCTGGTGCCTTGCCCCCCATCTCTGGGGCGTTCACCAGGAATTCCGCTAGTTCTGAACTATTTACACTTGAAAAAAGTTCACTACTAGCAGAACTCGGGTGCGCGCCCCCCAACATCGCAGTGGGGCAGGGCACCGGGGGGACAGAGGACCAGGGGGGGCAGGGCACTGGGGGGATCACAGGGGGGCAGTACACCAGGGAGGAAATGTGGGACCACGGGAGGGGCAGGACACCAGGGGTTCATGGGGGGCAGGGCACGGGAGGATGGGGGCCATGGGGGGGGCAGGGCACTGGGGACAGTGGAGGCCATGGGGGGGCAGGACACCAGGGGTCCGTGGGGGGCAGGGCACCGGGGGGCAGGGGGACCGTGGAGCCGGGGGAGGGGCACTACAGTAGAGCACTGGGCAAGGTGGGGGGGTTTCAAGGTGCCAGGTGCCCCCCCTTGTCTCCAGCGCCTCCCCCCGGTCCTTGGGGCTCACGTCAAGGCCCTGTGGTGGGGCTGCTGCTGCCCCCCCCGGGCAGGGACCCCCCCCCGGCTCCCGCGCTGCCCCCCCGGCTAATAAAGAGCCTGGACGCTGGGAACTGAAGGTGCATTTCCAGTGTGTGTATTTATTTACCCGAGTGATGCGGCGGGGGGGGGGGGGGGAAATTACAGCCCCGGGGGCTGTAATTAGCGCAGGGGGTAATTAATTACAGCCATGGGGGGTAATTAGAGCGGGGGGGGGGGGAATAGCCAGGCTCATATTTACAATATACAACAGTCGCGTGTGGCCCCCTGCCGGGTCCGTCGCTGGGGGGCCAGGAGGGACCGAGGGAGTGGGATCGGGGGGGGTCGGTCTCTTGGGGGCCGGGGGCGAGGGACCCGGGTTCGACTGGGTGGGGGCACTGCTAGCGAGGGGGGGCTGCGAGCTCACCCACCCGGCTTATAGCCCCCGCCCCGGCTGACCCCAGCGCGAGATTTCCCCCAGGGCATGCTGGGATATCTCAGACCCCCCCCCCACAGAGCAGAGCATGCTGGGATATCTCGGGGCCCCCCAGAGCAGAGTATGCTGGGATATCTCAGACACCCCCCCCCCGCCCCCGAGCAGAGCATGCTGGGATATCTCAGACACCCCCCCGCCCCCCGAGCAGAGCATGCTGGGATATCTCAGACACCCCGTCCCCCAGAGCAGGGCATGCTGGGATATCTCAGGGGGGGCCCCCGAGCAGAGCATGCTGGAATATCTCGGGGCCCCCCAGAGCAGGGCATGCTGGGATATCTCGGGGCCCCCCAGGGCAGGGCATGCTGGGATATCTCAGGGGGGCCCCCCGAGCAGGGCATGCTGGGATATCTCTGACACCCCCCCCCAGAGCAGGGCATGCTGGGATATCTCGGGGCCCCCCAGAGCAGGGCATGCTGGGATATCTCAGGGGGGGCCCCCGAGCAGGGCATGCTGGGATATCTCGGGGCCCCCCCAGAGCAGGGCATGCTGGGATATCTCAGGGGGGGGCCTCGAGCAGGGCATGCTGGGATATCTCGGGGCCCCCCCAGAGCAGGGCATGCTGGGATATCTCAGGGGGGGGCCCCGAGCAGGGCATGCTGGGATATCTCGGGGCCCCCCCGAGCAGGGCATGCTGGGATATCTCAGACCCCCCCCCCAGAGCAGGGCATGCTGGGATATCTCGGGGCCCCCCAGAGCAGGGCATGCTGGGATATCTCAGGGGGGGCCCCCGAGCAGGGCCTGCTGGGATATCTCGGGGCCCCCCAGAGCAGGGCCTGCTGGGATATCTCAGGGGGGGCCCCCGAGCAGGGCATGCTGGGATATCTCAGACACCCCCCCGGAGCAGGGCCTGCTGGGATATCTCAGGGGGGGCCCCCGAGCAGGGCCTGCTGGGATATCTCGGGGCCCCCCCGAGCAGGGCATGCTGGGATATCTCGGGGGGGCCCCCGAGCAGGGCATGCTGGGATATCTCAGACACCCCCCCGGAGCAGGGCCTGCTGGGGTGTCCGGGGCTACGCCGGGGACACTTGGCTGGAGGAGACGGAGGAGACCTGGGTGGCCTGCGAGGACCCCGAGACGTCGTCGTCCTCCCCGAAGGGGCTGCGGCCGCAGAACACCAGCTTCAGCATGCAGGAGCGGAACTGCAAGAGAGGGGGGTGAGCGTGGGGGGTGCCCCACAGCTCGGGCGGGAGGCAGAGCCCCAACTAACTCCACCCCTCTCTTTTCTGCCAGCTCACTTCCTGGCGCGTCCCTGATCCCAGCCCCCTCTGCCCCCCATTGCCCTTCAGCCTGCTCCCCACACCCCATCCCAGCCCCCAAGTCCTCCCAGCCTGGCCCCATCCCGGCCCGGCACCGACCTGCTTGTTCATGAAGACGTAGATGACGGGGTTGTAGACGGTGGAGGCCTTGGAGAAGACGGAGGGCACGGAGGCCAGGCGCACGTCGAAGGGCTCCCCACGGTGCGTCACGACCCACAGCGCGAAGGAGGCGTAGGGCAGCCAGCACACCAGGAACCCGGCCACCATCACCACCACCATCTTGGTCACCTCCCGCTCGGCCTTCTGCGTCGAGGCCGACTGCTCCTGCTGCTTGGCCACCTGCGGGGGGCAGGGGGGATTGGGTGGGGCGCGCCCTCCGTGGGGCACAGCGGCCACTGCCTGGGGCCTGCCCTCATCCGTGGGGGGGCAGGGATGGTCATTGCCTGGGGCCTGCGCTCATCCGTGGGGCACAGCGGCCACTGCCTGGGGCCTGCCCTCATCCGTGGGGGGGCAGGGATGGTCATTGCCTGGGGCCTGCGCTCATCCGTGGGGGGGCAGGGGGGATTGGGTGGGGCGCGCCCTCCTCCGTGGGGCACAGCGGCCACTGCCTGGGGCCTGCCCTCATCCGTGGGGCACAGCGGCCACTGCCTGGGGCCTGCGCTCATCCGTGGGGGGGCAGGGATGGTCATTGCCTGGGGCCTGCCCTCATCCGTGGGGCACAGCGGCCATATGGCTGGGCCCCATCCGAATCGGCGCAGGAGATGGCCGGCCACTGCAGTAGGACCCACTCTAGCCACGTGGGGCCACAGCACAGGGACCCACCCTCAATCATGTTGAGTGGCCATATCAGTAGGACCTACCCTAATCCACACGGGGCAGCCGTATTGTCGGGATCCTCTCTAACCTACACGGGACACAAACGGGGCAGGGCAGCCATTTTTGTGGCACCCACCTTACAGTCCATGTTGGTAGGACCCACCCTAATCCCTGTGGGAACACAGCCAGGGGGTGCCCGTGCGGGTGGCACCCGCTCTCACCACACCGGCATGCGGATGGTGCAAGGTGGCCATATTGGTGGGACTCACACAAACCCACACGGTTTGGGGGTGGCCAGGGAGGCAAATCACTCTGTGCTATGGGGGGACACGCCATATTGGGGGGACCCCCCTTATCTTTTGACACCTTGGGGACAGCTCGGGGGGGCAGAGGTTCACAATACTGGTGGGACCCACCCAAGCCCATATGGAAGGGAGTCCTGGGGGGGGAAGGGGCGTGTCCCGGTTCTGTCTGTCCCCCCCCCCCCACTGTATAAATCTCCAATAAAGCCGACTCCCCCCAAACTCGCCCTGTCCCTGTCCGTGTCACACCAGTTTGGTCCCCCCCACAGCCCCCAGATGGGGAGCCACTGCCCCACACGCTGCCTGCTCCAGGGGCGCCCAATGGCTTTCCCAGTGCTGTGACCCCACGCAGGTTCCCCGTGGCTGCAGGGCAACGTGGGGGGTCCCCGTGGAAGGGAAGGGGCCAGGGCGGTCCCCATGGTGGGGAGGTTGGGGGGTCCCCATACTGGTGGGAGGAAGGAGCTGAGGGTGTCCCTGTGCCGGGGGTCCCTGCAGAGACAGAGGGACGGGTACTGGTGGGTGGGCAGGGATGAAGGGGGGACCCTACGCCAGTGGGGTGCAGAAAGGGTCTCTGGGCTGGCAGGAGTCAGGGGTCCCCTTGGTGGCAGGAGGGAGTTGGGGGTCCCCAGTGGCAGCGGGGTGCTCATGGCAACGGGATGTGACTCGGGGGAGGCCTAGTGGCGGGGGGCAGTCGAGGGGTATCTGTGCTGGCAGGAGTTGGGGGGCCCTGTGGCAGGAAGGCAGTCGGGGGGGCCTGTGGTGGCAGGAGGGGACTCAGGGAGCCCTGTGCCGGCAGGAGGGATGTTGGGGGCCCCAGGACAGCAGGAGGGGATGGGGAGGGGACGGGGCAGCAAGAGGGAAGTCGAGGACTCAGGGGGCCCTGTGCTGGCAGAAGGGGAGTTGGGGGGCCCGTGGCGGCGGGAGGGACTCGGGGGGGCCCGGGGCGGTGGGAGGGATGGGGGACAGGGGTGGCGGGAGGGGAGTCGGGGGGACCCGGGGTGGCCAGAGCAGAGTCGGGGGGCCCGTGCGGGGGCACTCACAGCGCGCAGCGTCAGCAGCAGGCGGCCGTAGGAGAAGACGATGACGCTGAGGGGGACCCCGAAGCAGAAGCAGAAGAGGAAGATCACGTAGGACTCGTTGTTCCACTTGTTGCTGGTCGTGTACCAGTCGGGGCCGCACGAGCACTGGAGCCCCTCGGGGATGTACCTGGGGGGGACGCAGACAGCTGCTAGCCCAGCCCTGCCCCCCAGCCCCGCCGGCGCCCCTCACTCCCGACCCACAGCCCCCTGCTAGCCCAGCCCTGCCCCCCAGCCCCGCCCGCGCCCCTCACTCCCGACCCGCAGCCCCCTGCTAGCCCAGCCCTGCCCCCCAGCCCCGCCCGCGCCCCTCACTCCCGACCCGCAGCCCCCTGCTAGCCCAGCCCTGCCCCCCGCAGCCCCGCCCGCGCCCCTCACTCCCGACCCGCAGCCCCCTGCTAGCCCAACCCTGCCCCCCCCAGCCCCGCCGGCGCCCCTCACTCCCGACCCATAGCCCCCTGCTAGCCCAGCCCTGCCCCCCAGCCCCGCCGGTGCCCCTCACTCCCGACCCACAGCCCCTGCCACCCCAGCCCTGCTCCCCCCTCTGCCGGTGCCCCCATTCCCGACCCGCAGCCCCCTGCTAGCCCAGCCCTGCTCCCCCCTCTGCCGGTGCCCCTCACTCCCGACCCGTAGCCCCTGCTAGCCCAACCCTGCCCCCCCCAGCCCCGCTGGCGCCCCTCACTCCCGACCCACAGCCTCCTGCTAGCCCAACCCTGCCCCCCGCAGCCCCGCCGGTGCCCCCATTCCCGACCCGCAGACCCTGCTAGCCTGGCCCTGCCCCCCCCAAGCTCTGCCGGTGCCCATTCCCGACCCGCAGACCCTGCTAGCCTGGCCCTGCCCCCCCCAAGCTCTGCCGGTGCCCATTCCCGACCCGCAGACCCTGCTAGCCCAGCCCTCCCCCCCCCCGACTCCTCCCAGCTCTGCCGGTGCCCCTCACTCCCGACCCGCAGACCCTGCCAGCCCAGCCTGGGCTCCCCCCGCTGACCCCTACCGGCTCCATCCGAAGAGGGGGGGTGCAGAAGCCACGAGGCCGAAGACCCAGGTGAGGAGGCAGCCGATGATGGCGTGGGTGCCGCGGAACGTGAAGTTCCCCAGGGGTTTGCAGATCACCAGGAATCGCTCGAAGGCCACGACGGCCAGAGACCAGAGACTCACCATGCCTGAGGTGGAGAGGCTGAGACCAGCGGGGCAGCAGGGATCCCATCCACCCCCGACCCCCTTCCTTCGACCTGCAGCCCGGCCCTGGACCCCCAGCCCTGCCGGTGCCCCTCACTCCCGACCCGCAGCCCCTGCCAGCCCGGCCCTGCCCCCCAGCCCTGCCGGTGCCCCTCACTCCCGACCCACAGCCCCTGCTAGCCCGGCCCTGCCCCCCCGCAGCCCTGCCGGTGCCCCTCACTCCCGACCCACAGCCCCTGCCACCGGCCCTGCCCCCACAGCCCTGCCGGTGCCCCTCACTCCCGACCGCAGCCCCACTCACCCCCCAGTGTGGCGGCGAACCCCTCGATCTTGCAGGCCATGGGGCCCAGGGCGAAGTACATCTGGGAGAAGCTATAGAAGGCCGTGGTGGTGCCCACGGAGATCACCAGCAGGTTGGCCACGGCCAGGTTGACCAGGATGTAGTTGAGGTGGGAGCGCAGCTTCTTGTACTTGGCGGTGCAGAAGACGGTGAGGACGTTGATGGGCACGCCCAGCACAATGAGCAGGAACATGAAGGCCGACATGCCCATGAAGATGACCGGGCTGCCCAGGTGTGTCTGCGGCACCAGGAACGGGCTCAGCGCCGTCAGATTGTTTGTGTCCAGAGGCACCGGGATGAAAAAATCCTCCGGGAGGTCATCCCGCAAGTCGCGGGTCTTGTGCATGGCTGGCGGGAAGGGAGCAGTGGGGGGAGGCGTGTTTGTGGGGATGGATGCGGGGCAGTGGGTGGATGGAGAGGCTACAGGATGGATGGAGGCGTGTTAATGGAAAGAGAGACAGTGGATGGGGATGGATAGAGAGATGGATGGGATGAATGGGGATAGATAGATAGATAGATAGATAGATAGATAGATAGATAGATAGATAGATAGATAGATAGAGGGGGTGGATGGGGTTAGATAGATAGATAGATAGATAGATAGATAGATAGATGGGGTGGATGGAGATGGATAGATAGATAGAGGGGGTGTCTGGGGGTAGATAGATAGATAGATGGATGGGATGAATGGGGATGGATAGATAGATAGATACAGGGGTGGATGGAGATGGATAGATGGATAGAGGGGGTGTCTGGGGGTAGATAGATAGAGAGATGGATGGGATGAATGGGGATGGATGGATAGATAGATAGATAGATAGATAGATAGATAGATAGATAGATAGATAGATACAGGGGTGGATGGAGATGGATAGATGGATAGAGGGGGTGTCTGGGGGTAGATAGATAGAGAGATGGATGGGATGAATGGGGATGGATAGATAGATAGATACAGGGGTGGATGGAGATGGATAGATGGATAGAGGGGGTGTCTGGGGGTAGAGAGATAGAGAGATGGATGGGATGAATGGGGATGGATAGATAGATAGATACAGGGGGTGGATGGAGATGGATAGATGGGGTGTCTGGGGGCAGAGAGATAGAGAGATGTGGTCTCGGGATAGATAGAGGGAGGGATGGACGGACAGACACACAACCAGCTAGCCGCCGGGGCACCGGCGGGAAGGAGGGAACTCAGTGGCTGCGGACAGAGAGGTAGCGTCCCTGCGCCCACGCGCTGCCCAGCCCCGTGGCACTGTGGCACCAGTGGGCCCCAGGGCACTCAGACGGGCGGGGGGGCCATGGCGGACGGCGGCGAGTGGTGGAGGGGCCGAGAGAGGGGTCTTTTATACCCTAGGGAGCCAGGGGGTGCCCTGGGCTGCGTGGGGAGGGGCAGCGGGATCTGTCTTTGCCCCAGTTAACACTGGCTCCTTCCTTAATCGCCCCTAAAACTGGAAAGCTCCGCTGAGCCGGGCTCATCCCCCGGCAGCGCTGGGCCCAGCACAGCCCAAGGGCTGTAAAGACGGGCTTAGCCGCCGAGCCAAGCAGCTTTGCCAAAGACTAATCACGCCCAAGCCCCGATTAAGCCCTGGCTTTGCGAGGGAGGGGCCAGGGGGGGTGAGTCAGAGACCCACCAGGGCCCAACTCCTACTAACAGGGCCCTGGAGGAGAAAGGTTAATGGGAGACCCTCCAGGACCCCCGCAAACCTCCACTCCCCAACCCTGCCCCCTCCCCTCAGCCCTGCCGGTGCCCCTCACTCCCGACCCGCAGCCCCTGCCAGCCCACCCTGCCGGTGCCCCTCACTCCCGACCTGCAGCCCCTGCTAGCTCAGCCCTGCCGGTGCCCCTCACTCCCGACCCGCAGCCCCTGCCAGCCCACCCTGCCGGTGCCCCTCACTCCCGACCTGCAGCCCCTGCTAGCCCAGCCCTGCCGGTGCCCCTCACTCCCGACCTGCAGCCCCTGCTAGCCCAGCCCTGCCGGTGCCCCTCACTCCCGACCCGCAGCCCCCTGCCAGCCCACCCTGACGGTGCCCCTCACTCCCGACCCGCAGCCCCCTGCCAGCCCACCCTGACGGTGCCCCTCACTCCCGACCCGCAGCCCCCTGCCAGCCCACCCTGACGGTGCCCCTCACTCCCGACCCGCAGCCCCTGCCAGCCCACCCTGCCGGTGCCCCTCACTCCCGACCCGCAGCCCCTGCTAGCCCGGCCCTGGCATGTATCTGCCTGGTCCTGTTGCCAGGGCTGTAGCTCTGTGGGTCCCAGGCTACGAGACACAGTAGGGGGTGGAGAGGCCTAGCTGCCCAAGGTCCCCAGCATGAACTCACAGGGACGGACGTCCCCCTTCGCAGAGCCGTCCGGCCGTCCCTCATCCTCCAGGGCAACCCGCCAGCCCCTTGGCAAAGCGAGCGCGGGCGTCCTCCGACTGCGCCCAGCGCCGGAGCCTCAGGGGGAGCGAACAGAACACACCCGGCCCCCCCCCGGCTCCCGGCTGTCAGAGCGTGGGGTCACCCCAGGCAGGGGGCTGCGCCTGGCCATTGTGGCTACGGCCAGCACTGGGCCTGTTCCCCAGGCAGGTCGCTCATTCCTTCTGCCCAGCCAGACCTGCACAATGTCCTGTGGCAGGGGGTTCCGCAGGCTGACCGTGCACGGGGTGGGCAAGTGTTTCCTGCTGTTCACGTCCTCGGGCGAGCCCTGGTTTGCGCAGCACCGGGGGCACCCGCGTCCCGCCTCGGGGCTGGTAACTGCTCGCCCCATCCCAGGGGTCTTCTGCAAGGTGCCGGAGCCCCCTGTGCTGAGCAGTCAGCCCCGCCCTGCGATGGGCCCTGCCCCGCGCCCCGCCCCACACTGCCGTCTGCCCGCCCGCCCCGCGATCCGCCCCGCCCCGCCGTCTGCCCGCCCGCCCCGCGATCCGCCCCGCCCCGCCGTCTGCCCGCCCGCCCCGCGCCCCGCCCCACACTGCCGTCTGCCCGCCCGCCCCGCGATCCGCCCCGCCCCGCCGTCTGCCCGCCCGCCCCGCGATCCGCCCCGGCCCGCCGTCTGCCCGCCCGCCCCGCGCCCCGCCCCACACTGCCGTCTGCCCGCCCGCCCCGCGATCCGCCCCGCCCTGCCGTCTGCCCGCCCGCCCCGCGCCCCGCCCCACACTGCCGTCTGCCCGCCCGCCCCGCGCCCCGCCCCGCCCCACCCTGCCGTCTGCCCGCCCGCCCCGCGATCCGCCCTGCTGTCTGCCCGGCCGCCCCGCGATCCGCCCCGCCCCACCCTGCCGTCTGCCCGCCCGCCCCGCGATCCGCCCTGCTGTCTGCCCGGCCGCCCCGCGATCCGCCCCGCCCCGCCGTCTGCCCGCCCGCCCCGCGCCCCGCCCCCACTGCCGTCTGCCCACCCGCTCCGCGATCCGCCCCGCCCTGCCGTCTGCCCGCCCTGCGATCCGCCCCGCCGTCTGCCCGCCCGCCCCGCGATCCGCCCCGCCCCTCACTGCCGTCTGCCCGCCTGCCCCGCGATCCGCCCCGCCCCGCCCCGCTGTCTGCCCGCCCGCCCCGCGATCCGCCCCGCCCCGCCGTCTGCCCGCCCGCCCCGAGCCCCGCCCCACCCTGTCGTCTGCCCGCCCGCCCCGCGATCCGCCCCGCCCCAAACTGCTGTCTGCCTGCCCGCTCCACCCCACACTGCCATCTGCCTGCCCGCCCCGCGATCCGCCCCGCCCCTCACTGCCGTCTGCCCGCCTGCCCCGCGATCCGCCCCACCCCTCACTGCCGTCTGCCCGCCTGCCCCGCGATCCGCCCCGCCCCGCCCTGCCGTCTGCCAGCCCGCCCCGCGATCCGCCCCGCCCTGCCCTGCCGTCTGCCCGCCCAGCCCACAATCCGCCCTGCCCTGCCGTCTGCCCGCCCAGCCCACGATCCGCCCTGCCCTGCCATCTGCCCGCCCGCCCCGCGATCCGCCCCGCCCCGCCGTCTGCCCACCCGCCCCGCGATCCACCCCGCCCCGCCCCGCCGTCTGCCCGCCCCCCGCGATCCGCCCCGCCCCACCCTGCCGTCTGCCCACCCGCCCCGCGATCCGCCCCGCCCCGCCCCGCTGTCTGCCCGCCCGCCCCGCGATCCGCCCCGCCCCGCCGTCTGCCCGCCCGCCCCGCGATCCGCCCCGCCCTGCCGCCTGCCCGCCCCGCGATCCGCCCCGCCCCGCCGTCTGCACGCCCGCCCCGCGATCCGCCCCGCCCTGCCGTCTGCCCGCCCCCCCGCGATCCGCCCCGCCCTGCCGTCTGCCCGCCCGCCCCGCGATCCGCCCCGCCCCACCCTGCCGTCTGCCCGCCCGCCCCGCGATCCGCCCCGCCCCAAACTGCTGTCTGCCCGCCCGCTCCGCCCCACGATCCGCCCCACCCTGCCGTCTGCCCGCCCGCCCCGCGATCCGCCCCAAACTGCTGTCTGCCTGCCCGCTCCACCCCACACTGCCATCTGCCCGCCCGCCCCGCGATCCGCCCCGCCCCACACTGCCATCTGCCCACCCGCCCCGCGATCCACCCCGCCCCACCCTGCCGTCTGCCCGCCCGCCCCGCGATCCGCCCCACACTGCCGTCTCCCGCCCGCGCCACAATCCGCCCCGCCCCACCCTGTCGTCTGCCCGCCCGCCCCGCGATCCGCCCCGCCCCAAACTGCTGTCTGCCTGCCCGCTCCACCCCACACTGCCATCTGCCCGCCCGCCCCGCGATCCGCCCCGCCCCACACTGCCGTCTGCCCGCCCCCCCGCGATCCGCCCCGCCCTGCCGTCTGCCCGCCCGCCCCGCGATCCGCCCCACATTGCCACCAGCCCACCCCATGATCTGCCCTGCCCCACACTGCCGTCTGTCCGCCCCACGATCCGCCCCACACTGCCGTCTGCCCGCCCGCCCCACAATCTGCCTCACATTGCCACCAGCCCACCCCACGATCTGCCCCGCCCCACACTGCCGTCTGCCGGCCTGCCCCACGATCCGTCCCGCCCATGATTCATCCCGCCCCACACTGCCACCTTCCCGCCCCACGATCCAATCTGCCCCACATTGCCGTCTGCCCGCCCCATGATCCGATCTGCCCCACATTGCTGTCTGCCCGCCCCGCCCCGCGATCGGTCCCTCCTCGCCATCCAACCTGTGATTAATGTGCCACCAAGCCCGTGCCCCCCTCACACCTTTTCTGCTGTTCTGGGCTCTGCACAGCTGGCAACGTGCCACTAGATGGCACCACGACACCACGAATCCTGGTGCCACAGAAGTGGGGGGTGGGGTGGGACTACATCTCCCACGAGCCTTTGCAGGGGGGTAATTTGGAGCTGCAATCAGCACTTACACCCCTTCCCCCTCTGACAACGTGCCCAGGCCCTGCTGCCCCACAGGAAAGCCATGGGCCAAATCCCCATAGGAGCTGGGGGGGGATCACCTCAAGGAGCCGGGATTAGGGCTAAATCAGGAGCTTGTGCTGATAGGGATTAGCGGGAGCGCGTGGGGCACAGAGTGGGCCGAGCTCCCTGCCACGAGCCCCAGCCTACCCAGAGCTGGGGGAGCCCAGCACCAGGCTAGCAGGGGCTGCAGGTCGGGAGTGAGGGGCACTGGTAGAGCTGGTGCGGGCAGAGCTGGGCTAGCAGGGGCTGCGGGTCGGGAGTGAGGGGCACCGGCAGGGCTGGGCTAGCAGGGGCTGCGGGTCGGGAGTGAGGGGCACCGGCAGGGCTGGGCTAGCAGGGGGCTGCGGGTCGGGAGTGAGGGGCATCGGCAGGGCTGGGCTAGCAGGGGGCTGCGGGTCGGGAGTGAAGGGCACCAGCAGAGCTGGTGGGGGCAGGGCTGGGCTAGCAGGGGCTGCGGGTAGGGAGTGAGGGGCACCGGCAGGGCTGGGCTAGCAGGGGCTGCGGGTAGGGAGTGAGGGGCACCGGCAGGGCTGGGCTAGCAGGGGCTGTGGGTCGGGAGTGAGGGACACCGGCAGGGCTGGGGGGGGGGCAGGTCCAGGCTAGCAGGGGCCGTGGGTTGGGAGTGAGGGGCACCGGCAGGGCTGGGGGGCAGGGGCTGTGGGTCGGGAGTGAGGGGCACCAGCAGGACTGGGGGGCAGGGGCTGCAGGTCGGGAGTGAGGGGCACCGGCAGAGCTGGTGGGGGCAGGGCTGGGATGGGCTAGTAGGGGGCTGTAGGTCAGGGAGTTGGAACTGAGTCTATTTGGGGTCACCACCCTTCCGTCCCCGCTGCACCATCCCCCATGGCGCGGTGACCCCCTGCCCCACATTCCCGGGCTCTGGATGAAGGGGTAGGACGCCACTTTTAGCAGCTTTCGTCAGCCCTGGGGGGGGGAAGGAGGGGCTGGGCAGGGATCCAGCGAAATCAGGGCAGGATGCGTCCCCCTCCAAACTGAGGGGGGTGTAAATCCAGGCAGCCCCGCCTTATGGGCCCCTGGGCCAATCCTGAAGCTGGCCACCCCGGCCAGGCCCTGACACCCAGGCACCAGGATGGGGAGATGTGAGTGAGGGGGGGTTATAATCCCTGTGTTCCCCCCGCCGTGGGGACAGAGAGCACGGGCAGAAATTAAAGTCGGGGGGGATTAGCTCGCAACAGCTGTTGTGAGGCCAATTAAAGCTCAGCTCATCTTGCCAAGCGCTTCCTGGGGGGGGGGGGGGAGTGGGCAGCCCCCCCACCCCACCCCTCATCCACCTGGGACAGGGACAGGGGGTGGCCGGCTCAGGGGGCCAGGGAATGGGACACGGGGCCTTTCCTCTCTGGGGGGTGTTGGTCGGGGGGATACACTGGGGTGTGGGGCTAAAGGCGTCTGGGGCAGCTGCACTGTCTGAGGACACGGATGGCCGCCCCCACTCCCGTCCCGGAGCCAGGGACAGAGCCCAGGAGTCCTGGCTCCCAGTCCCTCCTGTCATTCTCCCCCTTTGCCCCAATGCCTCACGCCTTAGCCAAGCATGGCCCATATACCCGCTTAGGGCCCACGTTCGGATTGGGACAGCAGAGCCCTCTGCTGGTGGGCTTGGGTTATTACCGACCAGGCCAGGCACCTCCAGGAGGTTGGCGTCTCTGAGCTAGACAAGGTGGCACATTGAGGCGTCTGTACGGGTGTTGGCGTCCCTGATAGTCCAATCAGCGGGTGCCACAGCTGGGGGGCTGGGTTTCTCCTGCATTGGCGGGATGGCCTCAGCCCCCCATAGCCATGGGTGGCACAAAGTGGTGTCCGAGGTTGGGGCAGTTGGGGGCAGGGGGCAGCCTTGGCACGACTGTGAGGCCTTGAGCCAGGGCTGATGGAAGGGATGGGGCAGAGCTATCGTGGCTGTGAGGCCAGGGCAGGGTGTGGGGGTGTGGTCTGGGCGTGACCCTAGAGTCATGGGGGACTTGCAGAGTGCTGGGGAGGAGGGGACGTGGTGGATTGAGTGGGTGGCCGTGGCTGGGGGGGTGGTTGTGGGAGAGCAGCCTTGATGTAACTGCAGCTATGTTGGGGGGCCAGGGACTGCCTTGCCCTGATGGGGTGGCCATGTTCGATAGCCTGGGGCGGCCCTCGCGTAACAGGGCAGCCATGTTGGGGGGAGCCGGGGTGGCCTTGGTGTGACAGGGCAGCCATGTTGGGTGGCCCAGGACGGCCTTGGCATGACTGGGTGACCTTATTGGAGGGACCCAGGGCGGCCTTGGCGTGACGGGGCGGCCACTTTGGAGGGCCCGGGGTGGCCTTGGTGGCCATGTTGGGGGGAGCCAGGACTGCCTTAGCGTGATGGGGCCGTCGTGTTGGGGGGAGCCAGGGCAGCCTTGGCGTGACTGGGGGGGCGATGTTAGGGGCCCAGGGCGGCCATGTTGGGGGGCCTAGGGCAGCCTTCTCTGACTGGGTGGCCACGGAGTGGGTGTGGCGATAGCCACACAGGGGTTGGTGACTGAGGAGGAGCGCCAGGGACGTGCTGTGGGTGAGGCCGTGGCCCCGCCTGCGCCGCGAAAGGCTGGTGGAAGGAGGGGGTTGTGGTGACGGTTAAAGGGAAAAACCGTTAAAACCGTTAAATTTCAAACCTCCGTAGTCTGAGGCCGCTCCCCGCCCCCTTTGGAAAGTGACCGATGGGCCGCTGGACCAATGGGCGAGCAGAGCGGCAGCCGGGGCCCAATCAGGATCCGCGCGCGCTTCCTCAGCCCCGCCCTCTTTAGAACGTTGTAACTGACAGCGCTTCGCGCCAATTCCAACGGCCGCCGGGAGCGCGCCGGCCCCGCCCGTCGGGTCCAACGGCACAGGCCAATGAGCGAGCGGCGGCGCTGTGAGCGACAGCATCGTCGTCCAATGGCAGTGGAGGGGCGGGTCCCGTCGCTCCGGGTTTCCTCTCCGGCTCGGTCTATTCCCCCCCCCGCCCCCCCTCATTCCCCGCGGGTTCTTCGCTGCGAAGAAAATGGCGGCGGCGCCGAGCGGAGACGAGGAGAGATTGTGAGTGGCCGGGGGCGGGAGGGGAGAGGCGGAGACGGGACCATTCGCCCCCCTTCCGCGGGGGGGAGTCGGACGGGCCCATCCCGCGGGCCCCGCGCCAGGAGAGGAGGGGGAGTGCGCGCGGGGGGCTGCGGCTGTTGGTTCCTTCCCGCTCGCGGCGGCCCCTCCTCCCCCTCCCCTTCGCGCGCGCCCGGGGGGTCCCGAGTGCGTCACAGCGGCCCCCTCTGCCCGGGGCGGGGCCGCCCCTCACCTGGGGGCGGAGGGAGGAGGCTGGGGGGAGGGAGGTCAAAGAGCAGTTCGCGCCAACCTGACCCCCTCGCGCTAACCTATTCCCCCCAGTGCCAACGGCCCGGCTCGCGCCAATCCCTCACCCAGTGCTGACCCCCCCCCCCCCCCCGCCTACGGGCTGGCCCGCGCCAACTCCCCCCCCCGTGTCAACGGCCCGGCTCGCGCCAACCCCTCACCCAGTGCTGACCCCCCCCCCCCCCCCCGCCTACGGGCCGGCTCGCGCCAACTCCCCCCCCCGTGTCAACGGCCCGGCTCGCGCCAACCCCTCACCCAGTGCTGACCCCCCCCCCCGCCTACGGGCTGGCCCGCGCCAACTCCCCCCCCATGTCAATGGACCGGCTCGCGCCAACTCCTCCCCCCCCCCCGAACTGCCTGGCTCGCGCCAGACAACACCCCCCAGGCCCGACTCGCGCCAACCCCCTCAGTGCCGCCCGGCCCTGCCCGGCCCGACTCGCGCCAACCCCCTCAGTGCCGCCCGGCCCGGCCCGACTCGCGCCAACCCCCTCGGTGCCGCCCGGCCCGACTCGCGCCAACCCCCTCGGTGCCGCCCGGCCCGACTCGCGCCAACCCCCTCGGTGCCGCCCGGCCCGACTCGCGCCAACCCCCTCAGTGCCGCCCGGCCCTGCCCGGCCCGACTCGCGCCAACCCCCTCGGTGCCGCCCGGCCCTGCCCGGCCCGACTCGCGCCAACCCCCTCGGTGCCGCCCGGCCCGACTCGCGCCAACCCCCTCGGTGCCGCCCGGCCCGACTCGCGCCAACACCCTCGGTGCCGCCCGGCCCGACTCGCGCCAACCCCCTCGGTGCCGCCCGGCCCGGCCCGACTCGCGCCAACCCCCTCGGTGCCGCCCGGCCCGGCCCGACTCGCGCCAACCCCCTCGGTGCCGCCCGGCCCGACTCGCGCCAACCCCCTCGGTGCCGCCCGGCCCGACTCGACTCGCGCCAACCCCCTCGGTGCCGCCCGGCCCAGCTCGCGCCAACCCCCGCAGTGCCGACTCCCCTGGCCTACTACAAGCCAGCCTCCTCGGTGCCGACCCACCCAGCTCACGTCAATCCCCGCAGTCCGGCTCACGCCAGCTCTCTAGTGCAGATCCCCTCGGCCTAGCCCACGCCAACCCCTGACTAAGCTCACGCCAACCTGGCCAGCTACCACCAAGTCCTTAGTGCTGACGCCCCCAGCCCGGCTCACGCCAAGCCCCCTCGGAGGTGTTGATGTGAGCAGCACCATTCTAGTCCCACTCACACCGACCCCCCCGTGTGGCCCAGCCCCCTTTCATGCCAACACTTCCCCTTGGCGCCCCTCATGCCAACCTGGTGTTGCTCTGGGTCCCTCTTGTGACAACTCCCAGCTCTGTCTTGCCCCCCACTCACACCAGCCCCTTCACTCCAGAGCCACTCAGGCCCGCTCCCCCAGAGCCACCCCACTAGCACCAGTTCCTCCCCGCAGTGCTGCCCCATTACTGCTCACGCCAGCCCCCCCGCACAGAATTGTGATGCTGCTCTGTTTCCACTCACACCAACTCCACTGATGGCAGCTTTGTTTCCTTGGCATTATGGTGCCCCCCACCTGTGCCAGCCCCCCCAGTACTGTGATGCTGCACGGCGTGGCTCACGCCAACCCCTCCTGTCCCTCCCGGGCACCATGTTGCTGCCCGATTCCCTTTCACACCAAGTCCTGTGATGCCACCCCAGCCCCTACTCATTGCCAGCTCCCTTGCCATCATGGTGTTGTCCTTGCTCCCCTCAAGCCAACCACACGCCCAGGTCAGCCCCTTTCTTCTCATGCTGACCCCTTTCCCGCCCACACTCAACCCCTGGTGCCCAGGTGCTGCCCAGCTCTGCTTATGTCACCCCTTTGGTCTTTTGGATATGCCCGCCACGGCGCTGAGGTACTGCTCCTGTCCTGCTCAGGCCAGCCCCCTAGCATGCCTCTGCCCAAACTCGCGCTCACACCAGCTCCAGCCTCGAGGTGCTGCAGACTCACGCCAGTTTCCCCAGTATTGCGGGCTCACGTTAACCCCGTAACACCGCCGTGCCACCCCGGCTGTGCCCATGCTCACCCCACCCACACCGGGGCCCCAAAGTGCCGTGGCCTGCATGCTCGTGCAAACGCCTCACCTCCCCACTCAAGCCAGCCTAGCGAGTCATGGCACGCTCACGCTAAGGCATTATTGCTGGGCAGCGTCAAGTCCCAAGCACCAGACATTGTCCATCTCATGCCAACTCCTGCAGCGTCCCAGCCATGTCGTCCCCCCGCACTCCCACCAGCCCCTCTGGTAATCCCAGTGCAGACCCTCAGCTGAGCCCTGTCCGCTGGGGTCACCTTCATGACGTTTTCCCTCGGGCATAAATTGTTCACGCCCAGCTCCTGGCTTCAGGCTTCCTCTTCCACTGGTTTTCCCGACACTCTGTGTACCGCGGGGACACCTCCCGCGCCGGTCCTGACGGGATCGCTCTGTTTACCCCACTAAATCGCGGGAATTTTGCAGGAGGGGATTGTTTGAGTGTGACACTCGTAGGACATGAACTGTCGCTCCTTGCATGGCATCGGAATGGGGCATACAGGAGCCGGGATCACCAATGGAGACAGAAAAGCAGCCGTCTCTGGGGAGAAACTTACTCTGAGAGTGCAATAGGAGTTACGCTCGCAACTAGCACGAGCCACCTGGATTACCTGGGAGTTTGGGTTACTCAGGGTCTGGTGAATCCGGGCGTGTGTGTAATCGAGGTGGTATTAACGTATAGTCTGTACCAAGGGCCCAGATCGGGGTGGGAATGATTTGCATTGTAAGCTCTGTGGGGCTGAGACTGTGTCGTTCTGAGCAGCTTTAATTAGTGACTATGGATAAACGTTGAGCATCGATGCGATTGGCAGAAGATCACGTAAGAAGCTGTTCCTTTGAGCTGGGAGCGTGAAGAGATGTTCACTCCCATGCGACCGTTAAGCTTAACTATTTTGAATTGGCTTTTAGGGAACTGGCATGAAGCTGCACCGGGAGGAAATGGTTACAGGCGGGGTGGTTTTCGAAGGGGACAGGACCCGAATTGGCTGTGGAAGCCCGGTTTTAGGGAGACTGATCTCTTATTTGGCAAAAACCTGCCGATCAGCCCCTAGCTGGTTGCATCCGTTTCGTTTTGATGTCAAGTTACGTTTTGACGCTGCGTCTTGGAGATACGGTGTCCAAAGAGGAACCAGTTGGTCAACCAAAGCGCTGATGGTGCCGGGTCAGGGCTGCGGGAGGGCCTAGAGGCTACTATACCCGGGAGCGGGGATCCTGGTTTAACACCCTGGGCTGGGCCAGACCCATTCATTGCTAGCGTGACCCTCTGTCTGCTAGCTTAGCCCCTGAGGTTTTAATGCCTGTGGAGAAGGGATCCGAGTGCTGGCAAAATGTCCCGAGTGCCCGAGATGGGCAGGGCCGTGGTTTCTTTGGGCTGCGAGAGGTCCAGCCACTCATAACAGCTTAGGTAGCACTAAAGGAGAGCAGTTGGCAAAACCCCCGAAGCAGGAGCCATCAACTCGCCCCCCCTCCCCCCGCTCCAGCCCATGTTTGCCACACGCTCTTAAGGGGCGTTTGAAAGGGAGGTCATTGAAACGTTACATCCCGTCCCTGAGAGGCACAAACGGGGGCCAGCAGCTGCGTTCCTGGTGGGATGTTTGTTGTCTGTCTCAGCAGGGGTGTACGCTGCAGCTTGCCCAGTGTCTACCCCAAAGGTACCAAAACCAGATCTGTGTAAAAATCCCAAACTCTTTTGCCCCTGCCCAAATCTGGGGTCTCTTGAGGGTTTGTGCTGCTGGGGATCAGGTTTCTCTGGACTCGTGAGGACTGGAAATTGCTTGAAGTCTGACCTTCTGCCCATACTCAAATGACCCCGGAGCTGGGGCTTTGGGGAGAAAACCCACCATGTGTCGCGAGACTTGTGATGAATTGGCTACGCTAGTTGGGTGGGTTGGGACCCGCCCAGAGCAACGGGCTCCCATCAGGGGACCCCGATCCAGGTTGAGGGGTGCCTGTGCTATGCCTGGTGTGACGAGGGTCCCCGATGTTTGTCAGCAGAAACGAGGGGACCCCCAATCTCTGATGTTGATCCATCATCTGACTCGATGGGGGACCCCCAATCTTGGTGAGTGCAGGCTTGCTCTGACAACTGCTGTAATAGCCGTGATCGATAAGAGGATGTGCCTTAGGGAGTAGCCACCTGGCGTTAACGGCACTCGTGGAGCTGGCGCTGGGCGGAGCCCCCTTGCCAGCGGTGGGCGGACGAGCCGCGGGAGCCCAGCGGGCAGCAGGGAAAACCAGGCTTCTGGTGGCTTTGTCCGGGCCGCAGGGATTTTGTTTTTGGAGGCTGAAGGGCTGCTGAACAGTCTCTCCGCTGTGCTGTGCAACCGGCGCTGGTGTGTCTTTATTGCACGGGATCACACTGTGGCGTTCGGGGGCTCCTCGTCCGTCCAGCACCCTCAGAGTGCGGTCGGGGTGGCCACCTTTCTCTCTGCTCCAGGAGCCAGCGGTTTGGAGGCTGGCTTGGTAGAAGATGCTCCAATTTGTGCCCAAAGCTTAGGGTTTGTTCTCGTCGCCTCCGTGCTGACCGGAGCCTCGTGCGTGAAGTGAACTTCGCTGGGCCGGACTCCCGTCCTGCTCTCACCGAGACCAGGTCTTTTTCAATTGTGAATGTGAAGAAGTTCCTACGAGGTGTGGTGGCAGACACAGCCGGGGGGGTCCCGAGGCAGGGCTCAAAATCTGTCGCTGTGTGAAAGTATCGTAGAGGGAGTGGTGTGGGATCGGCTGGACCGCGTTGGAGGTAGGCAATCAGGCCTGAGTCCGCAAGCCTCTTATGACTGTATGTGCGAACGGCCACCAGTGCAGTGTCAGACGGCTCGGGGCTGGGGCCTGCTGCTTTGGCGTTCGCAGGGGAACCCCCACAGCCCAGCCGCCATTCGCAAGCGCCTCCATTTTTGCTTGCAACACAGAGGGCTTGATTCCCAATGGTGATCTCAGGCCGCCCTGGTGAAAACCAGGCCGGAACCGGCTCAGATCGCAAAGCGCTTTAACTCGTGTTTACCCCAAGCCCACCCGTCCGTTGCCTCGGACCTGTCCGCCACCCCGGTGCTCGGCGAGAGCCCCACACCCCTGCCCAGCGTTGGCGTTCTGCGCTTGGCTGCGGCAGCGCGGGAGACGTGTTCCTTCGCGCCCCCACCCCCTGAAATCTGTGAGTTTGAAAGCAGAACATTCAAATTCTTTTGTAAGTTTCCTCTGCAAATAGCAACTTTGGGTCCGGTGTAGCTGCGAACCGGCTCTGCCGTGGGGAGAGGCAGGGAGCAGAAAGTGAAACTTGTTAGAAACGTTGACTCTGGGCTGGGCTGCAGGATGCCTGGGTTCTCAACCCGGCTTCTCTGCTGAGTCACTTCCCCAGCCCAGGTCTCAGGGCCGCCCTGGAGGTGGATTTCACCATACTGCACGCTGTCTGTTTCAGCCTGCAAGGGACACTTGTCGCTGCCCTGTCGCTCAGCCAGCGTACGCGGTGGCATTCGCGGGGTTACGGGGCGACTGAGAATGGGCCCCAGTGTGCCGGGCGCTGCACGGGGCCCCCCATTGTGCTGGGCAGTGTGCAGAGCC
This sequence comes from Glyptemys insculpta, assembly GCA_032172135.1. Taxonomy (NCBI): domain Eukaryota; kingdom Metazoa; phylum Chordata; order Testudines; family Emydidae; genus Glyptemys; species Glyptemys insculpta. Next base: position 480,921 of record JAVMKA010000013.1, read on the forward strand.
CGTGCCCAGCCCCGTTGTCTCTCTGATACCCCGCTGCCCAACTGAGATCGGGGCCCCTTTATACCAGACTCTGCACAGACCCCGCCCTCCCCGCTAACGGCCTCAAGCATGAATTATTCTTATTTATGACAGTGGAAGGCCCCAGGCGTCTCACTCGTCCCGCCAGAATGTGTCCCTGACACGCTGAAGGGTGGGATACAGCCCTTCCGTTTCTCCTGAGACCGACAGATCTTTGGGTCAGGGATGGTCTCTCCCCGGGTCTGTGCAGCGCCTGGCGCGATGGGGGGGCCCAGTCTCTGCTGGGGGTGTCTGTGCGGGGACCCCAGTACCAGACAAGGGGGGCTCTGTACAGTGCATGGTGCAGTGTGGATCCCAGCCATAGAGGAGAGGGGCTGTGCCATGCGGGGCATGACGGGGGACCCCAGTCTCGGCCGGGGGGTGCTTGCGTCCCGGCAAACTCCAGCGAAATCCCAGCCCCTGGCGTTCAACTTCCGAGTCCCTTCTCCGCTGCCAAGCCTGGGTGGCCACTGCCCAGCTTGTTCGGCTCCTCGACCAGTTTGCAGTGTGACTCACGGCCTGCTTCTGGGTAGCACCGGACCTGGTTACTCGCACATGTGGCACGTCATGGGGGGTTAGGCCGTGCTTTTCATTGGCAGCTCAACTCCATCGCTCTGGCAGATAAAGCCGGTGATCTCCGTGGGCAGGGGGTCAGGCTGCAGCGAGGCTGGGACATGGGCTGGGACATGGCCGGGTACCCGGCAACCTCGCTGCCAGCCCAGGCGAGCCGGAAGGGAGTTTAGCGAAGGGCATTGACTCTGCTCCTGTACGTTGGAGGGGGAAGTAGGTGCCTGCCACCACGGAGTTGCAGCCTGGGTGATACAGAAGTTCAGACAACTTAAATATCTTAAAATCGACAGGTTGGATCTTGCAGCTGTTGCAGGCTGACCGAACTGCTGTAACTTTACGTGGGAGCTCTGGACGATTGTAGCCAGCCGGGGTCCAGCCCGTCAGCTCCGGTGGGGCTCCGGCCGCTTGACGCCAGCCGGAGTCCGGCCCGTCGGCTCCGGTGGGGCTCCGGCCGCTTGACGCCAGCCGGGGTCCGGCCCGTCGGCTCCGGTGGGGCTCCGGCCGCTTGACGCCAGCCGGGGTCCGGCCCGTCGGCTCCGGTGGGGCTCCGGCCGCTTGACGCCAGCCGGGGTCCGGCCCGTCGGCTCCGGTGGGGCTCCGGCCGCTTGACGCCAGCCGGGGTCCGGCCCGTCGGCTCCGGTGGGGCTCCGGCCGCTTGACGCCAGCCGGGGTCCGGCCCGTCGGCTCCGGTGGGGCTCCGGCCGCTTGACGCCAGCCGGGGTCCGGCCCGTCGGCTCCGGTGGGGCTCCGGCCGCTTGACGCCAGCCGGGGTCCGGCCCGTCGGCTCCGGTGGGGCTCCGGCCGCTTGACGCCAGCCGGGGTCCGGCCCGTCGGCTCCGGTGGGGCTCCGGCCGCTTGACGCCAGCCGGGGTCCGGCCCGTCGGCTCCGGTGGGGCTCCGGCCGCTTGACGCCAGCCGGGGTCCGGCCCGTCGGCTCCGGTGGGGCTCCGGCCGCTTGACGCCAGCCGGGGTCCGGCCCGTCGGCTCCGGTGGGGCTCCGGCCGCTTGACGCCAGCCGGGGTCCGGCCCGTCGGCTCCGGTGGGGCTCCGGCCGCTTGACGCCAGCCGGGGTCCGGCCCGTCGGCTCCGGTGGGGCTCCGGCCGCTTGACGCCAGCCGGGGTCCGGCCCGTCGGCTCCGGTGGGGCTCCGGCCGCTTGACGCCAGCCGGGGTCCGGCCCGTCGGCTCTGGTGGGGCTCCGGCCGCTTGACGCCAGCCGGGGTCCGGCCCGTTGGCTCCGGTGGGGCTCCGGCCGCTTGACGCCAGCCGGGGTCCGGCCCAGAGGCGCTACGGCCGATTGACGCCAGCCGGGATGCGGCCGTCGGAATCTGGGCCTTCTCTTGCAGAAATCCCAAGTGAGGCCGTTCCCCCGGGGCAGAGTGTGTCCTGCCGGTGTTGATGGCGGCTTGGCGCTGGGGTTTTAGTTGGGGCAGCGGGGCGCTCTCCCCCGCCATCATCTTCTCTTTCTTCTCCAAGTCGGGTTGAACCGTCTCGTGCGCTGAGGAAGCGGCTGGAGCGGGCAGCCGGGTGCCCCCCGACAGGGCGGCATGTGCAGAAAGCCCCCGCCCGTCGCCGGCTCCGGGTCTGAGCGTGTTGCTCTCACGATTCCCGCCCAGCCTCCTGGGACGGGTGCGCCCGCTGCTCCCCCTCCTGCCAGCTCCCGGCGGCCCGGCTGCTTGGCGCTCTCCCTGACCCCTCGGCACAGAGGCCCCGTTTTCAGCACCAATCCAGGGGCCCAGACTCCTCTTTGCTGCTAACGCTGATCTCCGGCACCCTCTCGAAACCAGCGCTCCGGGCCTGCGTTCATCTGGCCCCTCCCCGCTGCGGCGAAGGGAGCCCCGGCCCGTCTCTCTGCGCCCTCCGCCTGGAAGTTTAGAAAGCTGCCGGCACAAAAGGCTCAGGGATGCTTTAGTTCGTCCCTTTCTGTGGGCGAGGAATTGCCCGAGCGGCTGAAAAGGGGAGTGTGAATCGAGCGGCTGTTGAGCTGGCTACGGGGGACGGGGGGGAGGAAGGCGCCGTCTCTCCCCCCTTCTGTGCTGGGGACGGTGTCCGCCAGCCCCTCGGCCTTGGGTCACTGGGAATGTCTGTTGCCGCTCGGAAAGCACCGCAGCGGAGTCTGCCTTTGCCAGGCTCGGGGGTCGCTGTCTGTGGCGCTGACACCAAGTTGCCCTGGGACCTTTGGCAAAGTAGTTCACCTCCGTGCCTCAGTTTCCCCTCTCAACCTGTCTGTCGCTATGTGTCTGTCAGCCAGCACAATCGGGGGGCCCATGAATCTCAGCTTAGGTGGTGGCTGTGCAGAGGGGTCCCCCCAACCTTGGGGGTGGTCTGCGTGCCCCTGGCATGAACAGGGTCCCCAGGCTTGTTTGGGGAGCCTGACACAAAAGAGTGCCCAGTCACAGCCGGGGGGGGGGGTCTGTGCAGCGCCCAGCGGAGATGGGGGGTCCCCGATCGCAGCCGGGGGGGGGGCTGTGGGGCGCCCAGCGGAGATGGGGGGTCCCCGATCGCAGCCGGGGGGGGCTGTGGGGCGCCCAGCGGAGATGGGGGGGGTCCCCAATCACAGCGGGGGGATCTGTGGGGCACCCAGCGGAGTTGGGGGGATCTCCGATCGCAGCCGGGGGTCCCTGTGCGGCCCCCAGTGGAGATGGGGGGTCCCTGTGCGGCCCCCAGTGGAGATGGGGGGTCCCCGATCACAGCGGGGGGGGGCCTGGTGACGTTCCCCTCACAGTGCTGCCGTTCGCCCAGCGCTGGGTGACGCGCTGCTCTTTGGGGGGGGGAGGGCATGAGCCCTGGGTGGGCAGGACCCCCTGCCCGGCAGCCCCCTGCCAAGATCCTTCCTAGCGGGCGTTGGGGCCTGTCGCTCTGTTTTCTAACCAGCAGGAGGCTCTGGTTGGTTTTTTGGCTGGGGCTTGGGGGTTGCACCCTCCTGGGTCTCACGGGTCTCTCTGCGGCACCCAGCAATTGAGCGACGCGTCGGCGTGACCCCCACCGGGGCTGCCCTGGGCGGCTGGGTGCAAGGAGCGGTGGGGGAGAGCTGACCCTCCGGCCGCTCTGCCGGCGCTAGTGGGGGCGGAAGCTCGGGGCTGAGTCGAAAGGCCGCCCAGGGAGTCACTCTGGTGATTTTCAGCCATCCTTTCCAGCGGGGGAAACACCGCGCCAGCAGCCGGGGCAGCGGCATGAGCTCTGGCGACGGCTGGGTGACGCTGCACACGCATGCACCCCTGGGCAACGAGGCCTTTCCGAGGGCCCCGAGACTCAGCCCCTCCTGCTTTCTTCTGCCCCGGTTGAAAAGCCAGTCAGCAGAATGGAGGCACCGGAGATGGGGGGGGCCCATCTTGCTGGGCCTGCACACGCCTGCGTGCACACAGGCACACAGTGAGGGACTGCCCTTCCCCCGAAGAGCAGAGAGTTTAAACCGAGAAAGCAGCAGGAGGGGAAACTGAGGCACAGATCAGGGAAGTGAGTTGCCCGAGGCCCCACAGCAGCAGGAGGGGAAACTGAGGCACAGATCAGGGAAGTGAGTTGCCCGAGGTCCCACAGCAGCTAGCAGAGGTGGGAAAAGAACCCAGGAGTCCTGAGAAGGCCCCACTGCCTCAGCAAATCAACTAGAACTTGGTAGTGGTATCGCCATGGCATCCAGGCGTGCTGATGACTAATCGAGATTTATGGCCTTATTGCGCCAGGCGCTGCGCACGCACAGTGAGTCGGCCCTGGCCCGGGAGGACGGCCCAGTGCTTTGGCAGTGGCCTGGTATTGAACGACTCCAGGTTCACGTCTGTTCTACGCCGCAGGCTTCCTGTGTGAGCAAGTGGCTTTGCCTCTTCGGGCAGCCGGGTGCTAGTTTGCAGTGGTGTCCGTCCCGGGGCGTGTGGGGAGAAATCCAGGGCTCCTGCGGGAGCCTCAGGTTCTGGTTGGTGGGAAATCCGGTCTCGTTGTAAAACAACGGCAGTTTTCCACCAAACGAACTTTGGGAATCACTTTGTTCCGGGTTGGTTGAAACGTTCCGATCAAGTCCAGATGTTTTGTTCCAATTTTCACCTTTTTAATTGTTCGTTTGAATTGATACAATAACTAGAGAAACGAAGAATAGACACCTTCTGATGAAATCAAAATGTCGCCTTCGGATTTCGATGTTTTTCAGTTGTCTTTTATTATCATTTAGAATACGAAATACGATGCGTTGGAAAATGAACGATTGAAATGGCCCGAGGTTGAAAAGTCTCCTTCCGATTTACAGCGTATATACAGCGTATATTGTGGTGATTAGAATATAAAATCAAATGAATCCCTACGTGAAAAATCATAGGATCACTGAGCCGTAGGACTGAAACGGACCTTGCAAAGTCGTCGAGTGCAGCCCTGCGGCAGGACCAAGGAAACCCAGAGGATCCCTGACGGGTTTGTCCCACCTGGTCTTAAAACCCCTGACACCGGGGATCCCACAACCTCCCGTGGTAGCTGATTCCCGAGCTGAACTGTCAGAGTTACAAAGCATTTCCTAGCATCTTCGCTCGGCTCCCTTCTGCGGATTAAGCCCGTTGCTTCTTTTCCTACTGTCAGTGGCCATGGAGAACAATTGATCCCCATCCTCTTTAGCCCAGCCCTTAATGGATCTGCAGGCTGTTCTCAGTCCTCTGGTCTCCAGGCTGAACGTGCCAGTGTTTTTAACCTTTCCCCACAGGTTGGGTTTTCGAAACCTTTCATTGATTCTGTTGCTTTCCTCTGGCCTCTCTCCAATTTGTCCACATCCTTCCTGACGTGCGGTGCCCAGAACTGGACACTGCTCCAGCTGAGACCACGCAGAGCGGGACAGTTACGCCTGACACTCCTGATAACGGTATTAGCCCTTTTCCCAACTGCTTCACATTGGTGGCTCATATGTGATTTGGGATCTGCTTTGCCGCAGACCGGCCACCTAGCAGCTGCTCCCCATTTTGTAGTTGGGCGTTTGATTTTTCCTTCCGAAGAGTAGCACTTAAGTCAGAGTGCTCAGATCATGTCAAAATGCTTTGTTACCGTTGATATTTTTTAAATCCTACGTTGTTCGAATCTAGAATATAAAATCAAATGGAAACATTCCTATAAAGTCAGAAATGTTTCGTTCCAGTTTCAACTTCTTTTAATTGTATCTTATATTATAATTTAGAATATAAACTACAATACATTTTGAAATGAAAAATTGAGCCATCTGTAATTTAGAACATACAGTACATCTCAGACCGAGACCTGTAGCTGTTCCCCTGGGGTTGAAATGCTTTGTTTCAACCCCCCTCCTTGCCCCACAAATGAAACTTCATCAAATCAACGCGCTCTCGCGGAAGGTTTTCTTTTTGACCAAACAGCATTTTGCTGGCAAACCATTCGATCAGGAATCTCTAATAAATCCATTACAGATGGTGAGGCGCTCAGATCCTGGGCTTACGGGAGCCACTGAAGAGCGAGCGCCGGAGGTGTTGGGCAGGTCCAGGTTGGACTGGGCGCCTCTCTGGCCGGGTCCAGGTTTTATGAGCTGAGCACTGGTGGTTTTGTTGTAGGATGTGGCAGGAGCAATCCAGGGCTGGCCAACGTGCACCAGTGGGGTGGGGTTTCTTCCCTCCACCGTGGCCAGCCCTCAGAAGAGGCGTGGAAACGGCCAGCGGAATTCGTCTCCGTTACCGTTGTCAGCAGGGCTCCAGCTTCTCCTCCAAGGCCCGAAGCCCGTCGGGAAGAAGTGCGAGATGCAGTCTGGGTGAACTGGAATGACGGGTGCTCTCCAGGAGGTCCCTTCCGGCCTGGTAATCTGCGTCTAGATCCAGCTTCGGTCCGCTCCTTCCCTGTCATCAATGGCTGATCCTGGTCAGGTGGGGGTCAGTGAGCCCTTCTGCCCTGCCCCCCGCCTGTGCAAAGCTGGGGAGCATGTTACCAACCCGGTGATTTGTGTGACAATAGCACCAGCCCCTCCTGAGTGAGATCAGGGGACCCCCATCGTGCGGGGCGCTGCACAGATCCCCCCCCCCACGGGCCACGTTGGGCAGCTGCCTTCCAACCGAGACTGGGGCCTGACCAGCCGCTCGTCTGGAGAGCCCAGGGAAGGGCCGTTCTCTTGGGACACTGCGAGTGCGGCAGAGCCAGGAGGGGAACCCAGGCGTCCTGCCTGGGAATTCCCCGGGATGGAGCTCCCCGAAAGCACTGGTCTCCATGGCGACCCGGCTCCGTTTTCTGCCCCACCCTGGCGCCCGAGGCAGGCCTCTCCAGCGCCGCTTCGGGGCCTGAGCTGGTGGGCTGCAGCAGAATTGGTAGCTGGCGACTTTGTTCCAGTGCCCGGGAGGGCGAAAGATCCTTCAGGCCGCAGCCGGACCTTGGTCCTGCCCGTGCCCAGCTGACTCTTCCCAGCGTCCGCAGAGCCCTCGCTGCTCCGTCGCGCTCGGATCGGTGAGCAACGTGCGTCCTTCCCGCTGCGCTTGTGCAGCGGTTGGCTTCCCTCAGCCCGACGTCTCCCTGGGGGCCAGGCGGCCGCTGGGGGCCTGGTCTCACCCCCGTCTGCGCTGCTGCTCCAGCTGCGTTGTAATCCACGCCGGCCTGGCCTGAGGGGCTGGTCTCAACGTGTCTCTGCACGGAACGGAGCGGGGGAGCCTTGTGTGGGACTCGGCACTGCCCCCCTCAACCTGGAATTGGGGGGCCCTTGCACGGGGCGCTGCACAACCCCCCCCCCCCACTGTCCCAGGCGCTAACCAGACCCCCTAGTCCCTCGCCCGGGTGCAGGCCAGGTCTGTGTTCATCAAGGGGCGTAGTGAAGAGACGGACGGGGTCGTCCTGCGTGTGCCTCTCCAGACCGTGCGCCATACAGTGCGTTGACGCTTGTGCGCAGTATGGTGACGGGAGCGTCCTTTTCACCAGCCTTTGACACAAGCGAGCGGAAGCATCAGCATCGCGTCAGGGCTGAGGTTTGGAGTCACTTGTTGACAGCTCAGCGGCGGCCGTGGATCCGGCGGCTTCTCTGCACCCGGGGACGAAGGAGCATGTGCGCGCGCTGGCTGACAAGCCCCAAGGTCTGTGTGATGAGGCTGGGCCGGGAGCCTCTGACCGAGCCGTGCTGATGCGCGCAAGAGACGCTGCTGGCCCTGGCGCGTGCTGGCTGGCCCCTGTAGAACTGGGGCGCTTGGGCAAATGGCGCCTCCCCAGTGGAGCGAAGGCGTCGTGAGAAACGCAGGCCGGGGTTTCTAGGTTCTGAGTCAGATGCCTTCGAGCGAGCAGAGAACAAACATGGCTCCCATTCTCCAGATTGCTAGTCCCGTCCCAAACGCCAGGCCTTCCGCCTGGGGAGAGGACTAAAAATGAGAAGCAGCATAAGAACTGATACGGTGACGGGTGCCTGAGCCGATCGTTCTGGGAAGGGAATGGCCCTGCATGGGCCAGGGCGGTGTTAACTCTGAAACCTAATGACAACTATTATTTACTAACTCATTTCCAGAGCACCCAGGTATTTATACTGGGCCTGGCTTCCTGCCGAGATTGTAAGGCCATGCCCGTTACAAGCTTGATTTCATCAGGATGATCATCATTTTACAGACGGGAAGCCCAGGAGGGGGTGGAGTGATGCACCCAAGGGTGTGTGGCAGAGCCAGGAATCGAACCCAGTTCCCCAGCCCCACGCTCTTCCCGCCATCAGGCCGCTGCCCTGTCACGTGGCCCAGTGGCTGATTGGGGTCCTGGCGCCCCCGCTGGCCCTGCCGATGCAAGCGCCTGGCAGCTCTCATCTCAAGCTTCGTTCCCCGGCCCCAGCTCTCGGGCTGTCACTGCGGTGGGCAGAATTTGAGTGTTGGGGGGTATGATATTGGGGGGAGGGTCCATTTAAATTCTCACCGATGCAGGAACGTGGGGCAGGGGGGAGTCAGACAACAATTCTGTAGTGCCAGGTGTTGAACTTCAAAGAGCTGGAGCCGTCTAACCGTCAGAGTCCGTCCTGGGCCGGGCCGTGTGCTCGGCGAGGGGCCGATCTGCGTCTGCGCGCGGAACTGACCGCGCCCTCCCGCGCGCACTGGGAACGTTGGCTGGGGGTGCGGCCGTCTCTGGAAAGCAGAGACCCCCGGGGCGAAGGCTGCGGACCCCACGAGTCTGTAACAGGCTCCGCGTCGTGAGACGCAGCACGTCTGGCCCCTCCGTGGCTCCGTGTGCACCGCTCTTCGCTTCGTGCAGTCGAGATCCGGCAAGGCTCTGGCTGGCTTCTGTGGCGTCGCTAAGCGCAGGGTGTGTCTGCGTCCGCCTGTCCCTCCCTGCCGCCCGGGGGCCGTGGGGCACTTCCCCCTCCCTGCCGCCCGGGGGGCGTGGGGCGCTTCCCCCTCGCGGCCGTCCCCTGCCCGGGGGGTGTGGGGCGCTTCCCCCTCCCTGCCGCCCGGGGGCCGTGGGGCACTTCCCCCTCCCTGCCGCCCGGGGGGCCTGGGGCGCTTCCCCCTCGCGGCCGCCCCCTGCCCGGGGGGCGTGGGGCGCTTCCCCCTCGCGGCCGCCCCCTGCCCGGGGGGTGTGGGGCGCTTCCCCCTCGCGGCCACCCCCTGCCCTGGGGGCACTTCCCCCTCCCTGCCGCCCGGGGGGCGTGGGGCGCTTCCCCCTCCCTGCCGCCCGGGGGGCGTGGGGCGCTTCCCCCTCGCGGCCGCCCCCTGCCCGGGGGGTGTGGGGCACTTCCCCCTCGCGGCCGCCCCCTGCCCTGGGGGCACTTCCCCCTCCCTGCCGCCCGGGGGGTGTGGGGCACTTCCCCCTCCCTGCCGCCCGGAGGGCGTGGGGCACTTCCCCCTCGCGGCCGCCCCCTGCCCGGGGGGCACTTCCCCCTCCCTGCCGCCCAGGGGGCGTGGGGCACTTCCCCCTCGCAGCCGCCCCCTGCCCTGGGGGCACTTCCCCCTCCCTGCCGCCCAGGGGGCGTGGGGCACTTCCCCCTCGCGGCCGCCCGGGGGGCCTGGAGCGCTTCCCCCTCCCTGCCGCCCAGGGGGCGTGGGGCACTTCCCCCTCCCTGCCGCCCAGAGGGCGTGGGGCACTTCCCCCTCCCTGCCGCCCGGGGGGTGTGGGGTGCTTCCCCTTCGCGGCCGCCCCCTGCCCGGGGGGTGTGGGGCGCTTCCCCCTCCCTGCCGCCCGGGGGGCGTGGGGCGCTTCTCCCTCGCGGCCACTCCCTGCCGCCTGGGAGACGTGGGGCGCTTCCCCCTTGCGGCCGCCCCCTGCCCAGGGGGTGTGGGGCGCTTCCCCCTCGCGGCCGGAGAACCCACCTCCTGCCAGCCTCTTTCTGCGCCGCTCTGCTTCTGGGCTGGGCTTCGGGTGGGGCCGTGAGGGCCTTTGGATTCCAGTAGCATGTGGGGGATCTGAGCTCAGGGTCCCCGTCGCGCCAGGCGCTGCACGCACACCCCTCTCCCCCGCCCCCCCCCCCGAGCTCGGGCCCCATCACGCCAGGCGTTGCACCCCCCCTCTCCCCCGCCCCCCCCCGAGCTCGGGCCCCGTCGCGCCAGGCGTTACACCCCCCCTCTCCCCCGCCCCCCCCGAGCTCGGGCCCCGTCGCGCCAGGCGTTGCACCCCCCCTCTCCTCCGCCGAGCTCAGGGTCCCCGTCGCGCCAGGTGCTGCACACACCCTCTCCCCCCCCAAGCTCAGACACCCCACACACACACACCGAGCTCAGGGTCCCCATCATGCCAGGCGTTGCACACACCCCCTCTCCCCCGCCTACCCCCCGAGCTCAGGGTCCCCGTCACACTGGGGGCTGCACCCCCCCCGAACTGAGCTGGGGGGCCCTGTTGCACTGGGCCCTGATTTTGGTTGGGGGGGGTGTCTCTGTGGCTCCCATTATGGGGGGGAGCCGCCATCTTGGTCGAGGTCTGTGCAGCCCCCAGCGTGCTGGGGGGCTCAGATCTCAGCCTGGGGGGGCCCTGCAGCGCCCAGTGGGACGCGCCCCCCCCAGGTAATGGTGGGACGTTGGTGTCTAACGGGAGCGGGGGAGGGCGTGTGATTGGCCTGCCAGAACCAGCTGGTCTGTGAGTCCCAAGCGCCATCGTGTGCCCGACGTGGGAACTGCTGGAGGGCGCCGGCTGGCCCAGAGGAGGGGGGCACCGCCGAGCACCGCCCCCCAGGGACCCTGGAGGGTCGGGCTCTCCGTCGCCAGGCGCTGGGCCTGGCTGCAGCCCCCCAGAGCCAGGACGCCGGGGTTCCACTCCCAATCCCCCTGCCCTCCTGCTGCGCTGGGGGCCTGATCTCGGGCTGGGGGCATTCGCACCAGGCACAGAGCAGGGGTCAGTGACGTGGGGCAGCGCGTCGTTGGCTGTGCCGCTGCGGAGTGGGAGCGAGCCCTCGATCGGGTGCCCCCCGGCCCTGTGGGTCCTGCCGGCTTTGTGGGGAGCGTTTGCCATAAGACTTCCCCCGGGGCTGTGCCAGTCACTCTGATCCCCGGAGCGGGGCTGGGGCAATCCCGCGCCGCTGCACGACCCCCCGAGCGCCCACGCCATCGTCCACCACCGGGGGCCCCAATCATGGCTGAGCGGGGCGAGGGGGGAGGGCAGCACACCAGGACCCTGATCGGTGCTGTGTGCTAACCGCCAGTGGCGGCAGCAATGCCCAGCCCCATCAGCCCCGAGCAGGAGGAATGGGGAGCTGGGGGGAGCAGATGCTCAGCGCCCCCAGCTGGCCAGGTGTTTGTGCGGGGCCATGCGTGTGATGCACAACTACTGAGGGTTTCCCCGTCCCCCAGGGGGCTGAGACAAGGGAAGGCCAAGGGGAACGTTGCTTGGCTTCATTCTACCCTGAGAGGCAGCCACCTCTGGGACGGAGCATCCTCCCTCCATACGCCCGGCCCTGTTGAGACGCAGCCACCTCTGGAGCAGAGCGACCTCCCCACACACATCCAGCCCGCTGAGATGCACCCACCCCGGGGCAGAGCAGGCTAGCATCATCCCCATTGCAGAGCAAATCCAGCCCCACGCAGCAGCGGCGTGCTGGCGTTAAAGCTCGTCTCGCTAAGGGGAAGGACAAACCTCGTCCCCAAACAGACTTGTGGCCACGCGCTGCAAGTCGGAAATTGCCTTTTCCAGGAGGCCGCCGGCTGCTGCCTGAGTCTGCCAAGAGCCTGTGCCGATCGCAGTGAGCAGGTGCAGCTGGCCCGGATGTAACCCACAGCATCCGCCCCTGCTAGACGTGCCGACGAGCCGAGCTTCCTCTTCAAAGGGGAACTGAGCCGACCATGGTTTGTTCTCGTCTCTGCCAGCTGGGCCCCCTCGGCTTCCGGCAGGTGGCAACCACGGAGGTGCCCAGAGCGAGGGCTGGGGGCCTGCGTGTGGCCTGGGAGCGCGTCTCTCCTGATGGACTCGTCCTTTCTGTCTGATCCCCCCTAGGCTGACTGACCGGCTTGCAGTTTGGTGGAGAGTATGGCGCAGAGCCCCTAGAACCGCACGCGGGGACAGATTCTGTGCCTCGGTTTCCCCATCTATACAAATGGGATCCTGCTGGGGTCACCTCCTTCCCACATGCTCAAACCCCGCCTCGCGAGCGGGTGACCAGGGTTGTGAATGATGCCATACCCCCAGCCGCAGATCGCCTGCCGGCAGCCTCTTGGGGCTCGGAGACCCCCCGTCTCGGTGCCGTTGGTGGGAATCCAGCTCTGGCGCTGTGGCGAATCCACTGCGCCGGGCCCGAAGAGCGTCACGCCGACGCTCCGTTTCGCCCCTGGGTTTCCAGGAAGCAGAGCGGCAGCAGGCGCTTGTTGTTTACCAACGCTTGTAGGGGTTTCTGCAGTATTAATTATAGCTCAGAGCAGCTAGACGCTTCCTATTTTCTCCCCTAGCCGCCTCCTCCGCATTTCTCTCAGCAGCCGGGCTTGCTGCTGCTTTAGGCGGGGAGACCTCCGCAGAATTGAAACGTAGGCCTGGAGAACGTGTCCTGGAGGTTATCCTGGCAGGTCATCCCTTCATAACCGTATCCAGCTCCGTCTTCAGACGAGTTCTCGTCGTCCTGCTCCTGCTGGGGGCTGGAAACCTGCTACGGCCCAGCCTCCACTGATCCGTGGCCCGTTCTTGTGCCAACATTGTCCTTTAGCTCCAGTAGCGCTTCTCCTTCGGAGAGCAGCCAGCCCCCTTCGGCCTGCGTTTTCGGCTCACTGTCCTCTCAGGAGATCCATCGTCTCTGTTCCTCGCATCAGCCTAGCCGCCGTTCCACGGGCCAGCGGCCAGCCCGGAACGTGTGCGTAGAACTGGCCAGAAAACGGGATTTGCGTCCCATGGGAAATTCGGCCCATTTGAAGCGGGGTTTGACTCCGAAACCGACTGACGTGGCCACAGAAATTCTGAAAAATGGACAAAATTTGGAAACATCCAATCATTTCAGTCCCAGAAAACGGTTAAATAAAATATAATTAACGATCTGTAAAACAAATATATTAAAATTAATATTCTTCTAATACAAGTCTAAACAAAACACATTTACCTTCTCAAGTTGTTTGATATAAAATATTCAATATATAGATATAAAAATATAACCATGTAAAAATGACTAGTCTAATAAAAGTCTAAATTAAATGTTTTAACCTTCTTGAATCTTTTGATGATGTAATGTATTAAGCAGATATAAACATATTAAATAGCTGTAAAATATAACATTACAACTGTAAAGAAAAAAGAAAACAATTCTAAGTCTAATTGAAACATTTTTGCCTTATCAAATGGTTTTGATAATATAAAATGTTAGATATCAATATCCATAAACATAAACCAGTACTAAAATTAATATTCTGATAAGTCTAAAGCCATTTTACCATAATTAATCATTTTGTTTAGATGATGTCAAAACAATAGAATATAAAATATTAAATGTCCATATTAAAGATATCAATAGGTTAATCTTATCTGAAAGTCTAAATGAACCGGCATCTAAACATATTGACTGTGTAGTTTCATTTTGATGTTGGAATGTTTCATTTCAAACACAATACAATATATTAAATATAGAATGTACGTATAAATATACGATCTAAAAGTTTGAATGAAATGAGTGGAAAACGCTTAGCCTTATCCAATAGGTTTGTTTCTATAACGTCAAAGCATCATAAATCTTGTAAATAATTTAAATAAAATATGTACAAATAGAATATCTAAAAGTCTAAACTAAACAAAATAAGAGTCACCACATTTTGGCCTTATCGGATTGATGGCTGTTGATGTCAAAACATTTTAGACGTGTCCTATAAAGCTATGGGAAGGTTGCCAGGTAGTCACCTGTGCGTGGGGGGGGCTGTTGAGTCAGCGTAAAGTGAAGGGACAAGCTCCGGGCAGGGCTGAGCGCTCGTTGTTCAGAACAATGCCAAGTTCGGGCAGCGCTGCCGTTAGCCGCCTGCAACTGTCCAGCTGTTAAGTTCTCAGCCATTTTCGGCTCTTTTTAACTTCCCCAGTTACGCCTACGCGACAACAGGGACTTGAGCTAGGAGAGAAACAGTCTCGAAAGCCTAAACAAAGTGAAATGAAACAAGGCTCCGAAAGCTTTCTGGATCCTTGTGACGTCCAACACAGCCTAGGAAGGAGTCAGTAGCACATACAGCGTGTTACTGGATAGAATATGTCAACTAGAACATTCTCTGAAAGTCTTAACTCCGAGAAATGCAGCAAGCGCCTAAAACTCGAATCTCGTCGGCTGCTTGGTTTGGACGGCAGAACGTCCTATCTTACAAAACGCGCCTATTCAGTGTCTCGGCTGATTCATTTCAAGACTTCTCAGTGGAAAATGTCCCGTTCCTGCCAGACGTTTCAGTTTGGACCGACCAGTGATTTCCCGCCCGATCTGTTCTGTCGAAAAACTGGCTAACGAAGCCACGTGCAGTCAAGATTTCGGGAGTCCGAGCAAGTCCCGAAATCAGCTGCTCTCCGCGATCAGTCCCCCTTTCTTGTTACAAATCTACACCTTATTTGCTGCCGGTCAGAGGTTCCCGTCCTGCCCTCTGGCTGCGGGATCATAGACCCCTCTGCCGACAGACGCCTGCCCCGTTCCCTGCTTCTGTACTGAGCTCGGAGTTTGGGCGCAGGCGGGTGCGACAGAAGACAGTGGTCCAGGCTTTCCTTCCAGCCAGGCCCATCCTCCGGCTCGCTGGTGTCTGTGTGACGGTTGTGGGAGCATCGGCGATCAGGACCCCCTGACATGTGGGTGCTGACAGACGCCCCGCCCCCCGGACCGAGATCGGGGGTCATGCTGGTCGCCGCACAGACGCCCCGCCCCCCAGACTGAGTTCGGGGTCACGCCGGGCGCCGACGGACACCCGGGACCGAGATTGGGGTCATGCCGGGTGCCGCACAGACGCCCCGCCCCCCGGACCGGGATCGGGGTCATGCTGGGTGCCGACAGACGCCCTGCCACCCCACCCCCCTGGACTGAGTTCGGGGTCACGCCGGGCGCCGACGGACACCCGGGACCGAGATTGGGGTCATGCCGGGTGCCGCACAGACGCCCCGCCCCCCGGACCGGGATCGGGGTCATGCTGGGTGCCGACAGACGCCCTGCCACCCCACCCCCCTGGACTGAGTTCGGGGTCAGGCCGGGCACCAAACAGACGCCCCGCCCTCCGGACCGAGATCGGGGTCAGGCCGGGTGCCGACAGATGCCCCGGACTGAGATCGGGGTCAGGCCGGGCGCTGACAGACAGACACACACACCCCTAGGCGGGGCCAGGAGGCTATTTAAGGGGGGGTTGGCTGGGAGTCATCCCAGGTGCACCCCCCGGCCTTGACACGTCTCTTTGATCTCCCTCCCCCCCCCCCCAGGGAAGAAAAATGTGAGGACCAGAATCTGCAGGGCCTCAAAGACAAGTCCCCGAAGGCCAAAAAGATGAAGAAGGAGAAGCAGAGGGAAGCCGAGCCGGCCGAGGCGGGCAAGGCGGAGACGTCCGAAGGAGCTGGGGCCGCCCCCGCCGCCCCCGAGGCCTCGGCCTCTCCCAAGCAGCGGCGCTCCATCATCCGGGACCGCGGCCCCATGTACGACGACCCCACGCTGCCCGAGGGCTGGACGCGCAAGCTGAAGCAGAGGAAGTCGGGCCGCTCGGCGGGAAAGTATGACGTCTACCTGATCAAGTGAGTGGGGCGGGGGCAGAGCCTATGGCTCCCAGCATGCACTGGGTCTCTGGTGGGAGTTGGGGACGGATGGGGCCTATGGCTCCCAGCATTCACCAGGCCTCTGGTGGGGGGGGCGGGGGGGACTACGACTCCCAGCATGCACTAGGTCTTGGGGGGGGGGGACTACGGCTCCCAGCATGCACTGGGTCTCTGGTGGGAGTGGGGGACGGATGGGGCCTATGGCTCCCAGCATTCACCAGGCATCTGGTGGGGGGGGGCGGGGGGACTACGACTCCCAGCATGCACTGGGCCTTGGTAGAGGTGGGACTACAGCTCCCAGCAGGCACTGGGCCTCTGGTGGGGGTGCAGGACTACAGCTCCCAGTATCCAGTGCTGCTCTGAGCATTGTATGCTGGGACTTGTAGTATCACCATGGGGTCTGGTTAAAGGCGCTCCAGGAGAGACCGGAGCTCCCAGCATGCTCTGCTCTTCCACAGCCCAGGAGCCTTGCCCATTGGCTGGCGAAAGACACAAGCACCCTGAACATTAGCCAGAGCCAGGGCCTGCTCCAGCTTTTTTGCCACCTCAAGCGTGGGGCGGGGGGGGGAGGGGAAGCCGATCGGCGGCACTTCGGCAGCTGAATCGGTCCACTTCAGTCTTCTGCGGCAATTCGGCAGCGGGGCCTTCAGTCCCTCTCTTCCTCTTCGGCGGCAGCTCAAAGAGGAGGAGAGGGACTGAGGGACCCGCCGCCAAAGACCCGGCCGTGCCGCCCCAAGCACCGGCTTCCTTAGCTGGCGCCTGGAGCCGGCCCTGGCCAGAGCTCCTAGCATGAGGCTGCTGGGACTCTCGATCCCCAAGGGCTGAAGCCGGAGCCCTCTGGATCGTGGGGCCCCCAGTGTGTCCCCCCCATCTTCTCCAGACCCCCCCAATCCCCTGCTGAGCAGCAGCTGGACAAGCTGGGGGAACCGAGCCCCCAGAGCTGGTGTTATGGGGGGGCTGTCATCAGCCCCCCTTCTTGTCTTGGGCAGTGTGTGTGGGATCCCCTGCTCACCCACTTCCTTGTGCCCGCTTGTGGGGGGGTGAATCCTATTAACCCTTGTTCTCCCAACCCCGCAGCCCCCAGGGCAAGGCCTTCCGCTCCAAGGTGGAGCTTATCGCTTACTTCGAAAAGGTAGGGGACACCTCCCTGGACCCCAACGATTTCGACTTCACGGTGACGGGCCGGGGCAGCCCCTCGCGGCGAGAGCAGAGGCCCCCCAAGAAGGCCAAAGCCCAGAAGGGCCCCGGGACGGGGCGGGGGCGGGGCAGGCCCAAGGGCAGCGGCTCGGCCCGGCCCAAGGCGGCTGCCTCGGAGGGCGTGCAGGTCAAGCGGGTGATCGAGAAGAGCTCCGGCAAGCTGCTGGTCAAGATGCCGTTCCAGCCGGGGCCGCCGGGGGGCACCGGAGGGGCGGGGGGCTCGGCCACCACCTCGGCGGCCCCGGGGGCGGGCGGGCGGCGGCCCGGGCGCAAGCGGAAGTCGGAGTCGGACCCCCAGACGCTGCCCAAGAAGCGGGGGCGCAAGCCGGGGGCGGCGGCGGGGCCCGTGGGGCCGGTGGTGGCCGAGGCCAAGAAGAAGGTGGTGAAGGAGCCGTCCTTCCAGGCCGTGCAGGAGACGGTGCTGCCCATCAAGAAGCGGAAGACCCGCGAGGCCGTGGCCCTGGAGGTGGCCCCACCGCCCCCCGAGCGCAGCCCCAAGGGACCCCGTCCCGGGCGCCGGAGCAAGGAGAGCAGCCCCAAGGGGCGAGGGGGCAACGCCGCCCCCGCCTCCCCCTCCCCCAGCCGGAAGGAGCCACAGCCGCCGCCCCCCCCGCACCAGCCGCCCCCCGAGCCTCTGGCCCGGCCCCCCGCCAGCCCCAAGGACAGCGTGAGCCCCCCCGAGGCTCAGGACTTGAGCAGCAAGGGGCAGCCGGAGAGCGACGGCTGCCCCAAGGAGCCACCTAAGACTCAGCCGCCCGCTGTGCTCTACAAACACCGAGGGGAAGGGGAGCGCAAAGACGCTGTCTCCACCTCCTCCTCGGCGCCCCCGCCCGCCGCCCTGCCCCGGCCCAGCAGCAGAGACGAGGCGGTGGATACCAGGACGCCTGTCTCGGAGCGCGTCAGCTGACTTTGGGCGGCCCACGGCTAGCGGGATGGACGGACAGACAGACACACACACACACACACCCCAAGACGAGAGGCAGCTGCTCCCGGGTAGGGCTCCGGCAAAGCACCTCCCCAGCCCCACGGCGCCCCCTGGCTTCCACCCCCCTCCACTTCTCCCCCCTCCCCGTTTTTAATACCAAGAAGCACAGTGAGGGGTGTGGACCCCCCCGGGTTGGAAGCCACTTTGCACTTTTTCTATAAGAGAGGGGTGCCCTTCCCAGCTCCTTCCTCGATGCTTTGCTGCGTATACTACTGACCAGGCCAGCTGTTTGGGGGGGCTGCCCCCCCAGCTCCTGAACACCCCCACCGGGCGGGATGAAGGGGGGGACCGTGTGTGTAGATCCCCCTCTCCCTCTCCAGTGCCATGTAACGTCGTCGTCTGTTCTTCAGTATCGATCCGTGTTCGTTTTGGTAGGGCCCACGTAGTGTGTGAGAGTGAGGGGGAACCAGCCCCTCTCCCCCAGACTCCGAACAAAGCGGGGGGCTCAGAGCCTGTTCCTCCCGCAGGGTGGGGGGGCTGGGCCGGAGGGGCCGAGGAACGACAACGTTCTTCCACTTCTTTCTCAACGTTACTAGCTTAGGAAACCATTTGCACTAACCAGCCTTTGGCCGGCCGGGGGTGGGGGGGTCGTATGTGAAACTACCTGTAACTCTTGGATCGGTACCGGGGGGCGGGGGGGAGGGCAAATCCCTGAGCATCAGTGGGTTTATAACGGGGCTGGTTCAGGAGGGGGAAATCCAGGGCTCTCCATTAATACCTGCGCTTCCCCCCAGCCCCAGGGGCGTGGCTTGTACTGCCGGGCAGGGGGGAGCAGATGGGAAGGGAAAACCTAGCTGAAACCCCCCCCCCCAAGGAGGGCTGTGCCTTTTTTTTTAATGATGGACACAAAGGGTTAAAATGAATTCCTCCCCCCTCCCCAAGGTGAGTGAAATGGGGAGGGGCCGATCCCCTCTGCTCAAAGCCCTGCGGCCAAGAGAGAAATACAGTAGAGGCTGAGCTCTGTTCTGGGCATAGCAGTGCGGTACAACTCCACCGGACTGGAACCCGGCCCTCCCCATTACAATCAGGAGTGACTCCGTAGAATCCAGCTCTGTCCCCATTGCAAATGGGAGTAACTCTGCATTGACTGCAGGGGAGCTGAGATCAGAACCCAGCCCTGACCCATTGCAATCAGGAGTGACTCTGGACTGACCGCGGGGGAGCTAAAATCAGAATCCAGCCCTGTCCCTATTGCAATTGGGAGTGACTCTGGATTGACCACAGGGAGCTAAGATCAGAATCTGGCCCTGCCCCCATTGCAATCGAGGTGACTCCAGATTCACCATGGGGGAGCTGATCTCACAATCCATTCCAGAGAGTAACTAAAACTTCCACCCGTTTCTCCGCTTCTGCTCGCTGAGCTGGGTCCAGTTTCCCACCAAGGCTTTTCCGGGGGCGGCCAGACCTGACCCTGGGGAGAGGTGCCTCTAGTTTTGATTTACAAACAAATCCCCCCAAAGCCAGCAGGAAAAGGCCTAATTTCCATGGTGTCCCCTGGTGCCCCCAGATCCTGGGGGGGTCCCCAGGCACCACACCTGGGTCCCATGCTAGGGCCGGCCGGAGGCTTTGATGTGCTTGGTGGGTTGAAAGGGGGTCCCGAGGGTGACCCCCCCCGGGGGAGGGATCCTGCAACACTTGCTGCCGTGGCTTGGCACCGCTTTTCCGCACGAACCTGCGGCCCCGTGGCGGGGGCTGGGGGGTGTTAATCAGGGGACAGATTGTGCAGCTCGCCCCCTGCCCGCTGCTCTCTTGAGCTCTGCGTTCCTCAGAGGTCAGCCTCCCAAATTCTCGTTCAGATCCCCAAACGTGCTGGGGGGGGGCAGCCCGCCACGCCCTGTTTGTAGCACTTTACCCTCTGCAGCGGCACTCGCTCGCGGGGGGGGGGGATCCGGCCCCCTAGAGGGGGGAGTCCAGGGCCGATCAGCTGCCTGGGAGTCTAGGCAGCCCCTTCGGCACAGAGGGATTTGGCTGCCCTCCCCACGCAGTCCAGCCCCGGGCCTGCCCGTGGAAGCACACGGGCTGGGGACAGAAGGGAAGCCCCAAGGTACCTTAGCACTGAAGTGGGGGGGTTATTGCAGGGCATCCCAAGCCTGGCCGGGAAACGGGCCCCCGTCCTTCCGCACTGAGCAGTCAGCTGTTCTGCATGGCTTGCCCAGGGCTGGTACAGACACCGGGGGGGGGGTCACTCCACCACCACATCCAGTGCAAGTGGGGCTGGATTCGGCTGTCTAGACATCTGGGGCGAAATCTGGATTCTGCCTCCAAATCCCCTTTCCTGGCAGCCCTGCCTGCCCCGCAGCCGCCCAGGGGCTTGAGGAGGAGATCGGTACTTTTGCACTTTAAGGAGGGGGTCTGGCTAGTCACTGAATGTCTCTTTATTTTTGCTTAGGTTTCCCTTCACCTAACAACAAGGGTCTAGTGATTTCTCTGAGAGGCACCAGCTGGGGGGGCGAGGGACCTTACACCCACCATGACAAAACTTCACATCTGCCGGTTGGCATCTGAGCCGCGGTAGGGGCCAGATTGGAATGTTCCCTGTGTTAGAAACTTTGGGAACCCCACTCTCCGGCTGTAAAATTTGGAGCAGCCGGTAGCCTGTATCCCCCTGGACATCCCCCTCTTTTCCCAGCCTGTCATGTGCAAAAAAAAAAAAAAAGGATTGGTGTCTGAAGTAGGATTTCATTGGGAAGCCAAAGGGGGCAGTGCTTGGATGGTATTTTCACCCCATTCTTGTTCCTACGTGGCCAGCTCAGCTGTTCTATCCCCAAACCCTCCCCAATGAAGACTTAGAGTGAGCCGAACTGGTTAAAACAGGACCCCCTCCAGAAGCCCCATTTCCCACCCCCATGATAGCTTTGCGACTCAACTCACCCCCACGTGGAATTGCCCCCTGCCATCAGCTGATACCAGCTAGACTTTGACGGGAGGCCTAACATTTGGGCTTGGTTTCTGTTTTAAAGGTTGGGGGGGACGGGACGTGATTTCCTTCTGTTTTTCTGATTTATTTTTTAACGCGCCCCGAAGCATCAGATTTTTCTATACCTACCTGTATAGTGCATTATAAATCAGTGGGGACTGAATTGCTTTCTTTCCTTTCCTTTCCTTTTCGTTCCTCTCTTTCTGCTTGTGACTGACAACAGCGACTGAGGGAGATTTAAAAACTCACCCCAAAGCACCTGTCTGGTGGGGGAGCGCAATCTTCCTCTTGCTTCTTTTACGGTATCCCTGCTATTTACTAGCGTAGGATAAGGGACAATAAACAGATCCTTCCAGCCTGCCTGCCAGTAGCTTTCTCTGTGACCAGAGCTGTGATCTTAGTGTTTCTGGTTCTCTCTCTAAAGGGACCCCCACCCCGGCTCCGGTGTGGAGGGGCGAAGGGGGCAGCTAATGCTCTAGGGGGGTGGGGTGGGTTTTTTGCACTCCTCTGCTTGTGTCTCAACTCCTGAATGTCTCTGATCCTGAAGGGGGTGCCCTTGGAAGCACCCGTAGCAATGAGTAGACCACTCGGATCCTGGCTGTTGTGGGCCGGGAAGTCCCGTAGTGGTGGAATCGGGACCCCAGTGGGTACAGGATCAGACCCTCCATTGCTCTCTCCAACCCTGTGTGCATCTTGGGCGAGCCAACCTGCTCTGCGTGCATCGCTGCTTCCTCTTTGGACGCTCGGTCAACCTTAGAACAGCGCGTCTCCGGCTGGCGTCAAGTGGGCATGACTCTGCCTGCTGGACGCCCGGCCCTCCGCCGTCGCAATGGAGCACTTTGAGCAGCCACGTGGCCAACTGGCGTAGACCGGACTGATTCCTTAGGCAATGCACACATACCCGCTGGATGACGTGACTGGAGGTCCTTCTGCAGCTAGGAAGACCTGGTCTTTGTGTTCCTCAATATTTCCCCACTGATGGGAGCAGGGTGTTGTGCCCACGGTGGCATGCAATCTGGAGCTATGCTTCAAGACCATTCTGGCTCCCGCCCTTTCATTTCAGTTAGCAATAGCCGCTCGGGAAATAGCAGTTTTGAATTGCTGTTCTTCCAAAAGACGAGTAGCCCGAGCGTTCAACTTCCAAGGGGAGGGGGGAAGATCCCGAAGTGTCCAGATGCTTCCACCACGGTTGTCTTCCTGCCCTCTTCCGGATCCAACCCCCTCCCACCCCTCACTCACTCCCTGCTCCCCAACCCTGGATGGGATTAGAGGAGATGCCGTGGGATTCCTCCACCACCCACACGCAATCTGTTGAGTGCAAAAAATTAAATATATTGGTAAGCTTCTCACCCTCCCTAGGGTCAGGGGCCGTCTCCTTTTTCCTCCGCTTCCGTCAGACAACATCTTTCCGCTTTCAAGACTCAGTAGTGATTGTCATATGACCAAATATTACCAGGACTGTTAATCAGTATATGCTGAGTGCTTGCCCTTTGTATACAGATGTAAACTCCCCTGTGTATATCTGACTCTTTCTAGCAAGAGGGTGTTTTGTTACTTTTTTTGCCTTTTAGGTTTTAAACAAGTTGTTCTTTTATCTTGTTGAAAATTCCAGAGAGAGAGAGAGACACACACACACACACACACACACAGAATTGGGATTTTGGTTCACTTTTAGTTTTCCCTGCCTCTGCTAGTCGTTTCTTGGGGGGGGGGGGGACAAAAAACGTGGTGTTTCGAGACTTTATATTTGTGTGTCATTTCTTTTAGTCTTGCCCAGTCGAGTTTAAAAAAAAATAATGAGACAGAGGAATGTCGGTGAAGTTTTCTGTGTTTTCTGTTTTCCTTTTGCGATGGTCTACAGGTCTGTATCGTGAACGTTTCTGGAAAGTAATTGTCCCAAACACACGTTTCCACCACGATGCTTTAAAAAACAAACAAAAAAATCAGAGAGCCCCCGAGAGCTTCCAATTGAAATAGGTTTTGTTCCCACTTGCAACAAAAATCTACACCCTTATTTGCTCTTGAAGTGCAAATGGAGGCCTGCCTACTTCCCTGAGGTACTTACCGTTAGATACTTACCTGCTACCAAGTCCGGACAGTAGACACCTCTTGAATCTAATGCCCAAAGGGTGCCTGGGAGTTGACGCTAGCCACGGGCCAGGTGGGCATGAAGTGCAGACTTTTAACAAGAGAGTCGACCACTCGGACAGACAGTTCACGCAGTGTCCATCACATGCCATATTTCAGTCAAAGTTGGGTTGGATTTTCTAATTGCTCTATCACAAGTTTGGGATGGAGGAACTGCCGGGGTGAGTCTCCGGCCTTGGGCAGAGTGGCAGCTTCTTCTGGCCGTGACATAGAATCATAGAATATCAGGGTTGGAAGGGACCTCAGGAGGTATCTAGTCCAATCTCCTGCTCAAAGCAGGACCAATCCCCAACTAAATCATCCCAGCCAGGGCTTTGTCAAGCCGGGCCTTAAAAACCTCTAAGGAAGGAGATTCCACCGCCTCCCTAGATAACCCATTCCAGTGCTTCACCACCCTCCTAGTGAAATAGTGTTTCCTAATATCCAACCTAGACCTCCCCCATTGCAACGTGAGACCATCGCTCCTTGTTCTGTCATCTGCCACCACTGAGAACAGCCAAGCTCCATCCTCTTTGGAGCCCCCCTTCAGGTAGTTGAAGGCTGCTATCCAATCCCCCCTCACTCTTCTCTTCTGCAGACTAAACAATCCCAGTTCCCTCAGCCTCTCCTCAAAAGTCATGTGCCCCAGCCCCCTGATAATTTTCGTTGCCCTCCGCTGGACTCTCCAATTTATCCACATCCTTTCTGCAGTGGGGGGCCCAAAACTGGACGCAATACTCCAGATGTGGCCTCACCAGTGCCAAATAGAGGGAAATAATCACTTCCCTCGATCTGCTGGCAATACCATTAGCCTTCTTGGCAACAAGGGCACACTGCTGACTCATATCCAGCTTCTCGTCCACTGTAATCCCCAGGTCCTTTTCTGCAGAACTGCCGCTTAGCCACTCGGTCCCTAGTCTGTAGCAGTGCATTGGATTCTTCCGTCCTAAGTGCAGGACTCTGCACTTGTCCTTGTTGAACCTCATCAGATTTCTCTTAGCCCAATCCTCCAATTTGTCTAGGTCACGCTGAACCCTATCCTTACCCTCCAGCGTATCTACCTCTCCCCCCACCTTAGTGTCATCTGTGAACTTGCTGAGGGTGCAATCCATCCCATCATCCAGATCATTAATAAAGATGTTGAACAAAACCGGACCCTTGGGGCACTCCGCTTGATACCGGCTGCCAACTAGATATCGAGCCATTGATCACTACCCGTTGAGCCTGACAATCTAGCCAGCTTTCTATCTAGGATTTGAAACCAGCCAATGATTACATCTTTAACAAATTAATAAAACCAATTACCATTAAAGAGAGCCAGTCAGCTATAAAATCTATGGCCCCACTGGTAGCATTTCCATCGCTGTGTCAACAAAGCAATGCCGATTTATGCCCGCTGGGGAATCTGGCCCCATTGACCCAATGGAGCTGCACCAACGCTGATCAGAACCTCAACCTGGGAGGATCAAGCCAACACCACCTTTCAAAAATTCTCCAGACAGTTGACAAAGCTGGTTGTGTCATTCATTTCGTGGGTGTCTTGTTCATAGAGTCCCAGGCCAGAACACCCCTGAATGAATTCCTGTTTGAACGAGAGCATGGGTTGGTTTGGCAGCAGGTGGAAAGAGAGAAACCTAGGGTTATTTAAAAACCCAGGAACATTGTGAAGCTGCCACCAAGGGCAGGGGCGAACCCTTTGGCAAAATTGACTAACTTTTGAGTGGACCGCACCCCCAAATTTGGAAGAGAAACCAAGGGGGAAAAGCCAACAGCCCCTAATTTAATTTTAACTCCATCTTAAAGTGAATCCTAGAAGCTTTTATCTCTCCCATGCCCGCAATTCAAAGATTGGTTTAAACACAACAAGAGATTGTAAAAAATAAAAAAAGACTAAATCCATGGGTTTTGCGGCCGAGTTCTGGGAGAATTTGTAACTTTTAGAGGATTCGAATGGAAGGCGACTCCAGAAGGTGGAGCAACACCCCGTTCCGATGACCTGCGGTGGGTCATGGCCGCGCTACATGAGCTTGATGCTGGGCGGATCCCAGATTTGTGCAGTTTTCAAGGGTCTATTTTAAAATCAGGGGCTTCTGATCTTAGCAGGTGAACTAACAAGGAAAGGTGACTCTCTTCCACGGTTGGCATCTTTATGGGCATAGCTGGGATAGACTTGGTCCCATGGCAAAGGAATCCGATGGATCCTGGATCTGAATCCCATAATGGCAATAAAAAAGGATCCTGTGAGATTCCCGACTGAGGGGAAATCTGGCTCGTTAAATTAGTGCCAGCCAAAACAGTTTTGTTAGCAACATTCTGGAGTTGAATGAATGCTGATTGGGACACAGCTGGGGAATTTGACTCAAGAAGATGTCTTAAATCTTAAGCATCAGATTTTCAATTCCAGGCAGAAGGGGGAGCCTCTTGGCTGATCTGAAGAGGTGTTTTGCTTGAGGATTGGTTTGGAAGTAACCTATTATTTCTTCCTTTTAAAAATCTATTTTGTTCCAAACCCATCTCAATTATATATATTACATATATACATTTGCAATTCTCTGCATCTGTTGGTTGCATATTTGGGACAATTGCTTTACAAAAAGACCCCAAAGTAGATTGTTTTCCTGAAATAAATCTTGGACACATTGTTCTTTTCTAGTTTTTTGTGTACAGCCAAAACGTCTGAAAGCACTGACTCTATTTAAAACAAGAGATTTAAAAAAAAAAAAAAAGCAATTTATTAAAGGAAAAATTTGTATCATTTCAGTTAAAAAAAAAGTGAAAACGACAAAATCCATCTGAATGTACATGTATATGTTTCAAAGAAGTCCACACAGATTAATCATTGTACCTTATTTATTATATAAAAAAGTTTGCCTTATAAATTTACAAGAAAAACAAAAAACCCTACAAATGTCTATTCTTTTTGAGTCTTTGTGTTGTTTAAGCCTTGGCAATTGGAAAGCAGCCACCACAACGCTCTGCACGGACTTTTGGTTTTCAGACTCAAACTCTTGCTCCATGTAAACCCAAGGCAGAGATCGTTTTGATTTTCAAAATCTCTCTCTTTATCGATGTAAACTCTGGTCCAAACTCAACTCAAGTACTCAGCATACGTTATCTCAGTGCTATAGTTTGCATCTCCTTGTTGGTAAGTACTGTACTCTGTGCTCGAATTGATCTATAAATCTGTGTCAATTGAACCCAAGGTTTGTTTGAGCTCATTCATTATGCAGGCAAGTCTGTCCCCCATCCCCGGTGCAGGGGTGCAGACCGCTTGGGGACGGAGCAGCGGAGCAGCCGGGCTGATTGGGCCTTCCCGATTGCTTTCCTAAACGACATAACAGCTCCGAGGGAATTGGCCCCCAGTGACTACTTCCGAGGATGGAGGGCAAGCTGGAGTCTCATCTGAACGGGCCGCGGAGGGGGCGTCTACACTGCAGCTGGGAGGGAACTGCGCAGCCCGTGTCCACAGACTCGGGTCAAGCTAGCAGGGCCCAAATAGCAGCGTGGGGGTTGTGGCTGAGATTCGTGTTGGCTAGCTGAGCTCAGCCCTGGGCGGCCAGCTGGGCCACAGCGTCCACACAGCTGTCTGGACTGCACTAGCGTGAGCTGATCTGGCTTCCTGAGCTGGGTAGCTCCCCCAGCTGCAATGTAGACATACCCTGAGTGCTCTTCCTCCAGCGAGCTTTGGATCTCAGCTCCCCCGAGGCCAGGCCAGGCCAGAGTCAGCCCTGATTGCAGAGGGGCAGGGCTGGATTCTGATCTCAGCTACCCTGGTCAATTCAGAGTCACTCCTGATTGCAGTGGGGGCAGAGACTCAAGAATCAGGGGCCCATGGGGGGCAGCATGAATGAATCAACCTGGGCTGCCAATCGGTCCCAGTCCCAGCAGCTGCCAGAGGGTTTTGTTGAACCCAGGAGTATCAGTGTAGGAACTGTGAAGGGCTGTAGGACTAACCCCAGAACCCAGGAGTCCGGGCTCCTGCCCCCCCACCCCCTACAACCACTCCCCTCCCAGAGCCAGGGAGAGAACCCAGGTGTCCTGGCTCTCAGACCCCCCTGCTCTAACCCACCAGCCCCCCACTCCCCTCCCAGAGCCAGGCAGAGAACCCAGGAGTCCTGGCTCCCAGACCCCCCTGCTCTAACCACCAGACCCCACCCCCCTCCCGGAGCTGGGAGAGAACCCAGGAGTCCTGGCTTACCCCCCCACTCCCCTCCCAGAGCCAGGGAGAGAACCCAGGTGTCCTGGCTCTCAGACCCCCCTGCTCTAACCCACCAGCCCCCCACTCCCCTCCCAGAGCTGGGGAGAGATTGGAACAGGAACGGGACCCAGGCGTCCGGGGCGGCAGCAAAAGGCATCGTTCCTTGGGATCCCCGGGGGTTCATGCAGCCAGAGCATCCTTCAGGCCATGTGTCATTATGACATCATAATGGCCTGCTGACATCACGGTTTTGTGGGGTGAACTAAACGGGGATGGGCCACGTCCCCTTCCCCTATATCCTCCTCCCCGTCTCTCAGCCTCCCTCCCCTACTTCCTGTCTGCAAACCCCGCCCCGGAGCCCTACCCCATTGCTCCCCATAACCAGCTTCCCCCTACACCGCCCCGCACGCCGCCCCTCCCCACAGACACCGCCCCACACCCCGTCCCTTCCCCTAATCCCCTCCCCACAGACACAGCCCCAAACCCTGCCCCGGAGCCCTGCCCCATTGCTCCCCATAACCAGCTTCCCCCTACACCGCCCCGCACGCCGCCCCTCCCCTAATCCCCTCCCCACAGACACCGCCCCACACCCTGCCCCGGAGCCCTGCCCCATTGCTCCCCATAACCAGCTTCCCCCTACACCGCCCCGCACGCCGCCCCTCCCCACAGACACCGCCCCACACCCCGTCCCTTCCCCTAATCCCCTCCCCACAGACACAGCCCCAAACCCTGCCCCGGAGCCCTGCCCCATTGCTCCCCATAACCAGCTTCCCCCTACACCGCCCCGCACGCCGCCCCTCCCCTAATCCCCTCCCCACAGACACCGCCCCACTCCCCGTCCCTCCCCCAATCCCCTCCCCACAGACACAGCCCCAAACCCTGCCCCGGAGCTCTGCCCATTGCTCCCCATAACCAGCTTCCCCCTACACCGCCCCACACGCCGCCCCTGCCCTAATCCCCTCCCCACAGACACCGCCCCACACCCTGCCCCGGAGCCCTGCCCCATTGCTCCCCATAACCAGCTTCCCCCTACACCGCCCCTCCCCCAATCCCCTCCCCAGAACCACTCCAAACACGCCCCTCCCCCAGACCCCTCCCCCCAGGCACCGCCCCCCCAATCCCCTCCCCACAGACACCGCCCCACACCCCGCCCCTCCTTGATTCCATCTGCCCATAATCTCTTCCCATAGCCCCGCCCCTTCCGTAGCCCCGCCCACTGTCGTGGTCCCTCCCCTTCTCCCTCTCTGCTCCCCAACAGCCCCTCCCTTCCCCATAACCCCGCCCTCCCCTGCCAGAGCCCTTCCCTCTCCCATAATGCCTTGCTGCAGCCTGGCTCCCTCCCACACTCAAGATGGCGGCGCCACACACGCTAAGCTGGTTGTGCGGAGTGGGGACCAGCCACACTCAACATGGCGGCGCTACAGTCGACGCAATGGGCCTGGCTGGGGACTCCGCCACACCCAACATGGCGGCACATCGCTCTCTGGGTAGAATCTACCACTCCCAAGATGGCGTCGAAAGGCGGCCGCTCTGCGCGGCGCGCATGCGCATCCGGAATTTAAAAGTTCTATCTTAAAGGGGAAGTGCCCGGCGAATGGGGCATGGCCGGTACCGGCTCGGGGTCCGGCTCCGGCTCGGGGCGGTTCCTCTACGAGCTCCCGGCCTGGCTGGTCTGTGGCCTCTGCCGCCTGATGGACGCGCTGGGCCGGGCGGACTGGGAGCGCTTCGGTACAGGGAGCCGGGGGGGCGGGGTACCCTGGTGTGTGCTGGGGGGAGGGGCCGGGGTACCCTGGTGTGTGCTGGGGGGAGGGGCCGGGGTACCCGGGTGGGGGAGGGGCCGGGGTACCCTGGTGTGTGCTGGGGGGAGGGGCCGGGGTACCCGGGTGGGGTACCCTGGTGTGTGCTGGGGGGAGGGGCTGGGGTAGCCGGGGGGGGGAAGGGCCGGGGTAGCCTGGTGTGTGCTGGGGGGAGGGGCCGGGGTACCCTGGGGGGGAGGGGCCGGGGTACCCTGGTGTGTGCTGAGGGGAGGGGCCGGGGTACCCTGGGGGGGAGGGGCCGGGGTAGCCTGGTGTGTGCTGGGGGGAGGGGCCGGGGTACCCTGGGGGGGAGGGGCCGGGATACCCTGGTGTGTGCTGGGGGAGGGGCCGGGGTACCCTGGTGGGGGAGGGGCCGGGAACCCTGGTGTGTGCTGGGGGGAGGGGCCGGGGTACCCTGGTGGGGGAGGGGCCGGGGTAGCCTGGTGTGTGCTGGGGGGAGGGGCCGGGGTACCGTGGTGGGGGAGGGGCCGGGGTAGCCTGGTGTGTGCTGGGGGGGGTACCCTGGTGGGGGAGGGGCCGGGGTACCCTGGTGGGGGAGGGGCCGGGGTAGCCTGGTGTGTGCTGGGGGGGGGGCGGGGTACCCTGGTTGGGGCTGGAGGGAGGGGCCGGGGTAGCCTGGTTGGGGGGAGGGGCCGGGCACCCTGGTGGGGGCTGGGGAAGGGATTGGGAGGCACTGGTGGGGGCTGGGGACGACGGGGGACCCTGGGGGGCACCGACGGAGGGACTGGGGACGCTGGGCCGTGGTGCGGGTCGGGGGGCTGGATGGGGGGCGGGGCAGACAGAAATGTGGGGCTGGGAGCGACAGCGGGGAAGGGGGCTGATCTATGGGGTGTGACGGGGGCACTGGGCGAGAAGGGGTGGCTCAGTGGGGGCGGGAGGCGGCGCCGTGGGGCAGACTGGGGGGGCCCTGCATGGGGCTGACATCTCCCCTTCCCCCCAGCCTCGCGGATCGCGCGGGACCAGGTCGAGCTGCGTCTGTGCGAGCGGACGGACGGACGGACCCAGCGGCTGCTCTGGGCCTGGACGAACCGAAACGCCCGAGTCGGGGAGCTGCTGGCGCTGCTGGACGAGCTGGAGCTGTACCGGGCGCGCGACCTCCTGGCCAGCTGTGAGCGCCCCACGGCTGCCCCACGGCCGCGCCGGCGCCCCTCACTCCCGACCCGCAGCCCCTGCCAGCCCGGCCTGGCCCTGCCGGTGCCCCACACTCCCGACCCGCAGCCCCTGCCAGCCCGGCCTGGCCCTGCCGGCGCCCCTCACTCCCGACCCGCAGCCCCTGCCAGCCCGGCCTGGCCCTGCCGGTGCCCCACACTCCCGACCCGCAGCCCCTGCCAGCCCGGCCCTGCCGGCGCCCCTCACTCCCGACCCGCAGCCCCTGCCAGCCCGGCCTGGCTCTGCCGGCGCCCCTCACTCCCGACCCGCAGCCCCTGCCCCCCAGTGCCCCCCACTCCCGACCCACAGCCCCTGCCCCCCAGTGCCCCCCACTCCCGACCCACAGCCCCTGCCAGCCCAGCCCTGCCGGCGCCCCTCACTCCCGACCCGCAGCCCCTGCCAGCCCGGCCCCGCCGGCGCCCCTCACTCCCGACCCGCAGCCCCTGCCAGCCCGGCCTGGCTCTGCCGGCGCCCCTCACTCCCGACCCGCAGCCCCTGCCCCCCAGTGCCCCCCACTCCCGACCCACAGCCCCTGCCAGCCCGGCCCCGCCGGCGCCCCTCACTCCCGACCCGCAGCCCCTGCCAGCCCGGCCCCGCCGGCGCCCCTCACTCCCGACCCGCAGCCCCTGCCAGCCCGGCCCTGCCGGCGCCCCTCACTCCCGACCCGCAGCCCCTGCCCCCCAGTGCCCCCCACTCCCGACCTGCAGCCCCTGTTAGCCCAGCCCCTCCCCCCAGCTCTGCCGGCGCCCCCCACTCCCGACCTGCAGCCCCTGCTAGCCCAGCCCTGGCCTCGGGGTGGTGGGATCCCAGGGTCCCTATGGGGGGGTGGGGGTATTTGGGGGGGAAGCTTAGGGCTGGCAGATTAGTGGGGGCAGGTTCTTTTGTGCATCGCTCCCATCTTTAACCCCCCTGTTTTGTTTCCCAGGGCAGCCTCCCTCCGAGCCCCCCGTCCTGAGACCCCCGTTTCTTCCCTCGGCACCTCCAGCCCCCCACCCTCCCACCGGTGACAGCAGAGCTTCGACCATTGCCTGTGACTCCCCCAAGCCACCCCCCCAGCCCCTGCCAGGTAACTCCGCCCCCTCCCCCAGTGGGGGAGCTGCCTGGACCGGACTCGATCTGCCCATCCCCCTGTGGGTGGGGGAGTCTGGGGCGGGTGAGCTAACGGACTCCCTGTTTCTGCCTCCTCCCCACCCCCCCGCAGAGCCCTCCTGCCCCTCGCTGCCTCTGCCCGGCCCCCCGCCCAGCGGCCTGCTCAGCACCAGCAACCAGGGTACTGTCCCCCGGCCCGCGGCATCCCCTGCCGACCAGGTACCGACACGGGAAGGGGCGGGAGGGAGGAGTCCTGAGTAGGGGGGCAGGGATGGATAACGGGGGACAGCACTGGGGGGGGCGGATTGGGTCCTACCCAGAATCCTTAGCACCCTGGGCTGCGGGGGGGCGGGGGTCTGAGCTACCCCTGTGTGTGTCTCTCTCTCCCCCTGCAGACTTTGGGCCCTGCCCCCCAGGTGCTGGGCCCCGCCCCCCAACCCTTCGCCTGGCCCCTGGCGGAGCTGGTGCAGGCCACGGGCGGCTTCGCGGAGCAGCACAAGGTCGGGGAAGGCGGGTTCGGCTGCGTGTACCGCGCCCGACTGCGCAACACGGACTACGCTGTCAAGCGGCTCAAGGAGGTACGGGGGGCCCCTACCCAGCGTCCTTTGCAGTCCCCCTGTCTCACTGACCTACCCACAATCCTCTTCACTAGCCCCGGCCTGCCAGGGAGGTACCCACAATCCTTTGAGCCCCCCACTCGCGCTGGGGCCTGCTCTGCCCCCTCCCCTTCCCCGTGTCCCCTGGGGGTGGGGGACTGGTGACCTGACGCTCGTTAACCCCCCTCCCCATCCCCCCAGGACACGGAGCTAGATTGGAGCAGCATCCGGAGCAGCTTCCTCACCGAGGTGGAAAAACTGTCACGGTGAGGGGGGGCTGCGGGTCGGGAGTGAGGGGCAACGGCAGGGCTGGGCTGGGGGGCAGGGGCTGCGGGTCGGGAGTGAGGGGCACCGGCAGGGCTGGGCTGGGGGGCAGGGGCTGCGGGTCGGGAGTGAGGGGCGCCGGCAGGGCTGGGAGACGGGGGCTGCGGGTCAGGAGTGAGGGGCAACGGCTGGGCTGGGGGGCAGGGGCTGCGGGTCGGGAGTGAGGGGCACCAGCAGGGCTGGGAGACGGGGGCTGCGGGTCGGGAGTGAGGGGCTCCAGTGGGGCCAGTGCCCTGGGACCTACCCAGAATGCTTTGCGCTCACCCTGGCCCCAGGAATTTGGGGTGACCCTCCCCCACTAACTCCTGCCCCCCCAGGTTCCGGCACCCCAACATTGTGGAGTTCGGGGGGTTCTGTGCTGAGCGGGACCATTTCTGCCTCGTCTACGTTTTCATGCCCAACGGGTCCCTGGAGGATCGGCTGAGCGGCCAGGTACCCCCCCCCGGTGTCTGCCCCCCCAGTGTCTGGCCCCCCAATCCCCCCAGTATCTGCCCCCCCCAAGCCAGCCCCCCCGGTGCCTGTCCCCCCAGTGTCTGCCCCCCCAAGCCAGCCCCCACAGTGTCTGCCCCCCCAACCCCCCCCCCGGTATCTGCCCCCTCCAAGCCAGCCCCATCCCCCGTGGCTGGTGAAGATGGGGGGGCACTCAGCTGGGAGCCCCCCCGGCCGCGGGGCCGAGTGCTGGTGCCACCCTGGGGTGTGTAAATGGGGGGGGGGGGGTCAGGAGAGCAGAGCAGGGAGTTTCGGGCGGGAGGACGGGGGAGCCAGGCTGGGCTAGGCCGGAGAGGAGGGGGCTGGGCCAGGCCAGAGGTGGGGCCAGGGAGGAGGGGGCCGCGTCGGGGAGGAGGGGGCTGGGCTGGGGCAGGGGGGGCCGAGCAGTCAGGACCCCCGGGCAGGATCCTCCAGCCGGGTCACTTGGCTCCCAGCCCCGCCCGGGGGCCCGACCCCGTCCAGGCCCCGTTCGCTGGGGACGCAGCCTTTCGCCCCCTCCTCC
Organism: Glyptemys insculpta; assembly: GCA_032172135.1. Classification (NCBI taxonomy): domain Eukaryota; kingdom Metazoa; phylum Chordata; order Testudines; family Emydidae; genus Glyptemys; species Glyptemys insculpta. Next base: position 514,006 of record JAVMKA010000013.1, read on the forward strand.
CTCGCCATGAGGAGAGCAGGACACGGGCCCCTCCCGCCCCAGTGTGGGGGGACCCCTCCCCCATTCACCCCGTCTGCTCCCCCAGGGCGGGTCCCCCCCCCTGTCGTGGGCCCAGCGGCTGGAGGTGCTGGTGGGGACGGCGCGAGCCGTCCAGTTCCTGCACCGGGACACGCCCAGCCTGATCCACGGGGACGTCAAGAGGTGAGGGGGGCTCTGGGGGGTCAGGGGGGCTCTGGGGCGGGGGGTGGGGCTGGGGGGGTGAGGGTGTCGGGGTCCCCGGGCGATGCTGGAACTGCTCCCCACAAAGCCAGGCAGGACTCTGGGAGTCTCCTCTCGGAGCAGACTGTCTCCAGGGCCAGCAGCTCCCACGGCTTCACCTCCTGGGTCTGACCCCGGAGCCTTCGGCCTCCCCTGCCCCCCCGGGCGCCCCCACAGCGAGTCGCCCGGGCGGGGGCCTGGGCGGCCAGGGGGTCCTGCCCCCCCGCTCCGCAGTCAGTTGTGACTCTCAGCCCGCCGGGGACACGGAGGTTTATTAGACGACAGGAACAGGCTAAAACAGAGCTTGTAGGGACAGAGACCAGGACCCCTCAGCCGGGTCCATCCTGGGGGGCAGGGAGCTTAGACCCCAGCCCTGGGGCTCCCTCCCCTTCGCCAGCCAGCTCCAAACTGAAACTCTCCAGCCCCCCCGGCCCCTCCTCTGGCCTTTGTCTCTCTCCCGGGCCAGGAGGCCCCTGATCCCTTTGTTCTCCAGCACCTTCAGCTGGCACCAATCCCACCCCCTGATCCCACCAGCTAGATTGAGAACTGCATAGGGGAAACTGAGGCACCCACACAGTATTTAGAGAAACCATTAAGAACAGTCCCACTTTGTCACAGAGGGGATGTGGGGTGGGGGGGCTCTGGGGCAGCGGGGGGTAGGGGCAGAGCTGGGGATGTGGGGTGAGGGGATGGCTCTGGGAGCAGTGGGGGGGTAGGGGGTGGAGCTGGGGATGTGGGGTGAGGGGATGGCTCTGGGAGCAGTGGGGGGCTGGGGCAGTGGGGGGGTAGGGGGTGGAGCTGGGGAGGGGTTCCAGGGGCCCTGTCTCACCCCGTGTCCCCCCCAGCTCTAACATCCTGCTGGACGGGGCGCTGCGCCCCCGGCTGAGCGACTTCGGGCTGGCGCGGGCCGGGCGGGGCCGGGCGCGGAGTGGGGGGCTCAGCGCCAGCCTGGGCCGGACCCACACGGTGCGGGGCACCCTGGCCTACCTGCCCCCCGAGTACGTGCAGAGCGGGGCCCTGTCCCCCTCCATCGACACCTACAGCTACGGGGTGGTGAGTACCAGGCCCCCGCGTGCCCCCCTGCCCCCACGGCCTGCTGCCCCCCTGCCTCCCGGCCTGCCCCTCTGCTGCCCCCCCGCCTCCCGGCCTGCTGCCCCCCCGCGGGCCCCCCTGCCCCCACGGCCTGCTGCCCCCCCGCGTACCCCCCTGCCCCTCTGCTGCCCCCCTCGCCCCCCTGGCCTGCTGCCCCCCCTGCATGCGCCCCTGCCCCCCGAGTACGTGCAGAGCGGGGCCCTGTACCCCTCCATCGACACCTACAGCTACGGGGTGGTGAGTACCAGGCCCCCGCGTGCCCCTCCGCTGCCTCCCTGCCCCCCGGCCTGCTGCCCCCCCGCGGGCCCCCCTGCCCCCCGGCCTGCTGCCCCCCCGCGTGCCCCCCTGCCCCTCTGCTGCCCCCCTCCACTGCCCCCTGCACACCCCCCGCATGTTTCTCGATCCCTCCACTGCTCCCCCGCCCCCCCCGGTCTGCTGGCCCCCCGCGTGTTCTTCGGTCCCTCTGCTGCCCCGCCTGCCCTCAGACACCCCCCGAGCCCCCTCCACTATAACCCCCAAAACCTCAGGGGATCAGACCCCCTATTTTTCTCAGTGGGGGGGGTGACATATCCTTGAGGGGAGGAAACGGAGCAGGAGCTCCTGGACCCCTCCCCCTAAGAGCTCAGACTAACCAGCCTGGGGCACAAAGAAGGGATGGGGGAGGGGTCATGGGGGGGATCTTCCCACCCCCCCCCAACCTCCCATGCCGGAGCCTTCAGAGACCCCCTCGGCCCCCCAGGTGCTGCTGGAAACACTGACGGGGAGACGGGCCCTGGAGACAGATGGACATGGACGGACAAAGTTCCTGGTGAGACGCTGACCCCCCCCCACCCTTCCCGACCCCCCCGTGCACTACCGACTCCCAGCCCCAGCCCCCCAGCCCTGCCAGCACCCCTCACTCCCGACCCCTAGCCCCCGCTAGCCCAGTCCTGCCGGTGCCCCTCACTCCCGACCCACAGCCCCTGCCCCCCCCAGCTCTGCCGGTGCCCCTCACTCTTGACCCACAGCCCCTGCCCCCCAGCCCGGACGGTGCCCCTCACTCCCCCGTCCCCGCAGAAGGATCTGGTCGCGGAGGAGGAGGAGGCGGCTGAGGGCGGCGAGGGTCCCGGGCGAGCGCAGCGGGCAGCGACGGGCTCTGGCCCGGACCAGGATGCTCGGGCGACTCGGGTCGGCACCAGGATCTTCCGGAACCACGTGGACTCGCGGGTCGGGCCCTGTCCGGAGGAGCTGGGCACGGCGCTGGGCTGCCTGGCGACCCGCTGCCTCCACAAACGCAGCAAACGGCGCCCGCCCATGGCCCAGGTACCGGACTCCTGGGTTCTCTCCCCGGCTCGGGGAGGGGAGTGGGGGCTGGTGGTTAGAGCGGGGGGGCTGGGAGCCAGGACTCCTGGGTTCTCTCCCCGGCTCTGGGAGGGGAGTAGGGGCTGGTGGTTAGAGCGGGCGGGCTGGGAGCCAGGACTCCTGGGTTCTCTCCCCGGCTCTGGGAGGGGAGTGGGGGCTGGTGGGTTAGTGCAGGGGGGGCTGGGAGCCCGGACTCCTGGGTTCTCCCCCAGCTCTGAGGGTCCCCTGGCTCTGCCTCTCCCTCCAGGTGTATGAGGACCTAGAGCGGCTGCAGAAGTCTCTGCCCTGGGATTCCCCCTCGACCCCCTGGGGGGACTCGCTCCCCAGGGCCCCAGGGCTGCCCCCCAACCAGCCCGTGGAGAGCGATGAGAGCCTGTCGGAGGAGGGGGGCAGCTGGTTGGGTGAGTCCTGTCCTTGTGGGGTGACTTCTGACCCCATTGTCCTCCCCAGAGTGCCCTTTGACCCCCGCTCGCCCTGACCTTTGCTCCCTGCCACTGGCTCTCGGCTCCATAGGGCCCTTGGGGGACCGGGGGTCTGGTCTCTCTGGGCCCTCCCCCACCTCCCGGGACCACAGCCCTGAGCCCCCAGCAGCCTGGCTTTGCCGTGGGCCCCTCGGGGCGTCCCCTCCTCTGGTCTCCGGGGCCCCCACGGCTCCAGTCGGCGGCTCCCTGCCTGCTCTGGCTCTGTGTGCTGCCCCCACGCCCGCGCCGGCTCCACAGCTCCCATTGGCCGGGAACCGCGACCAATGAGAGCTGTGGGGGCGGTGCCTGTGGGCACGAGGGCAGCACAGAGCGGCCTGGCTGCCAAGTGCCTCGGGGCCCCAGCCAGAACCTCCTTCACACACCTCCCGCACCCCAAACGCCTGCCCCAGCCGGAGGCCTCGCCCCAATCCCCTTCCCTAGCCCGGAGCCCCCACTCCCCGCACCCCTCATCCTCGGCCCCAGCTCGGTGGGGGAGGGAGTGAGGGGGGTGTCTGACCCCCGCCCAGGCGTCTCTCAGGGCCTCGGGCTTGGCCCATCTCAGCCCTGGCCAGCTGGCCCTGTCCTGGTCCCCAGCCAGCCCCCCCTTCCAGCTGAGCCCTCATATCCCCTCCCCTGGCCGCCCTCTGTCCCCAGCCCCAGGTAAACAGGCCACTTGCCCCCCCCCACTCCCCCCGGCTGGAACCGGGCCCCTCAGCCCCTTTCCCCCACTGGCCAGAACCGGCTGCACCCGAGCTGGGGGGGCCTCCTGGGCACCAGTCGCTGGGTCCCCCGTCCCCAGGCTGGTATCTGGGGTCCCGGCTGCCAGGCGAGGTCGCACCTGGTCCCCTGCAGTAACGAACGCCCCTCCCACCCCCTCGTTACACACGCAGCAGCACTTGGGGAAACTGAGGCACAGTGTTCCTGGAACACACGGAGACGTTTGTTCCTGCTGGGGTCTGGCCTGGGTGACATGGCCCTTTGCCCGCTGTGACCTCTGACCCCTCGGTCCGGTGACCTCTGACCTCTGCTCTCTCTGCAGGCGTCGCCCCGTCCCTACACCCCCCGATTCACATCAACCCGGCCCGGCAGCGCATCATGGAGCGGCTGGCGCTGTACCAGCAGGGGGCGCTCGACAGCCTGGGGGTGCTGGCCTCCGAGCTCCCGGCAGGTAACCCCCCCGTGGGGCTGGGCTGGGGGGTAAAGCTCCCCCCTCCAGCTCCTTCTTTCAGTGCCTGGGGGGCCCTGCCCCCCCCAGCTCTGACCCCTCTCCCCTCCCCCGCAGGGTCGGCCCCCCACCTGCCCGAGGAGAGCGATGATTTCGAGCCCTGAGCTGGACGGACGGACACGGAAGGACGAAGTTCTCATCGGTGGGGGGTTGAGCCCCACCCCGAAACGCACCTCCTGGCTGCTAGAACCCACCCTCGAGCCCGGGACCCAGACGTCCGGGGAGGCGACTTTGAATGGAGGGGGAGACATGGTACCTGCTCTCCTCCCCCAGCCCCCGCAATGGACATGGGACCCAGGCGTCCGGGAAGGGGCGTTTGAACTGAAGGGGGGGTGGCACCTCGGTGCCCGCCCCCTTGCACACGGAGCCCCCTTGCTGCATGGGACTCAGGCGTCCGGGACACACAGACCTCCCAGCTGTGAAGGTTCGTGTTTGCTGGAGCCCCACGGCTGGTTTCCCGGGGGTGGGGGCCCGGAACCGTCAATGGGAAAAATAAAATATTTTGTATATTTTTAATCTGGGCCTTAGTTTCTCTGGGGGAAGACGTGGCTGCCTGGGGGGTGGGGGCCATTTATGGGGGGACCCCTCATCCGCTGCTGGGATGCAGCCTGTCTAGTCAGCCCCCGCCCCCCCAGCACCCCGGCCTGACTGCCCGGGAAGAGCAGCCCCCGGACCCGCTCCCCGTGCCCCCCAGCACAGCGTCCCCTGCAGTAACGCACGTGCAGAAATCGTCCACGCCAATCTCTTTATTCTGCTTGGAGGGGGGGCGGGGGGCGCTGGCCTGGCCCAGGAGAGGGGCGGGTGGGCAGGGGGGGCTCAGGGCACGCGGCGCCCCCCCCCAGGCGCGTGGCGAAGAGGAAGACGCAGTGGAACTGCAGCACGTCGCACACCTTGGACCAGAAGTGGCCGCTGAGTCTCTGGAACGGGGCCCACTGGGCCAGCCAGGCGTCTCCCAGCTTCAGCAGCACGAAGCCCAGGCAGGCGGCGAAACCGGCTGCCGCGGTCCAGGCTGAGCCCGCGTCCCCCCGGCGCCGCTGCGCCCGCCACGCCGCGCCCGCCACGCCGGCCACATGTGCGGCCAGGGCCCCCTCGAAGCCGCGGGCGTGAGCCAGCGCCAGCCCGTAGCTCAGCACCGAGGCCCCCGTGGCCAGCGCCACGCGGCCGGGCTGCCAGCCCTGCACCAGGCAGTGGCACCAGAGCCCGGGCCAGGCGAAGATGGGCAGGGTGACCCACTGGTCCAGCACGGCCGCCCGGGGGTGCTGGGTCCAGAGCCGGGCCCACTGCACTGGGCCGTAGGCCAGGGCCATCAGGGCGAAGACGGCCTGCAGGTAGCGCTGGGGCCCGCGGCCAGCCTGGGGGAACCAGCGCCAGCCCAGCGCCGCGTAGCCCAGGTTCACCAGCGAGTTGCAGGGCATGGCCAGGGCGGGGGGCAGCCAGGGGACAGGTGGCTCCGCGTAGTACCCGTACCCCACCTCCACGGCCACCTGGTCCAGGGTGCCCGCGGCCACCACGGCCAGGCACAGAGCGCCGGCCCCGGACACGTGTAGCAGCGCAGCACGGTCCTCGGGCCCCATGGCCGGGCCTGGCACCCCCAGCCGCCTCCACGCCCCACAGCACCGCCCCACGCCGGGCCAAGGCAGTGCAGCCATTGGCTGAGCCCTATTCCCGCCCCCGTCTGCCTTAACCGCTGCAGTGCCAAACATCTGTGCCGGCCTGCCACTGCCCCTCCCCCCAGCTCTGCCGGTGCCCCTCACTCCCGACCCGCAACCCCTGCCCCCCCGCAGCTCTGCCGGTGCCCCTCACTCCCGACCCGCAACCCCTGCCCCCCCGCAGCTCTGCCGGTGCCCCTCACTCCCGACCCGCAGCCCCTGCCAGCCCGGCCCTGCCGGCGCCCCTCACTCCCGACCCGCAGCCCCTGCCCCCCCCAGCTCTGCCAGTGCCCCTCACTCCCGACCCGCAGCCCCTGCCCCCCCCCAGCTCTGCCGGTGCCCCTCACTCCCGACCCGCAACCCCTGCCCCCCCGCAGCTCTGCCGGTGCCCCTCACTCCCGACCCGCAGCCCCTGCCAGCCCGGCCCTGCCGGCGCCCCTCACTCCCGACCCGCAACCCCTGCCCCCCCCCAGCTCTGCCGGTGCCCCTCACTCCCGACCCGCAACCCCTGCCCCCCCGCAGCTCTGCCGGTGCCCCTCACTCCCGACCCGCAACCCCTGCCCCCCCGCAGCTCTGCCGGTGCCCCTCACTCCCGACCCGCAGCCCCTGCCAGCCCGGCCCTGCCGGCGCCCCTCACTCCCGACCCGCAGCCCCTGCCAGCCCGGCCCTGCCGGCGCCCCTCACTCCCGACCCGCAGCCCCTGCCCCCCCCAGCTCTGCCAGTGCCCCTCACTCCCGACCCGCAGCCCCTGCCAGCCCAGCCCTGCCCCGGCCCTGCCCCCGAGCCCTGCCGGTGCCCCTCACTCCCGACCCGCAGCCCCTGCCCCCCCGCAGCTCTGCCGGTGCCCCTCACTCCCGACCCGCAACCCCTGCCCCCCCGCAGCTCTGCCGGTGCCCCTCACTCCCGACCCGCAACCCCTGCCCCCCCGCAGCTCTGCCGGTGCCCCTCACTCCCGACCCGCAGCCCCTGCCAGCCCGGCCCTGCCGGCGCCCCTCACTCCCGACCCGCAGCCCCTGCCAGCCCGGCCCTGCCGGCGCCCCTCACTCCCGACCCGCAGCCCCTGCCCCCCCCAGCTCTGCCAGTGCCCCTCACTCCCGACCCGCAGCCCCTGCCAGCCCAGCCCTGCCCCGGCCCTGCCCCCGAGCCCTGCCGGTGCCCCTCACTCCCGACCCGCAGCCCCTGCCCCCCCCCCAGCCCTGCCGGTGCCCCTCACTCCCGACCCGCAGCCCCTGCCAGCCCAGCCCTGCCCCGGCCCTGCCCCCGAGCCCTGCCGGTGCCCCTCACTCCCGTCCTGCAGCCCCCTGCCAGCCCAGCCCTGCCGGTGCCCCTCACTCCCGACCCGCAGCCCCTGCCCCCCCAGCCCTGCCAGTGCCCCTCACTCCCGACCCGCAGCCCCTGCCAGCCCAGCCCTGCCGGTGCCCCTCACTCCCGACCCGCAGCCCCTGCCAGCCCGGCCCTGCCGGCGCCCCTCACTCCCGACCCGCAGCCCCCTGCCAGCCCGGCCCTGCCGGCGCCCCTCACTCCCGACCCACAGCCCCTGCCCCCCCCCCCAGCTCTGCCGGTGCCCCTCACTCCCGACCCGCAGCCCCTGCCCCCCCTCCAGCCCTGCCGCTGCCCCTCACTCCCGACCCGCAGCCCCTGCCCCCCCCCCAGCCCTGCCGGTGCCCCTCACTCCCGACCCGCAGCCCCTGCCCCCCCGCAGCCCTGCCGGTGCCCCTCACTCCCGACCCGCAGCCCCTGCCAGCCCGGCCCTGCCGGCGCCTCTCACTCCCGACCCGCAGCCCCTGCCAGCCCGGCCCTGCCGGCGCCCCTCACTCCCGACCCACAGCCCCTGCCCCCCCCCCCAGCTCTGCCGGTGCCCCTCACTCTCGACCCGCAGCCCCTGCTCCCCCCTCCAGCCCTGCCGCTGCCCCTCACTCCCGACCCGCAGCCCCTGCCCCCCCCCCCAGCCCTGCCGGTGCCCCTCACTCCCGACCCGCAGCCCCTGCCCCCCCCCCAGCCCTGCCGCTGCCCCTCACTCCAGACCCGCAGCCCCTGCCCCCCCGCAGCTCTGCCGGCGTCCCTCACTCCAGACCCGCAGCCACTGCGGGCCCGGCCCGGCCGGTGCCCCTCACTCCCGACCCGCAGCCCCCTGCCAGCCCACCCTGCCGGTGCCCCTCACTCCCGACCCGCAGCCCCTGCCCCCCCACAGCCCTGCCCCGGCCCTGCCCCCCAGCCCTGCTGGTGCCCCTCACTCCCGACCCGCAGCCCCTGCTAGCCCAGCCCTGCCCCCCGCCACTGACGCTCTGGTTGGGGCGGTTGCCGTGGTTACCAGACAGCCCCCCCCCCGTACTGGGATGTTGGGGGGGGGACTCTCTTCGGAAAGAACTTCTGACTTGTTACTATGGGGGGCCCGGCTGAGCCCCTCACCCAGGGGGCGACCAGCCATCCCTGACCCTTCGCCATGCTTCTGGCATGGGGGGCGCACGGGGGTGTGTGGGACAGAGGCGTTGGATGGGGCTGGTGGCACCAGAGGGGGCACGTGGGGCAGCCCATGGGTCAGGGATGCGGGGGGGCTGGTGGGGCCAGCGCTGGGGATGTGTCCCCTGCCCCCCCACACGCAGACACAACTCCCCAACCCGGACCCATGGACACCGACCTGGGGGCCTCGATCCCTCCCTCCAGCCGGGACCAGCCCCCCCTGCACCCGCCCGTCCGGGCCTGAGCGCCCCCCCCCCCTCATGGCCATGGCCAGGGTGGGGGGGCATCTGTACCCCCCTCCTACCATGCTTTACCCCCCCACCCCCCAGTCCCTGAGCTTGCAGGGTCCACGTCTCTAGTTGGGGGCTGGTTTCTGCCTGGGGCCTGGGCGTCCCAGCCCACTGTACTGCCCCACCCAGCCCACACCGCCATCTTGGGGCTGAGGCAAGCCTGGGGGGAGCCTGGCAGCCATCTTGGGGCTGCGGCAATGAGGGCGGCCATCTTGTCACCCAGCTTAGCCTGGAGGCAGCTTGGCGCTGAGGTGACAAGGGAGGCCAGCCGGTGCTGAGCTGGGCCCAGGGGACGCCCACCAGCTCGTGCCGCGCCCAGGCACGGCTGGCGGGAGCCCAGCAGCCAGTCTTGACTGGTGGCCATCTTGGCGCTGAGGCGTGACCAGCGGCCATCTTGGTGCCCATGCCACAAGCCAACCCCCACTCAGGGAACGACAGCGGGGCTTGGCCTGCAGCCTGGGCTGTGTTCTGAGGGGAATCATGAGGTAAAGTGGGTTTAATTTTGTGTTGACTGACCAATGAGGGTGGGGGAGGGTAAAGTTCTGCCAACATCCGGGTACTAAAACAACCGTTAGTGCGGGAGGGAGGGGAGCGAGGAAACTGGGGGGGAAAAGAGTGCGCATGCGCAGAGGAAAAGGGTGGGATGGTGGCGCGCACGTGCCAGTTTTTGGGCCCAGGATACGCCTGCGCAATAGGAAAGCTGGGCGGAACGAACACTATGCGCATGTGTATTTGAGCATGGGGCGAAAGGGAGAGCATTCTGCGCATGCGTAAGAGGCAACATCACATCCGGGTCGTAGAGACGCCGCCATCTTTCGTCTGGTGTGGAGGAGAAGGGTCCAAAATGGCGGCTCCCAGGGGGCTGGCATCCGCAGCCTCCCCACGCCGCGGGTAGATCTCCCGCCCCGCCCGCGGCGACTGGAGTCCGCGCACCGCTGCGCACAGGTATTATTGTAATCCCTTTAAACGTTCGGTCGCGTAGCAACGGCAGCCGGCCACTTCGGCCGCCATCTTGAGCAGCCACCTCCGGGTAGGAGGTGGTCGCCATCTTGAAAAACGGCCACATCCACGCACTTAGGCCGCCATCTTGGAAAGCAACTAACATCCGGGTAAGTAACAGTAAGCCATCATGTTCTGGCCTTCTGGAGGGGAGGTGCATCCGGGTACCGGAGGGGTGGGGGCGGCTGCCGCCATCTTGTTTCCCTCCTGATGAAGGGAGCGACATCCGGGCATTTAGTGAAGGCGACATCTTGGGTCCCTTTTGACGACAGTCGCTATCTTGGTCATACCGCTCAGCGAGCCGCCATCTTGTAGACCACAAAGTGGGGCGTCTTACATCCGGGCATCCATGGCCCCGCCATCTTGGAGACTGCCTACTACATCCGGGCGTCGAGCGAGGCCCCCTATTGGCTCTATTATAACAAATGGGACAGGCACATCCGGGCATTTAGGCGGTGGCCATCTTGGACAGGGATTCCCGCTGAGCCGCCTTCATCCGGGTACTTGAGCGGGCGGCCATCTTGGTTCAGCGGCCGCCTCTGGGCGTTTGGAAAGACGCCATCTTGGATAGCGTTATGCAAGCGGCCGGCTCATCCGGGCATTTCTGCGGGCGCCATTTTGAATAGCCCTGAGAAGAGCCACATCCGGGCATTTTGCGTGGGGGGCGGGGACTCCAAGACAGCGTGAAATTAAAAGTGCGGCAGCTCAAAGCCCCAGCTCGACCCCCGCCCCCGAGGGAGGGCGGTATCCCTCTCGCACCCCCCACAATGAAATCCCGGCTTCCACTCCCCCCAATGAATAAGGGGGGGGAGCCAAGATGGCGGCCCCTATGGGGGGGCGGAGCCAAGATGGCGGCGCCCAGGCCCGACGGAGCCCGCCGTACAGCGGAGCTGGCTTTGGGGTAGGCGGCCGCCGCCCCGCGCGGGGAGCGGCGCGGCGCGGCGCGGGGAGCGGCCGGGGTGTCTCTGACCTTGGGGGGAAGCGCAGAGCTCGGGGGGGGCAGGGCGGAGTCCAAGATGGCGGCGCCCATGTGAGGCTTCCCTACAGCGGCGGCTTGGGCGTGGGGGGCGCACAGAGCCCCCCCCCCCCCCTAGCGCGCGAACCTGGGGGGGGGGGAAACTGAGGCACGCCTTGGGGAGAACACCTGGGCGGGAGCCACTGGAAAGGGGGCTGGTTTCCCCGTCTCAGGTGGCGGCGTTCGGGAGGGGGAAACTGAGGCACGAAGCAGGGCTTGACACGAGATGGCGGCGCCTGTGCCGAGCAGGGCCGTGCTTCGCGGTGGGGCGCCCTACCCAGCCAGGATGGTTGCGCTCATGTCAAGCTGAGCTCACGGCTGGGCCTTGTGTTCTGGCGGGGGGCCCGCCTCTGCCGGGGGGGAGTCCCCCCCCGGGGAATGTGCTTAACAGCAACAGGGCTTTGCCGTTCAAGATGGCCACCCTCCTGTCAAGCGGCGAGCGGCGTAAGCCGGGCGTCTCAACCTTTCTCCTTTCTGAGCCCCCCCGCCCCCCACATGCTGTACAACTTCACGGCCCACCCGTGCCCCAAGAGTTGTTCTGCACAGAAAAGCCCAGGGGCGAAGCGGGGCAATTCCCCGGGCCCGGCACCACAGGGCTAGTGCCCCTGGGCTCCCGCCGGAAACGGAGCGAGTAACGGGGTGCTGCCAAATGGGGGAGCGGTTTCCTCCCGCCAGTTGTGCTCCCTTTTAGTTCGGGGAGGTGGGCTCCCCTTTAGCTGGAGGGAAACTGAGGCACTCGGTAGTTAACACTGGCGAGGGGAATAACACTACAAGGGGTGTGGGCTGGCAGCGCCCCGGCCTGTGGTACCACCTTTTATTGTGGGGGTGGGGTCCCCCTAGCCGTGGGGGGGACGTTGATGTAGTGAGTGTGGGAGGGGGAAATGTTTCCTTTCCTCCCTCCCAAGATGGCGGCGCCCAGCGAGCCGGGCCCCAAGATGGCGGCGCCCATCCGTGCCGTACAGCGGTTTTTTTTTGTGGGGGGGGGGTCCCCCTAGCCGTGGGGGGACACGTTGGTTTAGTGAGTGGGGGGAGGGGCTCGGGTTATTTTTACCCCATCCCCGTTGGAGGAGGGGCTGTCCCGCCGCCCAAGATGGCGGCGCCCAGCGCGCCCGCCCCCAAGATGGCGGCGCCCAGTGGGAGGAGTCCGTACGGCGCGCCCCGCCCCCGGCCGCGGCCGAGCCGGGCAGGAGGAAGGAAGAGCGGCTCCCCTCACACAGCAGGCGCAAGATGGCGGCTCCCAGGGCGGCGTGAAGGCGCCTGGCGTCCAGCAGCCGCTTCCCGCCCCCGTCCGGTGCCGTACAGCGGGGCCGGGGCCGGGCGGCGCCGCGGGGCCGGGGCATGGGGGGGGGCGGCGCGCGCGGGGCCGGGGCCGGGGGGAGGCGGCGGCTCGTTCTCCGCCGCCGCCATTTTCCCCCGGCGGCACAAGATGGCGGCTCCCAGGGCCGGGCGCTGAGCGGGGGGGGAGGGGTGGCTGCCCCGGCCGGGGGGGAGGGGCGACTGCCCTCAGCTTGGGGGCGGGGGAGGGGTGACTGCCCCAGGCGGGGGGAGGGGAGGGGTGACTGCCCCAGGCGGGGGGAGGGGAGGGGTATCTGCCCCAGGCGGGGGGAGGGGAGGGGTATCTGCCCCAGGCAGGGCGGGGGAGGGGTGACTGCCCCAGGCAGGGGGGAGGGGAGGGGCGACTGCCCCAGGCAGGGCGGGGGAGGGGCGACTGCCCTCAGCTTGGGGGCGGGGGAGGGGTATCTGCCCCAGGCGGGGGGAGGGGAGGGGTGACTGCCCCAGGCAGGGGGGAGGGGAGGGGTGACTGCCCCAGGCAGGGGGGAGGGGAGGGGTGACTGCCCCAGGCGGGGGGAGGGGAGGGGTGACTGCCCCAGGCGGGGGGCGGGGGAGGGGTGACTGCCCCAGGCGGGGGAGGGGAGGGGTGACTGCCCCAGGCAGGGCGGGGGAGGGGCGACTGCCCTCAGCTTGGGGGCGGGGGAGGGGTGACTGCCCCAGGCGGGGGGAGGGGAGGGGTGACTGCCCCAGGCAGGGGGGAGGGGAGGGGTGACTGCCCCAGGCAGGGGGGAGGGGAGGGGTGACTGCCCCAGGCGGGGGGCGGGGGAGGGGTGACTGCCCCAGGCGGGGGAGGGGTGACTGCCCCAGGCAGGGCGGGGGAGAGGGGTGTATTTGCCCCGGGGGTGGGGGCAGTGGGGGGCAAGAGGACTGTCAGGATCAGACCCCTCACCTAACCCACCCCCCCATTGCAGGACAGCGAGAGGGGCCATGGCAGCGGCCTTGCCGGCGGCCCCCGGCGGGGGCACCCCGGCCCCCGGCAGCCCCGCGCTCCTGCAGCCCCGCTGGAAGCGGGTGGTGGGCTGGTCGGGCCCCGTGCCCCGGCCCCGCCACGGGCACCGCGCCGTGGCCATCAAGGAGCTGATCGTCGTCTTCGGGGGCGGGAACGAGGGCATCGTCGACGAGCTGCACGTCTACAACACAGGTGGGGGGCCGGGGGGTGACCCTGGGGGGCCCCGGGCCCCTCCTCTCCCTGCGTGGGTCACCCCCCAGCCAGGGGCCCGTTCTCACCGCTGGGCACGGTGCCCATATTACACGGGGCGTGAGCCATGCCCCGCAGCTGCCAGCGGGGGCTCTGAGGACACTGCCCCCCCTTCCCCCCCCCCGCATGTGGTGGCTGGCGGGGGGGGGGGGGGTATGGCAGACAGGGTCACCCCTCCCCCCAGCCCTCAGTTGGCAGCTCTTCTCTCCACCCCCCTCCCCCGTGACACTTGGCGGCAAAACCCTCCTCTGCCAAATTCAACTTTCAAATGATGCCGCGGTGGCTGAATTAACCCTGGCCTGCCCGTGGGCGAGGGGGGCAGGGTGCTGGGGGGGGCGCCTGCCCGTGGGCGAGGGGGGCAGGGTGCTGGGGGGGGCGCCTGCCCGTGGGCGAGGGGGGCAGGGTGCTGGGGGGGGCGCCTGCCCGTGGGCGAGGGGGGGCAGAGGGGGCTTGGACCCTGGGAGAGTGAGGGAAATGCCACCCCTGGGCCAGCCACAGGCACCGGCGGGGGGAGCACCCGGTGCCTCAGGGGTCTGGGATTGTGGCAAACGGGGAGTGTCCGGGGGGGGGTGCTGGGTTGGAGGGGGAGGGGTCTGCTGTCCGTCCATCCACCCACATTTCCGAATGGGGTGTCAGCCACCCCACCCCCCCCACCAACACCACCAACACCTCCTCTTTGTGCTCATCTCTTTGAGAGAACCCAGGAGTCCGGGCTCCCCCGTTCTAACCATAGCCCCAGCTCCCCTCCCAGAGCCAGGAGAGAACCCAGGAGTCCTAGCTCCCAGCCCCCCCATTGTCACACTGTTGTGGTGTTGTCTCTACAATCTCATTCAGGAAGCCGCTTGGCAGGTGGCTCGTTTGCCCACAGCCCAGGTGGGGGGGAAGCAGAGGGTTGTGGGTAGGGCTAGGGGGGCAGGACTCCTGGGTTCTGTTGGGAGGGGAGTGGGGTCTGGTGGTTAGAGCTGCAGGGCTGGGAGCCCGGACTCCTGGGTTCTCTGCCGCAGGTTCCCTGTGTGACCATGGCTAAGTCCCTGCCCTGCTCCCTGCCTCAGTTTTCCTGTCTGGGATCCAGGGCCGACGATGACCCGTTCGGGCTCTGGAGGCAGGGACTGTCCCTCCTTGTCGCTCTGCAGTGTCCAGTGCGACGGGGTCACCCCAATGTCAGCCTGCCCCAGACGCCTGGGTTCGCCCCTCCCTGCTCTGAGCTCTGCTCTGCCCCCATTCCCGAACGCCTGGGTTTGACCCTCCCTGCTCGGAGCTCTGCCCTGCCCCCATGCCCGGACGCCTGGGTTCGACCCTCCCTGCTCGGAGCTCTGCCCTGCCCCCATGCCCGGACGCCTGGGTTCAGGTGGAGGTATTTGTTCTGCAACTTGTGGGGCTGTTCACGGGGGGGCTGTGGAGGGGGAAGAGGGCAACCTTGGCCGACGGGGGCAACTTGCAGGCTGGACTTTCCGTCCAGCCCTGCCCCCGCCGCTCATGCCCCACTTCCCCCCTTCAGCCACCAACCAGTGGTTCATCCCGGCCGTGCGGGGTGACATCCCTCCCGGCTGCGCCGCCTACGGCTTCGTGTGCGACGGCACCCGGCTGCTGGTCTTTGGGGGCATGGTGGAGTACGGCAAGTACAGCAGCGACCTGTACGAGCTGCAGGTAGGGCCCAGACGCTGGGGGTCTGTCGTGGGGGAGCTGGGAGCCAGGACGCCGGGGTTCTGTCCCCGGCTCTGGGAGGGGAGCCGGGGCTGGTGGGGTAGAGCAGGGGGGGCTGGGAGCCAGGACTCCTGGGTTCTCTCCCCGGCTCTGGGAGGGGAGCGGGGGCTGGTGGGTTAGAACAGCGGGGGCTGGGAGACAGGACTCCTGGGTTCTCTCCCCGGCTCTGGGAGGGGAGTGGGGGCTGGTGGGGTAGAGCAGGGGGGGCTGGGAGCCAGGACTCCTGGGTTCTCTCCCAGCTCTGGGAGGGGAGCGGGGGCTGGTGGGTTAGAGCAGGGGGTGCTGGGAGCCAGGACTCCTGGGTTCTCTCCCAGCTCTGGGAGGGGAGCGGGGGCTGGGTGGGGTGTGCAGGAGTGGGGGGCAGTGGGGCTGCATTGCAATGACACCCCCCTCCCCCGTCGCTGGGACCCCCCCTTGTAGGCCAGCCGCTGGGAGTGGAAGAGACTCAAGGCCAAGACCCCGAAGAACGGGCCGCCTCCCTGCCCCCGCCTGGGCCACAGCTTCTCGCTTGTGGGCAACAAGTGCTACCTGTTTGGGGGGCTGGCAAACGACAGCGAGGACCCCAAGAACAACATTCCCAGGTGAGCGATTGCCAGGATGCCTGGGTTCTCTCCCAGCTCGGGGGTGGGTTGCCAGGACGCCTGGGTTCTCTCCCAGCTCGGGGGTGGGGAGGTGTCAGGTGGGTTAGAGTGCCCCCCTCCAGCCAGGACTCCTGGGGTCTGTGCTGGGCTGTGGGGAGAGGCTGCCCCCTAGCTGTGAGATGTGGAAGTGCAGGTCACCGCTCTGTCCCGGATCCCTGGGGATGGGGGGACTTGTGCCCCCCGCCCCGATGAGCCCGCGTCCCCCCGCAGGTACCTGAATGACCTGTACATCCTGGAGCTGCGCCCGGGCTCCGGCGTGGTGGCCTGGGACATCCCCATCACGTACGGGGTGCTGCCCCCGCCCCGCGAGTCCCACACCGCCGTGGTGTACACCGAGAGGGACAACAAGAAATCCAAGCTCGTCATCTACGGGGGCATGAGTGGCTGCCGCCTCGGCGACCTCTGGACGCTGGACATCGGTATGGCTGCCAGGACGCCTGGGTTCTCTCGAGGGAGTCAGGACGCCTGGGTCTTCTCCTGGGGTTGGGCCCGGGGGGCTGGGTTCTCTACTGGCTCCGGGGGGGGGGAGCCAGGGGGGAGGGGGGCTGCGTTCTCTGCTGGCTCCGTGCGGTGTGGGGGGGAGCCAGGACCCCGGGGGGTGGGCCAGGGGGGCTGGGTTCTCTGCTGGCTCCGGGGGGGGGGGAGGGAGCCAGGACACGGGGGGGGGGGCTGGGTTCTCTGCTGGCTCGGGGCGGGGGGGGAGCCAGGACACTGGGGGGGTGGCTGGGTTCTCTGCTGGCTCCGTGGGGGGGCCCACGGGGGGGCGCAGGCCGGGTCTCAGTGTGTCTGTTCTCGTCCCCCAGAGACCCTGACGTGGAACAAGCCCAGCCTGAGCGGTGTGGCGCCCCTCCCCCGCAGCCTGCACTCCGCCACCACCATTGGCAACAAGTAAGCCCCCCCCCACCCCCCTGAGCCCCCGCCCCCCACGATGCAGCTCTGACCCCCTCCTCCCCCCAGGATGTACGTCTTCGGGGGCTGGGTGCCCCTCGTCATGGACGACGTCAAAGTGGCCACGCACGAGAAGGAGTGGAAGTGCACCAACACGCTGGCCTGCCTCAACCTGGGTAAGGGACCCCCCTGCGGCCCCCCCAGAGCCCCCCAGCTCCCCCTGCCCCGCACCAGCACGCTGGCCTGCCTCAGCCTGGGTAAGGGACCCCCCCTAGAGCCCCCCCAGAGCCCCCCAGCTCCCCCTGCCCCGCACCAGCACGCTGGCCTGCCTCAACCTGGGTAAGGGACCCCCTGCGGCCCCCCCAGAGCCCCCCAGCTCCCCCTGCCCCGCACCAGCACGCTGGCCTGCCTCAACCTGGGTAAGGGACCCCCCGCGGCCCCCCCAGAGCCCCCCATCTCCCCCTTCCCCGCACCAACACGCTGGCCTGCCTCAACCTGGGTAAGGGACCCCCCCTAGAGCCCCCCCAGAGCCCCCCAGCTCCCCCTGCCCCGCACCAGCACGCTGGCCTGCCTCAACCTGGGTAAGGGACCCCCCTGCGGCCCCCCCCAGAGCCCCCCAGCTCCCCCTGCCCCGCACCAGCACGCTGGCCTGCCTCAACCTGGGTAAGGGACCCCCCCTAGAGCCCCCCCAGAGCCTCCCGGATCCCCCTGCCCCGCACCAGCACGCTGGCCTGCCTCAACCTGGGTAAGGGACCCCCCCGCGGCCCCCCCAGAGCCTCCCGGATCCCCCTGCCCCGCACCAGCACGCTGGCCTGCCTCAACCTGGGTAAGGGACCCCCCCGCAGGCCCCCTAGAGCCCCCCATCTCCCCCTTCCCCGCACCAACACGCTGGCCTGCCTCAACCTGGGTAAGGGACCCCCCCTAGAGCCCCCCAGCTCCCCCTGCCCCGCACCAGCACGCTGGCCTGCCTCAACCTGGGTAAGGGACCCCCCCTAGAGCCCCCCCAGAGGCCCCCGGCTCCCCCTGCTCCGCACCAACACACTGGCCTGCCTCCACCTGGGTAAGGGACCCCCCCGCGGCCCCTCCAGAGCCTCCCGGCTCTCCCTGCCCCGCACCAACACGCTGGCCTGCCTCCACCTGGGTAAGGGACCCCCCCAGAGCCCCCCGTCTCCCCCTGCCCCGAACCAACACGCTGGCCTGCCTCAACCTGGGTAAGGGACCCCCCCAGAGCCCCCTAGAGCCCCCCAGCTCCCCCTGCCCCGCACCAACACGCTGGCCTGCCTCAGCCTGGGTAAGGGACCCCCCGCAGGCCCCCTAGAGCCCCCCATCTCCCCCTTCCCCGCACCAACACACTGGCCTGCCTCAACCTGGGTAAGGGACCCCCCCCTTGACCCCCCCAGAGCCCCCCGGCTCCACCTGCCCCACACCAATACGCTGGCCTGCCTCAACCTGGGTAAGGGACCCCCCCGCGGCCCCCCCAGAGCCTCCCGGATCCCCCTGCCCCGCACCAGCACGCTGGCCTGCCTCAACCTGGGTAAGGGACCCCCCCTAGAGCCCCCCAGAGCCTCCCGGCTCCCCCTTCCCCGCACCAACACGCTGGCCTGCCTCAACCTGGGTAAGGGACCCCCCAGAGCCCCCCGGCTCCCCCTGCCCCGCACCAACACGCTGGCCTGCCTCCACCTGGGTAAGGGACCCCCCCGCGGCCCCCCCAGAGCCCCCCGGCTCCCCCTGCCCCGCACCAGCACGCTGGCCTGCCTCAACCTGGGTAAGGGACCCCCCCTAGAGCCCCCCAGAGCCTCCCGGATCCCCCTGCCCCGCACCAGCACGCTGGCCTGCCTCAACCTGGGTAAGGGACCCCCCCTAGAGCCCCCCCAGAGCCCCCCGGCTCCCCCTGCCCCGCACCAACACGCTGGCCTGCCTCAACCTGGGTAAGGGACCCCCCCCTTGACCCCCCCAGAGCTCCCCGGATCCCCCTGCCCCGCACCAGCACGCTGGCCTGCCTCAACCTGGGTAAGGGACCCCCCCGCGGCCCCTCCAGAGCCTCCCGGATCCCCCTGCCCCGCACCAACACGCTGGCCTGCCTCCACCTGGGTAAGGGACCCCCCCGCGGCCCCTCCAGAGCCTCCCGGATCCCCCTGCCCCGCACCAACACGCTGGCCTGCCTCAACCTGGGTAAGGGACCCACCCCTGTGGCCCCCCCAGCTCCCCCTGCCCCGCACCAGCACGCTGGCCTGCCTCAACCTGGGTAAGGGACCCCCCCAGAGCCCCCCGGCTCCCCCTGCCCCGCACCAACACGCTGGCCTGCCTCAACCTGGGTAAGGGACCCGCCCCGCGGCCCCCCCAGAGCCCCCCGGCTCCCCCTGCCCCGCACCAACACGCTGGCCTGCCTCAGCCTGGGTAAGGGACCCCCCGCAGGCCCCCTAGAGCCCCCCATCTCCCCCTTCCCCGCACCAACACACTGGCCTGCCTCAACCTGGGTAAGGGACCCCCCCCAGAGCCCCCCGGCTCCACCTGCCCCACACCAATACGCTGGCCTGCCTCAACCTGGGTAAGACCCCCTGGCCCCTCCCCACAGACTCCATGGCCTGGGAGCCCATCCTCATGGACACGCTGGAGGACAACATCCCGCGGGCCCGGGCGGGGCACTGTGCCGTCTCCATCAACACCCGCCTCTATATCTGGAGCGGGCGCGACGGCTACCGCAAGGCCTGGAACAACCAGGTGTGCTGCAAGGACCTCTGGTACCTGGAGACCGGTGAGTGCCGGGCCCGGGGGGGGCGCGTTTGTAGACAGCTCGGCCTGAAGCGACCGCGGGAAGCGGAGAGTCGCCCGGCGCAGAGCAGGGTCCGGGGGGGGAGGGGGGAAGCAGGGTCCCCAGGCATGGCGGGGGGGGGGGGGGCGGCGAGCGGAGAGTTGCCCGGCACAGAGCAGGGTCCCCGGGGCGGGGGGAGGGGGCGGGCGGAGAGCAGGGTCCCCGGGCACGGGGGGCTGGGAGATGTGGGGGCGCCTGGGGGATCTGGGGGCAGGGGGTGCCCGGCGGGGGGGGGTGGCTGGGAGATCTGGGGCTGGGGGGAAATGCCTGGTGGGGGGGTGGCTGGCAGATCTGGGGCTGGGGGGGGGGCAGCTGGGAGATCTGGGGCCGGGGAGAAATGCCTGGTGGGGGGGGGGGGGGAGATCTGGGGCCTGGGGGCGGCGGGGGATGCCCGGCAGGGGGGCGGCTGGGAGATCTGGGTGTGGCTGGGGGGGCGCCAGTGTCTGACCCCTGCCTCTGCCCCCAGAGAAGCCCCCGGCCCCCTCGCGGGTGCAGCTGGTTCGGGCCAACACCAACTCACTGGAGGTGAGCTGGGGCTCGGTGCCCACGGCCGACACCTACCTGCTGCAGCTGCAGAAGTACGACATCCCGGCGGCTGCCTCGCCCGCCCCCGCTCCGGTGCCCTCCGTGCCCGCCAACCCGCCCAAGAGCCCCGCCCCGGCCGCCGCCGCGCCCGCCCCGCCCGCCAGCCAGCCCCTGGCCCAGATGGGCATCACCCTGCTGCCCCAGGCCGCCGCCCCCACGCCCACCACCACCATCCAGCTGCTGCCCTCCGTGTCCGGCACGCCCCTGTCCGTGGCCAGCCCCGCACGCACGCAGGGTGAGTGGGGCCGGCCTCAGCCCTGGGCGGGGGGCCCGGACTCCCTTTGGGGGGGCGGGGTGGGGGGGTGGGGGGCCCGGACTCCCGTGGGGGGCGGGGGAGGGGCCCAGCCTCCCACTGGGGGGATGGACAGGGGCCCATTGGGAGGCGGGGATCTCCCTCTCTCACGCTGCCCTTGCCCCGGCAGGTGTCCCGGCCGTGCTGAAGGTGACAGGCCCCCAGGCGCCCCCAGGGCCCCCCCTGGTGACGGTGCGCTCGGCCGGGCAGGCGGGCAAGGCCCCGGTGACGGTGACCTCGCTGCCGGCCGGCGTGCGGATGGTGGTGCCCACGCAGAGCACGCAGGGCACGGTAAGTAACCTGTGCCGGGGGGTTCCGGGTCCCTCCCGCGGGCGCCCCTGACCGCTTCCCTCTGCCCCCAGGTGATCGGCAGCAGCCCCCAGATGAGCGGCATGGCCGCCCTGGCAGCCGCCGCCGCCGCCACACAGAAGATCCCCCCCTCCTCCGCACCCACCATGCTGAGCGTGCCGGCCGGTGCCACCATCGTCAAGACCGTGGCTGTCTCCCCGGGCACGGCCACGCTGCCCAGCACCGTCAAGGTGGCCTCCTCCCCCGTCATGGTAAGAGATGCCCAGCCCCGCAGCCCTGCCCCGGAGCCGGGGAGAGAACCCAGGAGTCCCTGGCTCCCAGCCCCCCCCTGCTCTAACCCATCAGCCCCCACTCCCCTCCCAGAGCTGGGGGGAGAACCCAGGAGTCCTGGCTCCCAGCCCCCCCTGCTCTAACCCACCAGCCCCCACTCCCCTCCCAGAGCCGGGGAGAGAACCCAGGAGTCCTGGCTCCTAGCCCCCACTCCCCTCCCAGAGCCGGGAGAGAACCCAGGAGTCCTGGCTCCCAGCTCCCCCTGCTGTACCCCACCATACTCTACTGTCCCTCCCAGAGCCGGGGAGAGAACCCAGGCGTCCTGCTAAGGGTGCCCGTCTCCCCGCACCAGGTGAGTAACCCGGCCACACGCATGCTGAAGACGGCGGCAGCCCAGGTGGGCACCTCGGTGTCATCCACGACCAACGCGGCCACGCGACCCATCATCACCGTGCACAAGTCGGGCACGGTCACCGTGGCGCAGCAGGCCCAGGTCATGACCACTGTGGTGGGCGGCGTCACCAAGACCATCACCCTGGTGAAGAGCCCCATCTCTGTGCCAGGGGGCAGCGCACTGGTAAGTGCCGGGGGGGGGCGCGAACCCCGGTGTCCTGGCTCCCAGCGCCCACTCCTCTAACCACCGGATCCCACTCCCTTCCCAGAGCTAGGGAGAGAACCCAGGAGTCCTGGCTCCCAGCCCCCCCTGCTCTAACCACCAGCCCCCACTCCCCTCCCAGAGCCAGGGAGAGAACCCAGGAGTCCTGGCTCCTAGCCCCCCCTGCTCTAACCCACCAGCCCCCACTCCCCTCCCAGACCCAGGGAGAGAACCCAGGAGTCCTGGCTCCCAGCCCCCCCTGCTCTAACCACCAGCCCCCACTCCCCTCCCAGAGCCGGGGAGAGAACCCAGGAGTCCTGGCTCCCAACCCCACTGCTCTAACCACCAGGCCCATCCTCTCCCAGAGCCGGGGAGAGAACCCAGGAGTCTGGCTCCCGGCCCCCCCTGCTGTACCCCACCAGCCCCCACTCCCCTCCCAGGGCGGGGAGAGAACCCAGGAGTCCTGGCTCCCAGCCCCCCCTGCTGTACCCCACCAGCCCCCACTCCCCTCCCAGAGCGGGGAGAGAACCCAGGAGTCCTGTCTCCCAGCCCCCCCTGCTCTAACCACCAGCCCCCACTCCCCTCCCAGAGCCGGGGAGAGAACCCAGGAGTCCTGGCTCCCAGCCCCCCCTGCTCTAACCACCAGCCCCCACTCCTCTCCCTGGCTCTGGGAGGGAACCCAGGAGTCCTGGCTCCCAGCCCCCCCGCTCTAACCACCAGCTCCCACTCCCCTCCCAGAGCCGGGGAGAGAACCCAGGAGTCCGGGCTCCCAACCCCCCCCGCTCTAACCACCAGGCCCGTCCTCTCCCAGAGCTGGGGGGTGCCCCATGATACCTGGCAGGTGCCAGGTCTCCCAAGGGCCCCCAGCTCGCCTGCTACAGGGTGGGGTCCAGCTGTTTGGGGCGCGAGCCGTGTGGCTGTGCTGGGAGGCGTGTGGGAGGTGCCTCCCTCCCAGAATGCCGTGGGGCGGGGTGTGGGGGGGCACTGCTCACTCTCTCTCCCCTGTCAGATCTCTAACCTCGGCAAAGTGATGTCGGTCGTGCAGACCAAGCCGGTGCAGACCTCGGCCGTGACCGGCCAGGCGTCCAGCGGCCCCGTCACCCAGATCATCCAGGTGAGCACGTCCTTGGACTGGGGGGCAGCGCTGGGAACGGGACCCAGGAGTCCGGGCTCCCAGCCCCCTGCTGTGACCACTGGACCCCACGCCCCTCCCAGAGCCGGGGGAGAACCCAGGAGTCCTGGCTCCCAGACCCCCCCTCACCCCTTCTCAGTAGAACCCAGGAGTCCGGAGGGCTCTGCTCTCTCGGGGTGCCAAGCTGCATTAACCCTTTCTTGCCTGCCCCGTGCTCCCCTAGACCAAGGGCCCCCTGCCAGCGGGCACCATCCTGAAGCTGGTGACGTCAGCGGACGGGAAGCCCACCACCATCATCACCACCACGCAGGCGGGCGGCGCCGGCCCCAAGCCCACCATCCTGGGGATCAGCAGTGTCTCGCCCAGCACCACCAAGCCGGGCACCACCACCATCATCAAAACCATCCCCATGTCGGCCATCATCACCCAGTCCGGGGCCACGGGTAACGGCCCGCCGCGGGGGCTGGGGGCCGCCGGGGGGGAGGGTTCGCCCGCGGTGGGAAGGGCTGGGGGCCGCCGGGGGGGGGGGTTTCGCCCGCGGTGGGAAGGGTTGGGGGCTGCCTGCGCGGGGGGGGTTGAATTGGGAGGGGCAAAAGGCTGTGTGTGGGGGGGTATGACCCAGAGACGTCCCCGGCTGGCTGCTCTGGGGGACAGGGCTGGTATTTGAGCTGGGGGGCAGGGAGGGCGTGGGGGGACCTTGCTGGGAGCGGGGCGGGGCGGGGCTAGGGGGGCTCCGTGGCCATGGGGCTGCCCCAGAGCTCTGCACTGACCCCCGGCTCCCCCCAGGTGTGACCAGCAGCCCTGGGATCAAGTCCCCCATCACCATCATCACCACCAAGGTCATGACCTCAGGCACGGGCGCCCCCGCCAAGATCATCACGGCAGTGCCCAAGCTGGGAACGGCCCACGGGCAGCAGGGCGTCACGCAGGTGAGCGGGGGGTTTGGGGGCGCCGGGATGGCCAGGGGGCCGCCCCCTGCCCCGGCCTCACCACCTCTCTCTCCCCTCCCGGCAGGTGGTCCTGAAGGGCGCGCCTGGCCAGCCCGGCACCATCCTGCGCACCGTGCCCATGGGCGGCGTGCGGCTGGTCACGCCCGTCACCGTCTCCGCCGTCAAGCCCACCGTCACCACGCTCGTGGTGAAAGGAACCACGGGTAAGGGGGCTGGGCGGGGGGCTGCGGGAGGGGGCGGGGCTGCAAAGCCAGCTCAGGGCACTGACTGGCTGTCCCTCCCCCCCAGGTGTCACCACCTTGGGCACCGTGACGGGCACCGTCTCCACCAGCCTGGCCGGCGCAGGGGGCCACAGCACCAATGCCTCCCTGGCCACTCCCATCACCACGCTGGGAACCATCGCCACCCTGTCAAGCCAGGTGATCAACCCGGCCGCCATCACCGTCTCCGCCGCGCAGACCACCATGACGGCCGCCAGCGGGCTGGGCACACCCACCATCACCATGCAGGTAGGGCCTGCGCCGCCGGGGGGCGCTGGACGCGGGGCCTTTCCCCTTTGCGGGGGGGCGCCAGAGGGAGGCAGCGGGGTACAGGGGTGGGTGCTGAGCACAGAGGGGCAGTGGGACACGGGGCAGGGAGGTACAGGGGGGCAGTGGGACGGGGGTACAGGGGGCAGTGGAACACTGGGCGGTGGGATAGTGGGACGTGGGGAAGGGGGCAGTGGGGTACAGGGGGCAGTGGGACGAGGGAAGGGGGGCGGGGGACACGACATCCGTGGGGCACGGGCCCAGCCCCTCACCCTGCCTGTCTCCCGGCCCCCAGCCCGTCTCCCAGCCCACGCAGGTGACGCTGATCACGACGCCCAGCCGGGGTGGATGCCCAGCCGGTGCACGACCTGCCAGTCTCCATCCTGGCCTCGCCCACCACGGAGCAGCCCACGGCCACGGTGACCATCGCCGACGTGGGGCAGGGCGACCCGCAGCCCGGCACCGTCACCCTGGTGTGCTCCAACCCGCCCTGCGAGACCCATGAGACCGGCACCACCAACACTGCCACCGCCACCGTCGTGGCCAACGTGGGCGGCCTGACCCAGCCTGTGCACTTTGTGTGCGAGGGCCAGGAGACCGGGCAGCCCAACGGCGGGTTAGTGCGCGTCTGCTCCAACCCCCCGTGCGAGACGCACGAGACGGGCACCACCCACACGGCCACCACTGCCACATCCAGCATGGGCGCCGGACGAGTGTGCAGCAACCCCCCGTGCGAGACGCACGAGACGGGCACCACCCACACGGCCACCACTGCCACATCCAGCATGGGCGCCGGACGAGTGTGCAGCAACCCCCCGTGCGAGACGCATGAGACGGGCACCACCCACACGGCCACCACTGCCACATCCAGCATGGGCGCCGGACGAGTGTGCAGCAACCCCCCGTGCGAGACGCATGAGACGGGCACAACCAACACGGCTACCACGGCCACGTCCAGCATGGGTGCCGGACAAGTGTGCAGCAACCCCCCGTGTGAGACGCACGAGACTGGCACCACCCACACGGCCACCACGGCCACGTCCAGCATGGGTGCTGGACGAGTGTGCAGCAACCCCCCATGCGAGACGCACGAGACGGGCACCACCAACACGGCCACCACGGCCACGTCCAGCATGGGTGCCGAACGAGCGTGCAGCAATCCCCTGTGTGAGACGCATGAGACGGGCACCACCAACACGGCTACCACGGCCCGGTCGTTCATGGGGCGGGGGCAACCGGATGGCAGCCTGGTAGCCCCGCCCAACCCGCCGTGCCAAACGCAGCACACCAGTGCCACCGGCACCACGATGTCGGCAAAAGCCGGTGTGCCCACAGAGCAGCCGTGCAGCACCAGGATGGCGAATCCACCCCCGGCGGTGCCTGGCACCAACGCACAATCCCCGGCGCCGGCTGGCCGGCCCTGTGAGGCTCACCAGACCCACACCACCAACACCGCCACCACGGCCCGGTCGCTCATGGGCCGGGGGCAGCCGGACGGTGGGCCAGGGGCAGCCGAGAGCCCCCCGTGCCAAACAACAGACTTGTGCCACTCACACAACCATGTCGGCCAAAGCGGACGTGCCCACGGAGCAGCCATGCAGCGTGAGGATGGTTGCGCCGGACACGGAGGCCGGTCAGCGAGCGCATGTCAATGACTCTTGTGAAACGGGCACCACGGCCACGTCGAGCTTGGGCACCAGGCGAGCGTGCACGGAGCCCCCATGCGAGACCCATGAGACAGGCACCACCACCACAGTCACATCGAACATGGGCGCCGGACGAGCGTGCAGCAACCCCCCTTGCGAGACCCACGAGACAGGCACCACCACCACAGCCATGTCGAGCATGGGCACCAGGCAACCGTGCACAGAGCCCCCGTGCGAGACACAGGAGATGGGCACCACCACCACAGCTACGTCGAGCATGGGCGCCGGGCGAGTATGCAGCAATCTCCCGTGCGAGACGGGCACCACTAACACGGCGACCACTGCCACATCCAGCATGGGCGCCGGGCAAGTGTGCAGCAACCCCCCATGCGAGACGCACGAGACAGGCACCACTAACACGACAACCACTGCCACATCCAGCATGGGCGCTGGGCAAGTGTGCAGCAACCCACCGTGTGAGACGCACGAGACGGGCACCACCAACACGGCCACCACGGCCACATCCAGCATGGGCGCC
>JAVMKA010000013.1:540414-577322 GCA_032172135.1 Glyptemys insculpta
ACCCAAAATCCCCGCCCTGGCCCCCCCCAATCGGAGTGGCCGAGTGCCTCTGGCACCGGCCCCCCTGACTCTGGGCTCCCCCCAGGAGTGTCTCTGGCCTCACCCTGACCCAATCCGCCCTGCCCCCCCATCGGTGCCGTGTGCCTCTGGCTCTGGGCTCCCCCCAGGAGTGTCTGTGTGCCTCACCGGCCTGACCCAATCCCGCCTGCCCCGGCCCCCCTGACTCTGGGCTCCCCCCAGGAGTGCTTCTGTGCCTCACGGCCTGACCCAATCCCGCCCTGCCCCCCCCAATCGAGTGGCCGTGTGCCTCTGGCACCGGCCCCCCTGACTCTGGGCTCCCCCCAGGAGTGTCTCTGTGCCTCACGGCCTGACCCAATCCCGCCCTGCCCCCCAATCGGAGTGGCCGTGTGCCTCTGGCACCGGCCCCCCTGACTCTGGGCTCCCCCCAGGAGTGTCTCTGTGCCTCACGGCCTGACCCAATCCCGCCCTGCCCCCCCCAATCGGAGTGGCCGTGTGCCTCTGGCACCGGCCCCCCTGACTCTGGGCTCCCCCCAGGAGTGTCTCTGTGCCTCACGGCCTGACCCAATCCCGCCCTGCCCCCCCCAATCGGAGTGGCCGTGTGCCTCTGGCACCGGCCCCCCTGACTCTGGGCTCCCCCCAGGAGTGTCTCTGTGCCTCACGGCCTGACCCAATCCCGCCCTGCCCCCCCCAATCGGAGTGGCCGTGTGCCTCTGGCACCGGCCCCCCTGACTCTGGCTCCCCCCAGGAGTGTCTCTGTGCCTCACGGCCTGACCCAATCCCGCCCTGCCCCCCCCAATCGGAGTGGCCGTGTGCCTCTGGCACCGGCCCCCCTGACTCTGGGCTCCCCCCAGGAGTGTCTCTGTGCCTCACGGCCTGACCCAATCCCGCCCTGCCCCCCCCAATCGGAGTGGTCCGTGTGCCTCTGGCACCGGCCCCCCTGACTCTGGGCTCCCCCCAGGAGTGTCTCTGTGCCTCACGGCCTGACCCAATCCCGCCCTGCCCCCCCCAATCGGAGTGGCCGTGTGCCTCTGGCACCGGCCCCCCTGACTCTGGGCTCCCCCCAGGAGTGTCTCTGTGCCTCACGGCCTGACCCAATCCCGCCCTGCCCCCCCCAATCGGAGTGGCCGTGTGCCTCTGGCACCGGCCCCCTGACTCTGGGCTCCCCCCAGGAGTGTCTCTGTGCCTCACGGCCTGACCCAATCCCGCCCTGCCCCCCCCAATCTGAGTGTCCGTGTGCCTCTGGCACCGGCCCCCCTGACTCTGGGCTCCCCCCAGGAGTGTCTCTGTGCCTCACGGCCTGACCCAATCCCGCCCTGCCCCCCCCAATCGGAGTGTCCGTGTGCCTCTGGCACCGGCCCCCCTGACTCTGGGCTCCCCCCAGGAATGTCTCTGTGCCTCACGGCCTGACCCAATCCCGCCCTGGCCCCCCCAATCTGAGTGTCCGTGTGCCTCTGGCACCGGCCCCCCTGACTCTGGGCTCCCCCCAGGAGTGTCTCCTGTGCCTCACGGCCTGACCCAATCCCGCCCTGCCCCCCCCAATCGGAGTGGCCGTGTGCCTCTGGCACCGGCCCCCCTGACTCTGGGCTCCCCCCAGGAGTGTCTCTGTGCCTCACGGCCTGACCCAATCCCGCCCTGCCCCCCCAATCTGAGTGTCCGTGTGCCTCTGGCACCGGCCCCCCTGACTCTGGGCTCCCCCCAGGAGTGTCTCTGTGCCTCACGGCCTGACCCAATCCCGCCCTGCCCCCCCCAATCGGAGTGTCCGTGTGCCTCTGGCACCGGCCCCCCTGACTCTGGGCTCCCCCCAGGAGTGTCTCTGTGCCTCACGGCCTGACCCAATCCCGCCCTGCCCCCCCCAATCTGAGTGTCCGTGTGCCTCTGGCACCGGCCCCCCTGACTCTGGGCTCCCCCCAGGAGTGTCTCTGTGCCTCACGGCCTGACCCAATCCCGCCCTGCCCCCCCCAATCGGAGTGTCCGTGTGCCTCTGGCACCGGCCCCCCTGACTCTGGGCTCCCCCCAGGAGTGTCTCTGTGCCTCACGGCCTGACCCAATCCCGCCCTGCCCCCCCCAATCGGAGTGGCCGTGTGCCTCTGGCACCGGCCCCCTGACTCTGGGCTCCCCCCAGGAGTGTCTCTGTGCCTCACGGCCTGACCCAATCCCGCCCTGCCCCCCCCAATCGGAGTGTCCGTGTGCCTCTGGCACCGGCCCCCCTGACTCTGGGCTCCCCCCAGGAGTGTCTCTGTGCCTCACGGCCTGACCCAATCCCGCCCTGCCCCCCCCAATCGGAGTGGCCGTGTGCCTCTGGCACCGGCCCCCCTGACTCTGGGCTCCCCCCAGGAGTGTCTCTGTGCCTCACGGCCTGACCCAATCCCGCCCTGCCCCCCCCAATCGGAGTGTCCGTGTGCCTCTGGCACCGGCCCCCCTGACTCTGGGCTCCCCCCAGGAGTGTCTCTGTGCCTCACGGCCTGACCCAATCCCGCCCTGCCCCCCCCAATCGGAGTGTCCGTGTGCCTCTGGCACCGGCCCCCCTGACTCTGGGCTCCCCCCAGGAGTGTCTCTGTGGCCTCACGGCCTGACCCAATCCCGCCCTGCCCCCCCCAATCGGAGTGGCCGTGTGCCTCTGGCACCGGCCCCCCTGACTCTGGGCTCCCCCCAGGAGTGTCTCTGTGCCTCACGGCCTGACCCAATCCCGCCCTGCCCCCCCCAATCGGAGTGGCCGTGTGCCTCTGGCACCGGCCCCCCTGACTCTGGGCTCCCCCCAGGAGTGTCTCTGTGCCTCACGGCCTGACCCAATCCCGCCCTGCCCCCCCCAATCGGAGTGGCCGTGTGCCTCTGGCACCGGCCCCCCTGACTCTGGGCTCCCCCCAGGAGTGTCTCTGTGCCTCACGGCCTGACCCAAATCCCGCCCTGCCCCCCCCAATCGGAGTGGCCGTGTGCCTCTGGCACCGGCCCCCCTGACTCTGGGCTCCCCCCAGGAGTGTCTCTGTGCCTCACGGCCTGACCCAATCCCGCCCTGCCCCCCCCAATCGGAGTGTCCGTGTGCCTCTGGCACCGGCCCCCCTGACTCTGGGCTCCCCCCAGGAGTGTCTCTGTGCCTCACGGCCTGACCCAATCCCGCCCTGCCCCCCCCAATCGGAGTGGCCGTGTGCCTCTGGCACCGGCCCCCCTGACTCTGGGCTCCCCCCAGGAGTGTCTCTGTGCCTCACGGCCTGACCCAATCCCGCCCTGCCCCCCCCAATCGGAGTGGCCGTGTGCCTCTGGCACCGGCCCCCCTGACTCTGGGCTCCCCCCAGGAGTGTCTCTGTGCCTCACGGCCTGACCCAATCCCGCCCTGCCCCCCCCAATCGGAGTGGCCGTGTGCCTCTGGCACCGGCCCCCCTGACTCTGGGCTCCCCCCAGGAGTGTCTCTGTGCCTCACGGCCTGACCCAATCCCGCCCTGCCCCCCCCAATCGGAGTGGCCGTGTGCCTCTGGCACCGGCCCCCCTGACTCTGGGCTCCCCCCAGGAGTGTCTCTGTGCCTCACGGCCTGACCCAATCCCGCCCTGCCCCCCCAATCGGAGTGTCCGTGTGCCTCTGGCACCGGCCCCCCTGACTCTGGGCTCCCCCCAGGAGTGTCTCTGTGCCTCACGGCCTGACCCAATCCCGCCCTGCCCCCCCCAATCGGAGTGTCCGTGTGCCTCTGGCACCGGCCCCCCTGACTCTGGGCTCCCCCCAGGAGTGTCTCTGTGCCTCACGGCCTGACCCAATCCCGCCCTGCCCCCCCAATCGGAGTGTCCGTGTGCCTCTGGCACCGGCCCCCCTGACTCTGGGCTCCCCCCAGGAGTGTCTCTGTGCCTCACGGCCTGACCCAATCCCGCCCTGCCCCCCCCAATCGGAGTGGCCGTGTGCCTCTGGCACCGGCCCCCCTGACTCTGGGCTCCCCCCAGGAGTGTCTCTGTGCCTCACGGCCTGACCCAATCCCGCCCTGCCCCCCCCAATCGGAGTGGCCGTGTGCCTCTGGCACCGGCCCCCCTGACTCTGGGCTCCCCCCAGGAGTGTCTCTGTGCCTCACGGCCTGACCCAATCCCGCCCTGCCCCCCCCAATCGGAGTGTCCGTGTGCCTCTGGCACCGGCCCCCCTGACTCTGGGCTCCCCCCAGGAGTGTCTCTGTGCCTCACGGCCTGACCCAATCCCGCCCTGCCCCCCCCAATCGGAGTGTCCGTGTGCCTCTGGCACCCCAGGGAGTGTCTGCTGTGCCTCACGGCCTGACCCAATCCCGCCCTGTCCCCCCCCACATCGGAGTAGGCAGTGTGCCTCTGGCACCGGCCCCCCTGACTCTGGGCTCCCCCAGGAGTGTCTCTGTGCCTCACGGCCTGACCCAATCCCCGCCCTGCCCCCCCCAATCGGAGTGTCCGTGTGCCTCTGGCACCGGCCCCCCTGACTCTGGGCTCCCCCCAGGAGTGTCTCTGTGCCTCACGGCCTGACCCAATCCCGCCCTGCCCCCCCCCAATCGGAGTGTCCGTGTGCCTCTGGCACCGGCCCCCCTGACTCTGGGCTCCCCCCAGGAGTGTCTGTGTGCCTCACGGCCTGACCCAATCCCGCCCTGCCCCCCCCAATCGGAGTGGCCGTGTGCCTCTGGCACCGGCCCCCCTGACTCTGGGCTCCCCCCAGGAGTGTCTGTGTGCCTCACGGCCTGACCCAATCCCGCCCTGCCCCCCCCAATCGGAGTGTCCGTGTGCCTCTGGCACCGGCCCCCCTGACTCTGGGCTCCCCCCAGGAGTGTCTGTGTGCCTCACGGCCTGACCCAATCCCGCCCTGCCCCCCCCAATCGGAGTGGCCGTGTGCCTCTGGCACCGGCCCCCCTGACTCTGGGCTCCCCCCAGGAGTGTCTGTGTGCCTCACGGCCTGACCCAATCCCGCCCTGCCCCCCCCAATCGGAGTGGCCGTGTGCCTCTGGCACCGGCCCCCCTGACTCTGGGCTCCCCCCAGGAGTGTCTCTGTGCCTCACGGCCTGACCCAATCCCGCCCTGCCCCCCCCAATCGGAGTGTCCGTGTGCCTCTGGCACCGGCCCCCCTGACTCTGGGCTCCCCCCAGGAGTGTCTCTGTGCCTCACGGCCTGACCCAATCCCGCCCTGCCCCCCCCAATCGGAGTGGCCGTGTGCCTCTGGCACCGGCCCCCCTGACTCTGGGCTCCCCCCAGGAGTGTCTCGTGTGCCTCACGGCCTGACCCAATCCCGCCCTGCCCCCCCCAATCGGAGTGTCCGTGTGCCTCTGGCACCGGCCCCCCTGACTCTGGGCTCCCCCCAGGAGTGTCTCTGTGCCTCACGGCCTGACCCAATCCCGCCCTGCCCCCCCCAATCGGAGTGGCCGTGTGCCTCTGGCACCGGCCCCCCTGACTCTGGGCTCCCCCCAGGAGTGTCTCTGTGCCTCACGGCCTGACCCAATCCCGCCCTGCCCCCCCCCAATCGGAGTGGCCGTGTGCCTCTGGCACCGGCCCCCCTGACTCTGGGCTCCCCCCAGGAGTGTCTCTGTGCCTCACGGCCTGACCCAATCCCGCCCTGCCCCCCCCAATCGGAGTGTCCGTGTGCCTCTGGCACCGGCCCCCCTGACTCTGGGCTCCCCCCAGGAGTGTCTCTGTGCCTCACGGCCTGACCCAATCCCGCCCTGCCCCCCCCAATCGGAGTGGCCGTGTGCCTCTGGCACCGGCCCCCCTGACTCTGGGCTCCCCCCAGGAGTGTCTCTGTGCCTCACGGCCTGACCCAATCCCGCCCTGCCCCCCCCAATCGGAGTGGCCGTGTGCCTCTGGCACCGGCCCCCCTGACTCTGGGCTCCCCCCAGGAGTGTCTCTGTGCCTCACGGCCTGACCCAATCCCGCCCTGCCCCCCCCAATCTGAGTGTCCGTGTGCCTCTGGCACCGGCCCCCCTGACTCTGGGCTCCCCCCAGGAGTGTCTCTGTGCCTCACGGCCTGACCCAATCCCGCCCTGCCCCCCCCAATCGGAGTGTCCGTGTGCCTCTGGCACCGGCCCCCCTGACTCTGGGCTCCCCCCAGGACGACTCGGGCGTTGTCCCCGACTACACGCAGCTGAAGAAGCAGGAGCTGCAGCCGGGCACGGCCTACAAGTTCCGGGTGGCCGGGCTGAACGCCTGCGGGCGCGGCCCCTTCTCCGACATCTCCGCCTTCAAGACCTGCCTGCCCGGCTTCCCGGGCGCGCCCTGCGCCATCAAGATCAGCAAGGTGGGTGCCCGGCCTGCCCCCGACCAGCCTGCCCCCCCGGCTGGCCTGTCCCCGGCCCCCCCTCACCCCCCTGGCTGGCCGCCGACATTCTCCCAGCCAGTCTTCCGCCCCCCCCCCCCCCCCCCCCCCGGCCTGTCCCCCTCGGCCGGCTGCCAGCCCCCCTCACCCCGGCTGCCCTCCCGCAGAGCCCTGACGGGGCCCACCTGACGTGGGAGCCGCCCTCGGTGACCTCGGGGAAGATCGTGGAGTACTCGGTGTACCTGGCCATCCAGAGCGCCCAGGCGGGCGAGCCCAAGGGCGCGGCGCCAGCCCAGCTGGCCTTCATGCGGGTGTACTGCGGGCCCAGCCCCTCGTGTCTCGTGCAGTCGGGCAGCCTGGCCAACGCCCACATCGACTACACCACCAAGCCGGCCATCATCTTCCGCATCGCCGCCCGCAACGAGAAGGGCTACGGGCCTGCCACGCAGGTCCGGTGGCTGCAAGGTGAGCCGGGGTCCGGGTCTCGCCCGGCGAGGGGAGGGGACGGGCTGGGGGCCGGGACGGGGGTCTCGCCCGGCGAGGGGAGGGGACGGGCTGGGGGCCGGGACGGGGGTCTCGCCCGGCGAGGGGAGGGGATGGGCTGGGGGCCGGGACGGGGGTCTCGCCCGGCGAGGGGAGGGGATAGGCTGGGGGACGGGACGGGGGTCTCGCCCGGGGAGGGGAGGGGACGGGCTGGGGGCCGGGCCGGGGTCTCGCCCGGGGAGGTGACGGGCTGGGGGAGGGGACGGGATGGGGTCTCGCCTGGGGAGGGGCCGGGCTGGGGGCCGGGCCGAGGGTCTCGCCCGGCGAGGGGAGGGGACGGGCTGGGGGACGGGGTCTCGCCCGGCGAGGGGAGGGGACGGGCTGGGGGACGGGACGGGGAGAGGAGGGGAGGGGACGGGGGGTCTCGCCCGGCGAGGGGAGGGGACGGGCTGGGGGCCAGGCCGGGCCGGGGTCTCGCCCGGCGAGGGGAGGGGACGGGCTGGGGGATGGGACGGGGGGTCTCGCCCGGCGAGGGGAGGGGACGGGCTGGGGGATGGGACGGGGTGTCTCGCCTGGCGAGGGGAGGGGGGACGGGGACGGGGGATGGGACGGGGGGTCTCGCCTGGCGAGGGGAGGGGGGACGGGGCCAGGACGCCTGGGTTCTCTCTAAGGGAAGGGGGGGCGATGCTCCCCTCGTCTCTAACCCCCCCTCTGGTGCTGCAGAGTCCAGTAAGGACGGCTCCATGGCCAAACCGGCCAGCAAGCGGCCGCTCTCCTCCCCTGACATGTGAGTACCGGGATGGGGCGCTGGCGGTGCAGGGGGGGCACCGGGGCCTGGGAACCTTGGCTGGGGGGCGCAGCCCCGGGGCACTGTGGGGTCCCCACGGGGCGGGGGGGACACTCCGGGCGCTGTACTGGTCCCCGCGGGGGGGGGAGCGGCCCCATGGCACTGTGGGGTCCCCACAGGGCGGGGGGACACTCCGGGCGCTGTACTGGTCCCCGTGGGGGGGGGGGGAGCGGCCCCGGGGCACTGTGGGGTCCCCACAGGGCAGGGGCGACACTCCGGGCGCTGTACTGGTCCCCGCGGGGGGGGGGAGCGGCCCCGGGGCACTGCGGGGTCCCCACGGGGCGGGGGGGACACTCCGGGCGCTGTACTGGTCCCCGTGGGGGGGGGGAGCGGCCCCATGGCACTGCGGGTCCCCACAGGGCGGGGGGGACACTCCGGGCGCTGTACTGGTCCCCGCGGGGGGGGGAGCGGCCTCAGGGCACTGCGGGGTCCCAACGGGGCGGGGGGGACGACACTCCGGGCGCTGTACTGGTCCCCGTGGGGGGGGGGAGCGGCCCCATGGCACTGTGAGGTCCCCACAGGGCGGGGGGGACACTCCGGGCGCTGTACTGGTCCCCGCGGGGGGGGGGAGCGGCCTCAGGGCACTGCGGGGTCCCCACGGGGCGGGGGGACGACACTCCGGGCGCTGTCTGGTCCCCGGGGGGGGGGGGAGCGGCCCCATGGCACTGCGGGGTCCCCACGGGGCGGGGGGGACGACACTCCGGGTGCTGTACTGGTCCCCGCGGGGGGGGGGAGCGGCCTCAGGGCACTGCGGGGTCCCCACGGGGCGGGGGGGACGACACTCCGGGCGCTGTACTGGTCCCCCGTGGGGGGGGGAGCGGCCCCATGGCACTGCGGGGTCCCCACGGGGCGGGGGGGATGACACTCCGGGTGCTGTACTGGTCCCCGCGGGGGGGGGAGCGGCCCCATGGCACTGCGGGGTCCCCACAGGGCGGGGGGGACACTCCGGGTGCTGTACTGGTCCCCGCGGGGGGGGGGCACACTGGTTCCCATGGCACCCCGGTCAGCTCTCACCCCCCCGTTTCCCCCCTCCTCCCCCCTCAGGAAATCTGCTGCAAAGAAGCCCAAGGCCGACGGGCAGTGAAGGAGGCCCCCCCGCCTCGGCACCAGCCCCCCCGCGCCCCTCGCTTGCCAAGGAAAGCACATTTCATTGGGGCTGGACTGTGGGGCCAGGGGGGGGGGGTCACTGAACCGCGCTCCCCCCGGACCCTTGGCTGCAGGGGGGGCCGGGGCACCCCGGACTCTGGTTTGCTGCGGGGGGGGCATTGGGGTTTTTTACATGTTGCAGTTGCTGGAATGAAGTTCTTGTCTCCCCCCCCCCCTGCTGTAGCATGGGGGGCTGCAGGTTTGGGGGGCGCTCCCCTCCCCTCAGCTCTCACCTCTGTACAGACCCCCGTCTCCCGTAGTGTCTGAGTTGTAGAGGAAAGGGGGGGCTGTAGCTGTTGTGAATAGCGGGGTCCCCCCACAGGTGTTTGAGGGGGGCCCGAGCTTGACCCTCCCACCCCGAATCGGCGCTACCGTCTCCTCCCCCGTGGTGGGGGTGGCGGGGGGGGCTCCTGTCTCCTGCCCCCCCTTGGAAAAAACTTTTTGTATAAACCATTTTTTAGGAAAAGAAGAAAAACAGAAAAAACCCAAGGGGGAGGGGCCGGTGGCCCCCCGGGGACTGGGCCCCCCAGGGGGGCGGGGGGGCAGGTTTAAATGCCACCCAAGCAATTAGTCCGTTGGGTCAGTTATGGGGGGGTCCGTGCGTCTCCCCCGTTGTGCCCTCCCGGTAGACATTCCATGGGGGGCGGCCCCCCAGGCTCCAGACCCCCGGCCCCCGTCTTTTGTATTATAGTGTATTTCGCTGTGCCCCCCCGTGGCCCCCCCGTGCTCGTCTGTCGGTTTGTGGATTTTCAACCATTAAAGACATTTTTGAAGTAAAGAGAAACCTGGCGTGTTCCGTGGGGGGGGGAGTTGGGGGGGCGTGGGGGTCCCGCCCGCCCCCGCCCGGACACCGGGGTCCTCTGGGGGGGGCCATGGGGGTCCCGGCTGCCCCCGCCCGGACACCGGGCTCCCGTGGGGGGGGGCCATGGGGGGCCTGCCCGCCCCCGCCCGGACACCGGGGTCCTCTGGGGGGGGCCATGGGGGGCCCGCCTGCCCCCGCCCGGACACCGGGGTTCCGTGGGGGGTCCCGGCTGCCCCCGCCCGGACACCGGGGTCCTCTGGGGGGGCCATGGGGGTCCCGGCTGCCCCCGCCCGGACACCGGGGTTCCGTGGGGGGGCCATGGGGGGCCTGCCCGCCCCCGCCCGGACACCGGGGTCCCGTGGGGGGGCCATGGGGGGCCCGGCTGCCCCCGCCCGGACACCGGGGGTCCCGTGGAGCGGGTGGGAGGGAAATCAGCTGATGGGGTCACGTGAGCGGCTCGCTGGGGGGCGGGCCCGCTATGGGGCGGGGCCCATGGGGGTCCTGGGGCTGCCCCAGCGGCAAGCGCGGCCCCCGCCCGGGTCCCGCGGCGCGGGATCAGCTGACGGGGTCACGTGAGCGGCTGGCCCCGGACGCCTGGGTCCCGCGGGGGATGGAGCCGCGGGCGCTGCTCGAGGCCTGGCGGGGGCGGCTGGGCCGGGAGCTGGACGCGGCCATCGGCTTCTGGGCCCGGCACTCGCACGACCCCGAGCACGGGTGAGCGGAACTCAGGCGTCCGAGTCCCCCCTCCTCCCCCCGGCCGGGGAGAGAACCCCGGCGTCCGAGACCCCCCCCTCCCCCTCCCCGGGCCGGGAGAGAACCCCGGCGTTCGAGCCCCCACTCCCCCCTCCCCGGGCCGGGACAGAACCCAACCCAGGTGTCCGAGCCCCCCCTCTCCCCCTCCCCCGGCCGGGAGAGAACCCCGGCGTCCCGAGACCCCCCTCCCCCTCCCCCGGCCGGGAGAGAACCCCGGCGTCCGAGACCCCCCCCTCCCCCTCCCCCGGCCGGGAGAGAACCCCGGCGTCCGAGACCCCCCCTCCCCCTCCCCCGGCCGGGAGAGAACCCCGGCGTCCGAGACCCCCCCCTCCCCCTCCCCCGGGCCGGGAGAGAACCCAACCCAGGCGTCCGAGCCCCCCCTCTCCCCCTCCCCGGGCCGGGAGAGAACCCCGGCGTCCGAGACCCCCCCCCCCTCCCCGGGCTGGGACAGAACCCAACCCAGGCGTCCGAGCCCCCCCCCTCCCCCTCCCCCTCCCCCTCCCCGGGCCGGAGAGAACCCAGGCGTCCGAGCCCCCCCCGGGCGGGGAGAGAACCCAGGCGTCCGAGCCCCCCCCCCTCCCCGGGCCGGGAGAGAACCCAGGCGTCCGAGCCCCCCCGGGCGGGGAGAGAACCCAGGCGTCCGAGATCCTCCCCTTCCCGGGCCGGGACAGAACCCAACCCAGGCGTCCGAGCCCTCCCCCTCCCCCCCGAGCCGGGAGAGAACCCAGGCGTCCGGGCTCTGACCCCTCCCCCTCTCTCCGCAGCGGGTTCTTCTCTTGTCTGGGCCGGGACGGGTCCGTTTACGACGATGTGAAATACGTCTGGCTGCAGGGCCGGCAGGTGGGGGGGCTGTGAGCGGTGGGGGGGGTTGTGGGGGGCTGTGGGGTCGGGGGGGTTGTGGGGTGCTGTGGGGTCGGGGGGGTGGGCGGGCTGTGAGGGGGGGTTGTGAGGTGCTGTGGGGTCGGGGGGGTTGTGAGGTGCTGTGAGGGGGGGTTGTGGGGTGCTGTGGGGTCGGGGGGGTTGAGGTGCTGTGAGGGGGGGTTGTGGGGTGCTGTGGGGTCGGGGGGGGTGGGCGGGCTGTGTGGTGGGGTTGTGAGGTGCTGTGGGGTCGGGGGGGTTGTGTGGTGCTGTGAGGGGGGGTTGGGGTGCTGTGGGGTCAGGGGGGTTGTGGGGTGCTGTGAGGGGAGGGCTGTGAGCGGTGGGGGGGGTTGTGGGGTGCTGTGAGGGGGGTTGGGGTGCTGTGGGGTCGGGGGGGTTGTGGGGTGCTGTGAGGGGGGGTTGTGGGGTGCTGTGGGGTCGGGGGGGTGGGCGGGCTGTGTGGTGGGGTTGTGAGGTGCTGTGGGGTCGGGGGGGTTGTGTGGTGCTGTGAGGGGGGGTTGGGGTGCTGTGGGGTCAGGGGGGTTGTGGGGTGCTGTGAGGGGAGGGCTGTGAGCGGTGGGGGGGGTTGTGGGGTGCTGTGAGGGGGGGTTGGGGTGCTGTGGGGTCGGGGGGGTTGTGGGGTGCTGTGAGGGGGTTGTGGGGTGCTGTGGGGTCGGGGGGGTTGAGGTGCTGTGAGGGGGGTTGTGAGGTGCTGTGGGGTCGGGGGGGGTGGGCGGGCTGTGTGGTGGGGTTGTGAGGTGCTGTGGGGTCGGGGGGGTTGTGGGGTGCTGTGAGGGGGGGTTGGGGTGCTGTGGGGTCAGGGGGGTTGTGGGGTGCTGTGAGGGGAGGGCTGTGAGCGGTGGGGGGGGTTGTGGGGTGCTGTGAGGGGGGGTTGGGGTGCTGTGGGGTCGGGGGGGTTGTGGGGTGCTGTGGGGTCGGGGGGGTTGTGGGGTGCTGTGAGGGGGGGGTTGGGGTGCTGTGAGGGGGGGGGCGGGCTGTGTGGTGGGTTGGATAATGGGGGGGAGCCGGGCTGGGGTGCTCAGTTCTTGGCCTAGCCCCCCAACCCCTGTCCCCTCCAGGTGTGGGTCTACGCCCGGCTCTACCGCATGGTGCCCCGGTTCCGACGCCCCGAACTGCTGGAGGCCGCCCGGGCCGGTGAGCCCCACGGGGGGGGGGGGGGGGAGCTGGAACATTTGGCCCAGTCTGGCCCTAGTTGGGGAATCAGCTGACTCGGTGTCACATGACCAGCCCCATGGTGGGGGCTGTGGCTACTGAAAATGTGTGTGGGGGGGGTGGCGGGAGCCAGGACGCCTGGGTTCTTTTCCCCGCGGGCTGGATTGGGGGGGGCAGGAGTCAGGATGCCTGGGTCCTTTTCCCCGGGGGCTGTGGAGGGGGGGGCAGGATTGGGGGGGAGCCAGGACGCCTGGGTCCTTTCCCTGCAGGTGGGGAGTTCCTGCTGCGCTGCGCCCGCGTGGGGCTGGGGTCCCCCAAAGCCGCCTTCGCGCTGAGCCGGGACGGGCGCCCCACCAAAGTCCAGCGCAGCATCTTCAGCGAGTGCTTCTGCGCCCTGGGGCTGGACGAGCTGGGGCGCGCCACGGGGGAGCCCCGCTACCAGGTGAGTGCCCCGGACGCCTGGGTTCTCTCCCTGTTCTGGGAGCGGGGGCGGGTTCCCGGACGCCTGGGTTCTCTCCCTGTTCTGGGAGCAGGGGGGGGGGGCGGGTTCCCGGACGCCTGGGTTCTCTCCCTGTTCTGGGAGCGGGGCGGTGGGCGGGTTCCCGGACGCCTGGGTTCTCTCCCTGTTCTGGGAGCGGGGGGGTGGGCGGGTTCCCGGACGCCTGGGTTCTCTCCCTGTTCTGGGAGCGGGGGGGTGGGCGGGTTCCCGGACGCCTGGGTTCTCTCCCTGTTCTGGGAGCGGGGGGATGGGCGGGTTCCCGGACGCCTGGGTTCTCTCCCTGTTCTGGGAGCGGGGGGATGGGCGGGTTCCCGGACGCCTGGGTTCTCTCCCTGTTCTGGGAGCGGGGGGATGGGCGGGTTCCCGGACGCCTGGGTTCTCTCCCTGTTCTGGGAGCGGGGGAGTGGGCGGGTTCCCGGACGCCTGGGTTCTCTCCCTGCTCTGGGAGCGGGGGGGTGGGTGGGTTCCCGGACGCCTGGGTTCTCTCCCTGCGGGGGCGGAGCAGGGGCGGGGCTGGGTTCTCACTGCCCGTCTCCCGGCAGCGGGAGGCGCGTGTGCTGTTGGAGGCTGTCGTGCGCTGGGTGCGGGAGGACCCGACGGAGCTGGGACGCCCCCTGCTGGCCGGCGCGACGCCCCACGAGCCGCTGGCCGTGCCCATGATGCTCCTGTGCCTGGCTGAGCAGCTGGGGGACGGCGCTGGGGGGCCCCTGGCCGAGCTGGAGGGGTGGTGCGCCCAGCACCTCCTCCGCCACCTGCAGGTATGGGGGGGCTGAGTCCCCTGTACCCCCCGAACCCCCCCAAACCCCGGCACCTCCTCCGCCACCTGCAGGTATGGGGGGGCTGAGTCCCCTGTACCCCCAAACCCCAGCACCTCCTCCGCCACCTGCAGGTATGGGGGGGCTGAGTCCCCTGTACCCCCAAACCCCAGCACCTCCTCCGCCACCTGCAGGTATGGGGGGGCTGAGTCCCCTGTACCCCCAAACCCCAGCACCTCCTCCGCCACCTGCAGGTATGGGGGGGCTGAGTCCCCTGTACCCCCCCAAACCCCGGCACCTCCTCCGCCACCTGCAGGTTTGGGGGGCTGTACCCCAACCCAACCCAAATGCAGGTCTCCTAAGCCTCCCACATACCCCCTGGGATCTTCTCCTGCCCCTGAACACCCCCCCCCATACACATCCTGGAATTGCCCCCCCAGAGGGACGGCAGCGCCGTGCTGGAGAACGTCTCGGAGGACGGGAAGGAGCTGCCAGGCTGCCTGGGGAGACAACAGAACCCGGGTGAGCCCGGACTCCTGGGTCCTGTCCCTGGCTCTGGGGGGGGGGAGGTTAGAGCGGGAGGGGGGGCTGGGAG
The DNA here is from genome assembly GCA_032172135.1 of Glyptemys insculpta. NCBI lineage: Eukaryota > Metazoa > Chordata > Testudines > Emydidae > Glyptemys > Glyptemys insculpta. The sequence goes on from JAVMKA010000013.1 coordinate 554,579, forward strand.
CTCGGACACCTGGGTCCTGTCCCTGGTTCTGCAGAGGTGGGGGGGGCTGGTGGTGTGTGTGGCAGGACGCCTGGGTTCTCTCCCTGGTTCTGTGGAGGGGGGCTGGGAGAACCCGGACGCCTGGGTTCTGCAGCTGACTCTGCCCCCCCCCCCCCCCCCCCCCCAGGCCACGCAATTGAGGCCGGCTGGTTCCTGCTCCGATACGCCCAGCGGCAGGGGGACGCGGCACTGGCCGCTCAGGCCATCGAGGGGTTCATGGTGCGGCCGTTCCAGGCGGGCTGGGACCCCGAGCATGGGGGGCTCTTTGCCTTCCAGGATGTGGACGGGCTCTGCCCCACACAGGTAGGGGGCGCCCCAGGGCCCCTTCCCCCCCCCCCCCCCGCTGGGTCCCCACCCATCTGAGCCCCCTTTGTCGGCCCCCAGCTGGAGTGGAGCATGAAGCTGTGGTGGCCCCACGCTGAGGCCATGGTGGCGTTTCTCATGGCCTACGCCCACAGCCGCGAGCCCGCCCTGCTCCGCCTCTTCCACCAGGTAGCCGAGTATGCCTTCGAGCGGGTGAGTGCAGGCCGCGGACGCCTGGGTTCTTGGGGGGGGGGGGGGGGGGCAGGAGCCCGGACGCCTGGGTTCCATGCCAGGGCTCTCCTAGAGACGGCAGGTCGCACACGAGCCCTGGGGCAGAGGGGACGGGGGTACAGGTAAATTCTAGGAGAGCGCATGGGGGGGCCCCGCATCTCCTTTAACTCCCCCACCGTATCCCTGGGGAGTGGCCAGTCCACGGACCCCCCCTGGGGAGATCGGCTCCCGTCCCTGCCAGTCTCTGCACCCAGCCCACTCTGGGCTCGTCTCAGACTCGGAGCTCGGTCCAGTCCGCCTGCGCCGTGAGGCTGGGTGTGCGCACGGAGCTGCGCGGCCCTCCCGGTCCGTTCTTAACCAGCCGGACGCTTTTCCTGGGCTGGGACCATGTCCCATTGCTCTGGGCCCTCCCCCCATCTCCCCGCTCCTCTCCGGCCTCAGGCCTGGCCTCCCTCAGCCCAGCACATCCCAGTCTCCCTGCATCCAGGGGGGCTCTGCCTGCTTCCCCGCTCTCGAGCCCAGAGCCCCCTGCTCCCCAGCTGGGCATTTGATACCCCCGGCCCCAAGCCCCCCTCCATCCATTGTCTTCTCTCCAGGGAAACAGGGTCGCCTGGGCCCCCTCTTCTGTCCTCTGGCCCCTCGGGCTGGTCCGGTCACCGGGGTCCTCTCCCCGCAGCCCATTGTCCCCCCCACTGGCCAGAACCGGCTGTGACTCCGGGTCACCAGTCGCTGGGGGTCTCTGTTCTCCAGGCCATCGGCCGGGGTCCCAAGTTCCTTCTCCGGGTCTGTGTCCCAACGAACTCCCTCTCCCCTCCCCTCGTTAAACTAGGGACACTGAGTCCCACCCCCTTGGTGTGCAAACCAGGGACAAAACCCAGAGTACCCCCCACTTCATTACAGCGATTGTGGGACACTGGCCCAGGCGCTTGGCAGGAGAACAGAGGGGTCGTGTTCTCCACCGGGCGTCACTGACACCCCTTCCCGCTGCTCACCCCCATTCAGCTACCGAGCGTCTCGTCCTGCCCGTTGGTTCCTGTCTTCACCCAGCTACCTTCCCCCATGGCGTGGGGCCCCGGCTGAACTTTTCTGACAGGCCAATACTGATCCAGGAGGCAGGTTTCCCTGTCAAAAGCCCCAGCAAACCGTGCTGCGCTGTGTTCAAACCAGCGTCATGTTCGCGGTCCGCCCAGCACCTGCTTTCAGGCACATACCGCAGGGACCAGTCCTGCCACTTCCTAGCCTGGGCAAGTCATTGATTTGTCCCGACCCCTCGATGTGTCACCCACGTCCTTGCTGGGGCCTTGTCTCGTCCGGCAGCTTCCTGCCTCTCGGGGCCGTCAGACGTCTTCCCGGTGAGTGTCCGTGTCTAGTGGCTGCTCTTGGTCGGCCTGATCCCACTGCGTCTTTCCTCGCCGTGACTTGGGTTTGTGCCTCGCTGGGGGGCAGTTTCTGAGCCTCTCACGTCGAGTCTGAGCCGCTGTGCCAGTGTTTTTACACTGTGTCCATGTGGCTGTTTCACTTGTGACTCTTGCTTTGAATTCCCATCTGTGACAATGGTGCCCGTGCGAGGCAGCTGAGGTCACTCAATCAAACAGACAAACCCCGAACGCTGGATCTTCCAATGCTGAGATTTACCAAACCAGCTACTGTAGGACCTCACTGGTTACTCCGAAGTCCAAACAGCGCAGTTCCCTTAAAGTGTCCAGACACACCTGTCAGATAGGATGATATGACTCATCATATAAAAGAAAAGATTCTTCCAATCCCAAAGGACCAAGCCCCAGAGCCAGGTCCAATGATAACGTAGATCTTACCCACAATACACACTACAGCCAATTCTTATTAACTAAAGCTAAAATTTATTAGAAAAGAAAAGCGAGAGAGTTGGTTCAAAGATCAATATACAGACAGACTTGAGTTCAATTCTTGAGGTTCAGGTACAGAGCAGAGATGAGCGTGTAGTTGCCAAAAGTCCTTTTAGAAACAGTCCAGAGGTTACAGTCCAATGTCCGTGTTCAGGGTGGCTCTAGTCAGTGACTGGGGATCTCAATCCTTGTGGCTTAAGGTTTCCCCCTCTTGAAACCCAAAGCAGATCTGAGATGAAGCAGGATCGTGTCCCAGGGTTTTTATACATTTCCTGCAGCCTTTCGGCCTGAGAAAACAATAGGCTTAACTCTCCTTCTCCCAAACATCCTGGCAATTAGCCCAGGGTCATTTATCCATTAAACGGTTCAGATCCAGGTTACCCCAACCTTCAAAGAGACAGAGACAATAATACGATTTCCCTCAAGTATCTTCACCGATCTTCCTAATCAGTCGCTACAGTTCGGCCCTGGGGCAGGTCAGTCTGGGAGGTAATTAACTCTTCCTGGCCCTGTCACCTTCCCCTGAGATCTAATGTCACACCAGCTTCCCCTCTGTTTGGAGTTCCCCTCACAGGGCCCAGGCAGGGGGAAATCCCGACAGCTCCACACTCCTTGTTCCTGCCTGGGCTGGGAACCCCGGCGAGGCCCTGGTGCTGCTCGGGTCCTTTCAGGTCTTTACTGGGTTTGACATACAGGGCGGGGGTCTCCAGGTTGCCCCGGAGCTGTGCTGGGGGTGGTCTGTCTGACAGGCACTGTCTGTCCTCCTGCAGTTCCGGGACCCGGAGCACGGCGAGTGGTTTGGCTACCTGGCGCAGGACGGGAAGGTGGCGCTCACCATCAAGGGGGGGCCCTTCAAGGGTAAGTGGGGGAGGTGGGTGTCCCCCAGTGTCATGGAGTCGGCAGGCTGACGCGCTGGGACAGCTCAGCATGACGCCGGGGCGGGCGAGACAGGAACAGAGCTTGTTCCCTGGGGGGGGGGGGGGGGGTGTTCCAATGAGCATGGCCCCCCCCCTCCGTTACAAACCCCCTTTGTCCCCTTGCAGGCTGCTTCCATGTGCCACGTGCCCTCTACATGTGCGAAGAGATCCTGGAGAAGCTGCTGCAGGAGCCCTAGGGCCACCCTTGGGTGCCGATAAATAAAGTGCCTCCCTCTTCCTGGGGCTTGTTGTGACTTTTATTCCTGGGGACCCCGCTGAAGAAAATGCAACTGGGGGCTCTAAACACAGCATGGTGGCCTCTGGGACGAAGTGGGTGCCTCAGTTTCCCCTATGCAGTTCTTAAGTATCGGGGGGGGGGGAAATCAGGGACTGTGATTGGTGCAGAGCCCGAGAGGGCCAGGGTGAGGGTGTCTGCACAGAGAATGGCCAACGCCCGGTCTCCCGGCAAGAGGGGCTGGAGTTGGAGTTGGCTGGGGACCACCAGACCAGGTGGATGAGGTGGACGAGGCTTTCTTCTGGCAACTAGCAGAAGTTATAGATCACAGGCCCTGGTTCTCATGGGAGACTTTAATCACCCTGATATCTGCTGGGAGAGCAATACAGCGGTGCACAGACAATCCAGGAAGTTTTTGGAAAGTGCAGGGGACAAGTTCCTGGTACAAGTGCTGGAGGAACCAACTAGGGGCAGAGCTCTAAAAGTGGATGGGAACCTGGGAGGCAGTGACCGTGAGATGGTCGAGTTCAGGATCCTGACACAAGGGGAAACTTCTGGGATGGGGGGAGCCTATACAGGAAGGATGGGCTCCACCTAAACCAAAGTGGAACCAGATTGCTGGCACTAAACATTAATGCTGCAGAGGAGCATGTGGCTCGGACAGAGACTTCTCTTAGGGGACAGTCTAATGATAGAAAGTATCAGAGGGGTAGCCGTGTTAGTCTGAATCTGTAAAAAGCAACAGGGCTTGCATCTGAAGAAGTGAGGTTCTTACCCACGAAAGCTTATGCTCCCAATACTTCTGTTAGTCTCAAAGGTGCCACAGGACCCTCTGTTGCTTTCTAATGATAGAGAATCTCCAGGTTATAGTCAGGAGCAGAGGATGGAAGAGGATAATGTAAGGGCCAGATCAGATGATAAACATTCACATAAAAAAGAATCTGATACATCAGAAAAGGGCAGACAAATAAACAGTGACAAGTTTTTAAAGTGCTTGTACACAAATGCTAGAAGTCTAAATAATAAGATGGGTGAACTAGAGTGCCTTGTGATAAAGGAGGATATTGATATAATAGGCATCACAGAAACCTGGTGGACTGAGAGCAATCAATGGGACACAATCATTCCGGGGCACAAAATATATCGGCAGGACAGAACAGGTTGTGGGCGGGACTGGCACTATATGTGAAAGAAAATGTACAATCAAATGAAGTAAAAATCTTAAGCAAATCCACATGATCCATAGAGATTCTATGGATCGAAATTTCATGCTCTAATAAGAATACTTCTTGGAGCAGCTGGTACGGGAACCCACAAGGGGAGAGGCAACTCTCGATTTAGTCCTGAGTGGAGCGCAGGATCTGGTCCAAGAGGTAACTATAGCAGGACCGCTTGGAAATAGTGACCATACTACAACAGCATTCAACATCCCTGTGGTGGAAAGAACATCTCAACAGCCCAACACTGTGGCATTTCATTTTAAAAGGGGGAAGGGGGTTAGTTAAACAGAAGTTAAAAGGTACAGTGACTAAAGTGAAATCCCTGCAAGCTGCATGGGCGCTTTTTTAAAGACACCATAATAGAGGCCCAACTTCAGTGTATACCCCAAATTAAGAAACACAGTAAAAGAACTAAAAAAGAGCCACCGTGGCTTAACAACCATGTAAAAGAAGCCGTGAGAGATAGAATGTAATAAGAAAAGCCAAAGAGGAGTTTGAAGAACGGCTAGCCAAAAACTCCAAAGGTAATAACAAAATGTTTTTTAAGTACATCAGAAGCAGGAAGCCTGCTAAACAACCAGTGAACTGTTAACTAAGGTTTGTAACCTGTCCTTTAAAGTTAGCTAATGTAACACCAATATTTAAAAAGGGCTCTAGAGATGATCCCGGCAATTACAGACCGGTAAGTCTAACATCAGTACCAGGCAAATTAGTCGAAACAATAGTTAAGAATAAAATTGTCAGACACATAGAAAAACATAAACTGTTGAGCAATAGTCAACATGGTTTCTGTAAAGGGAAATCGTGTCTTACTAATCTATTAGAGTTCTTTGAAGGGGTCAACAAACATGTGGACAAGGGGGATCCAGTGGACATAGTGTACTTAGATTTCCAGAAAGCCTTTGACAAGGTCCCTCACCAAAGGCTCTTATGTAAATTAAGCTGTCATGGGATAAAAGGGAAGGTCCTTTCATGGATTGAGAACTGGTTAAAAGACAGGGAACAAAGGGTAGGAATAGATAGTTAAGACCAAAGCAGACTGTGAAGAACTTCAAAAAGATTTCACAAAACTAAGTGATTGGGCAACAAAATGGCAAATGAAATTTAATGTGGATAAATGCAAAGTAATGCACATTGGAAAAAATAACCCCAACTATACATACAATATGATGGGGGCTAATTTACGTGGATAGTTCTTCTGAAAATGTCCACGCAGTGTGCAGAGGCGGTCAAAAAATCAAACAGGCTGTTAGGAATCATTAAAAAGGGGATAGAGAATAAGATGGAGAATATATTATTGCCCTTATATAAATCCATGGTACGCCCACATCTCGAATACTGCGTACAGATGTGGTCTCCTCATCTCAAAAAAGAGGAACGGGTCCCATATGAGGAGAGATTAAAGAGGCTAGGACTCTTCAGCTTGGAAAAGAGGAGACTAAGGGGGGGGGGGAGGGATATGATAGAGGTATATAAAATTGTGAATGATGTGGAGAAAGTGGACAAGGAAAAGTTATTTACTTATTCCCATAATACAAGAACTAGGGGGGGGGGGGTCATCAAATGAAATTAGAAATTAATAGGCAGCAGGTTTAAAACAAATAAAAGGAAGTTCTTCTTCACGCAATGCACAGTCAACGTGTGGAACTGCTTACCTGAGGAGGTTGTGAAGGCTAGGACTATAACAGCGTTTAAAAGAGAACTGGATAAATTCATGGTGGTTGATGGATGGCAGGAGAGAGATCACTTGATCATTGCCTGTTAGGGCTACTGGGCTAGATGGACCTTTGGTCTGACCCGGTACGGCCGGTCTTATGTAAGGAAGAAAGGAGAGCAGCAGAATATGGACCCTGGACTTCGACTCCCTCAGGGACTGAGGGGCAGGCTCCCCTGGGAGAATAACATGATCCAGGAAATAGGACCCCCCCCCAGCTAGCTTCATCCCGTGTCCAGAGTGCCCCAGGGGTGGGTGTTGTTCAATGTGTTGCCAGGAAGGTGACGGTATTTGATGATCAGGGGCCTGGCGCACGTTTCGTCTGACGGGTCCCACAGAGACCAAGGAGCAATGGGCTCACGTTGCGCTGGGGGTGTCTGAACTGGAGGGCGGAGGCCTTAGTCAGGCCCATCAGTGGGGCGGGGGGTGTCCCTGCGAGACGAACACAGCACCTTGCAGTCCCCCCAGGGGCACAGGCCACCCGCCCGCTCCCGCCCTTGGCTAAGCGGCCTCACAGGCGGGGGCATAGTGAGGACCCCCCCCCCCCCGACAGCGGGGGGGGGCTATAAGCAGAGGTCACGCGTGGGTGGTCACGCGTGGGTGGCCCCACCACAAGGGATACGTGCGGCTGCTCCAGGCCTGGCCCCATTGCCCGCTGGCTCCGGCCCCGCGGTCCGTGACCCCCCCGGCAGGAGCGGAGGTCGCAGCTGGAGCCCGGGTCCGGTCCGCGCGGGGCATGCTGGGACACTCCGGTCCGGGGGTCCGGTCCCGCGGCAGCCCTGCCCCCTCCTTCCCTGCTCCGGAGGCAGCAGCCACCGCCGCTCCCCGCGCGGGGGCCGCCCCCGGCTTTATACCCCCGCCTCGCCGCGCCATTGGCCGCCTCCCGGCCCCGCCCACCCAGCGCCGGCCAATGGGGGAGCCCCGCGCTGCGCCCCACTGCGCATGCGCCGCTCGGGACGGCAGCGGGCGGGCGGGGCCTGAGCCCGGCGTAGCGCCCGGTCCCCCCTAGCGCCCCCCCGGCGGGTCCATGGCCCGTTCTCGGGGGGGCCTCCGCGCCAACCAAACACCCGCCGCGGGGACCCCCCCCCCGGCCCCGTGTCTCGCCCCCCCCCGCCGCTTTGCCGAGCCCCGCCCATAACCACCCAGCCCCCGACACACACGTGCCAGCAGCACAGCAGGTAAACTGAGGCACGGCCGGCCAGCCCCCCCCCCCGCCCAGCTCCCTGGCCCCACTGCTGGGCCCCCCAAGCCGCCCCCCCGGGGCCCTGCGTCCCCCAGCTCCGGGGAGCCCCAGCAAGCGTCCTCCTCTGGGCCCCCTTTACCCACTGTCCGACGGGGGGGGGGGGGCAGGAGTCCGCTTCCGCCCCCCCAGCCCCCCCCAGCTTGCAACTGGCGAGATGGGGCAGGGGGAGGGGCCGTTAGCAGCAGCGGCGCCCCCCCATCTCGGCCCCTCCCCCTTTGCGGGCAGATATTGGGGGCATCGCCCCTGCCCCCCAGACGCACCCCAAACCAGAGGCACCGGAGACAGGCCCTTGGGACTGGCCCCTTTATTGCGTGTGAAAATCAGGTTCCTTGCCAGAGAGGGAGGGGCTCAAAGGGGGCTAGATGGGGGGAGCCCCACTGGGTCAGAGGTGGGGCTAGGATCACGTTATCTCCCGGGGGGGCCTCAAATGCAGATCAGGGGGTGATGGGGTTAAAAAACGAGGCGCTCACACACCCTGGGGGGCTGCCTAGAAATGGGGGAGGGGGATAGCTTGAAAATTGGGGAGATAGAACCCAGGAGTCCGGGCTCCCAGCCCAGCCCGCCCCCCGCTCTACCCCACTCCCCTCCCCGAGCCAGGGAGAGAACAGAGACAGAGAATTCAAGCAAACATTATTTGGGGTGCGGGGAACCCCCAACGGACAGCAGCTTCCCCCTCCCCCAGGTACAAAGCTGGGCTCAAAGCGGGGGGCAGGGACCCCCAAGGGAGCCCCCTGCGCACGAGGAGCTGGGGGTGGGTCTGGCCCGGAGGATAGCCGGGGGCTCACTGCCCGTTCCCGGCGGCTTTGAAGAGCCCTTTGTCGTGCAGACCGAAGGCAGGTTTGGGGGGGCCAGGGCGGTTTGGGGGCCCTAGGGTCTCAGGGACGCTGTCGGCCCCCCCCGCCTTCCCCCGCTTTTGCTGAGCAGTTCCTTGAACACGGAGTCCATGTTGCGCGTCACGGCCTGGAAGGAGAGAGACGGGTCGGTGGGTGGGGGCCAGCCCCGAGGGAGGGGCGGGGGGCCAGCCCCGAGGGAGGGGCGGGGGGCCGGCCCCGAGAGGGGCTGGGGTACGTCCCCCCCAAACTTACCTTATCCATCTCCACGTGCTTCTCCAGGGCCCCTTGTTTCTCTCTGCCGGAGGGGCCGACCCCAGAGCCCCCCGCTCCGTCCTGGAGGAGGAAAGGGGGTGTTGGCAGAGAGAAGGGAGAGATTCGGGGCAGCCACCTCTGGGGTGGGGCTGGCTCCCCAGGGACCCCTTGCCCGGGGGAGGGGGGGTCTCACCTGTCGAGAGCCCGGGGGGCGCTGGGGGGCTGAAGGGGGAAGGGCAGACGCCCGAGTCAATGAAGGGAGAAGCCACTTTGCGGATGGGGCTGGTCCCAGGTCGCTGGCGTCCGCGGCTGCCCTCCGAGTTCACCCGCAGCCTGCTAGAGAAAGGGGGGGTCAGACGGGGTCCCCTCAGAGGTGGGGGCAGGGGGCTGGGTATCTGGGGACCCCTCGCGGGCAGGGGCAGGTATTCGGGGGTCCCCTTTGGGGGAGGAGGGCAGGGGGCCGGGTATCTGGGGACTGGTTATCTGGGGACCCCTCGCGGGCAGGGGCAGGTATTCGGGGTCCCCTTTGGGGGAGGGGGGCAGGGGGCCGGGTATCTGGGGACTGGTTATCTGGGGACCCCTCGCGGGCAGGGGCAGGTATTCGGGGTCCCCTTTGGGGAGGGGGGCAGGGGCCGGGTATCTGGGGGCTGGTTATCTGGGGACCCCTCCAGGACGGGTGGGGGGGGGCAGGTATCTGGGGTCCCCTTGGGGGCGGGGGCAGGAGCCATGTAACCGAGGACCCCCCTCACCTGCTGATTGACTCTGGTGTCGGCTCAGCTGGGGGGGACGCAGCGTCTCCGTCCGACCCCGAGGTTCGGCGCCTCCCGCTTTTCTCGGTGCTGGGGGGCAGGCGACTTCGTTAGGGGGGCTGTTCTCCCTCAGCCCCGCAGCCCCCTCCCCCCAGCCCCCTGCACCCTCTCACCTGGGGATCAGGCTGATGTACTTGTGGGGCACCAGGCCGCGGGCCCCCCCCAGCTCCCCACGCCACCAGTCTGGGGAGGCCTTGGCCAGCAGCCGGATCCGGTCACCCGGCTGGAACGAGAGCTCCTGGACGAGCGCCCCTCGTAGGGAGAACCGGGCCACGGCCTCGGGGGGCCCTGCGGGTCTGGGGGGGGACACATCAGACCACGCCGGAGCCCCCCCTCCCTCGGGAGCCCCCCAGCCCCCGCGGCCCCCCTCTTCCGCCAGCACCCCGCAGCCCCTGCCCACGCCCCCTAGGGCCCCCACCCTCTTCCACCAGCACCCTAAAGCCCTCCCACCGGAGGCCCCCCAGCCCTCCCTTCCAGAGCCCCCAGCCCCCTAGGGCCCCCACCCCTCCCATCAGAGCCCCCTGCCCGTGCCCCCTAGGGCCCCCCTCCTGCCGGCACCCCTCAATGCTGTCCCCCAGGGCACTGGGTGGCTGTTGTGTGCAGACAGTGGGGCCCATGGGGGGAGGTTGGGGGGCCGACCCCCAGAGGGTGGGACCCTCTCCAATGGCAGATCTGGGGCGGGAAGGGACCTCCCTGGCCCACTCCCCCCACCCCACAGCACCCCCCTCACCATCCTCGCTGGCCACAGCCGGTGTCTCGGGGGGCCCATCCCCCTCGCTCTCCTCAGCCGCAGGGTCCAGGGGCAGCGTCTCCCTAGGGGGGGCAGAGAGGGGGTGAGATCGGGGTCCTGCCCCCCATCAGGGTCCCCCCACCCCCGGGAAACCCCCTGCCCCCCACTCACCCGTCCTCATCGGGCGGCGCCAGGCAGCGCTCATACAGGGGGCCGGGCAGCTGGCCGGGGGGCGGGAAGGCGGCCTCGGGGTGCAGGATCAGGCATTTCACGGCCTCGTTGGCGTGGGGCTGGGTGGAGGACGGGGTCCAGGCCGGGGGGGGCGGCCGCCAGCGTGGGCCCGAAGCAGACGGCCAGATTGTAGGGGTTCATCATGTTCTCCTCACTGTGCTGGGACACGCTGGGGGGGGGACACACAGGCTGAGCCCCCCTGCCCCACGGCGCCCCCCACCGAGTCCCCCCCACCCCACGGCGCCCCCCACGAGTCCCCCCCACCCCACGGCACCCCCCACCGAGTCCCCCCCACCCCACGGCACCCCCCCGAGTCACCCCTGCCCTGCCCCATGGCCCAGCCCCCCGCCCCATGGTGCCCCCCACCGAGTCACCCCCGCCCCACAGCCCCAGCCCCCCACCCCACGGTGCCCCCCACCGAGTCACCCCCGCCCCACAGCCCAGCCCCCCATCCCACGGTGCCCCCCACCGAGTCACCCCTGCCCCACAGCCCAGCCCCCCATCCCACGGTGCCCCCCACCGAGTCACTCCTGCCCCACGGCGCCCCGCTGAGCCCCCTGCCCCGCCCCCCGGCCACTCACTGGTTGAGGAAGGCGAAAAGATATCGCAGGACGACGACCACGGGCGCCGGGAGCCGGGCCAGGAGGGTGCGGAGGTGGGAGATGCGCTCGGACGGGGACTCCAGCTCTGGGGGGAGCGGTGGGGTCAGCTGGGGGGCAAAGAACAGCCCTAGGCCAGGGGATGGGTCACACGGGGGGACACGCCGGGGGGGAGACTCACGGCGGGGGGGGGTCACACGGGGGGGGGGGGGGGGAAGGAGACTCACGGGCTGTCACCAGCAGCTCCGGGAAAACGTCCGGCGGAATCAGGGGCTCTGCAGCCCCGAAAAACGACTTCAGGAGCCCGGCGACCGAGTCCAGGTCCCGGGGGTAGGAGCCACCCGCCAGCGGGTCCTCGCCTGTGGGGGAAGCAGGGGGGCAGTGGTGAGGGGGGGCAGCTCCTCGGTCTCCCCCCAGCACCATCCCCCCGCCCGGCCCCCCCCTCACCTCTCTCGAAGGCCTCCCGGATTTCAGTCACTCGCATCTGGGATCCCGGCACCCGGAAGATCCCCTCGTGCTGGAGACCTGCGGGGAGAACCCGGCGTGGGACGGGCAGCCCAGGACCCAGGCGTCCGGGACAGGGGAGAATGGGACCCAGGCATCCGGGACAGGGGAGAATGGGACCCAGGCATCCGGGATGGGGGAGAATGGGACCCAGGCATCCGGGATGTGGAGAATGGGACCCAGGCGGCCGGGACGGCAGCACTCCAAGCCCCAGGAACAGGGGAGAGAATGGGACCCAGGCGTCCGGGACTGGGGAGAATGGGACCCAGGCATCCGGGATGGGGGAGAATGGGACCCAGGCGGCCGGGACGGCAACATTCCAAGCCCCAGGCACAGGGGAGAGAATGGGACCCAGGCATCCGGGATGTGGAGAATGGGACCCAGGCGGCCGGGGATGGGGGAGAATGGGACCCAGGCGGCCGGGATGGGGAGAATGGGACCCAGGCATCCGGGACCGGGCGAGGCGAGGGGACCCAGGCCTTACCGTGCAGGGTGATGAATCGGATGCAGCTCTCCACCACCAGCGGGACAGCCTGGCCAGATTTCTGTGGGGGGTGGGGAGATCAGACACCAGGGACCCCCAACCTCTGCCCCATTGGTGGGGGAGGGGCCAGGGGACACTGAATCCACCCCCCACCCCCCAGGCTCCAGCAAAGCGCACGAGGGGCAGCTCCGGGCACCAGCGCTGGGGGGCAGGAGACTCCCGACCCCCACCCCACAGGGACCAACGGGGGCCTGGGGGAAGCTGCGGACTGAGCCAGCGGGGGACGCAGAGCGAGAGGCTGGGGGGGAGCATGGGGGACAGTGGAGGGGACAGCGGGGGGGGGGGGGGGGCTGGTACCTGCACAAAGTCCTCCAGGTCTGTGGGGAAGGAGGCGAACGCGTCTGGGACGCGGGGGAGGGAGGCGCGTGGAAGGGCCCTGTGGGGGGGGGGGGAAACACGTCAGACACTGAGGTGGGGGATCCGGGGGCCACCCCCCAGCTCTGCCAGAGCCCCCCCTGGTGGCCCAGGGGCCAGGCTATCTGGGGGGGGGAGACCTAGAGCTGCCAGCCCTGGGACCCCCCCAACCCCCCTCCCCCGCGGCCCCCCTCACCTGAGCTCCTCTCCATCCTCAGCGGCTGCTGCAGAGAAAGCGAGAGGCAGAGCGTGAGGACATGCAAATATGCTAACGAGTGACTATGACGCAACTGGAAGATGCTTCACGCCAAAGGGCTCTTGTACGGGATAATCTCCGGAGCGTGGCCGTCGTGTCTGTATAAATGTCTCACTCGTGGATCTGGGACTAGAAATATGAAATAACTCTGGGGGCCTGTTGTCATTATGCAAAGTGGGGGCCGTTCCTGGTGGCTCCCGTTAGCCGGGACAATTGGCTGGGGGTGGCTCTGTTTGCAGGCAGGTCCCTGGGAGCCAGGCTTGGGGGGCTCCCAGGACATGTGACCATGTCACCCGGGCCTGGAATCCATCTGAACCCTGGGGGCTTTTCCAGTGGGGGGGACGGGACCCAGAGGGACGAAGGAGATATAAAGGGGGGGACAGAAGAAAGGGGGCGGCAGTCATGAGAAACCCCCCAGCTCCCCCTGAGCTGGAACAAGGGCCGTGCCGGGGAGGGTCGGGCCCAGACTACGAAGGGGTCTAGGCTGTGAAAGAAGCTCATTGGAACATCTCGGAGGCTGAGATTTTATCTGTAACAAGTTTTTTAAATGCATCAGACTCAGACTTGTGGGTTTTTGTTTTATGTTTGCCTGGTACTTACTTTGTTCTGTCTGTTACTATGTGGAACCACGTGAATCCGACTTTTTATACTTAATAAAATCACTTTTGTTTATTCATTAACCCAGAGTAAGTAATTAATACCTGGGGATCAAACAGCCGTGCATCTCGCTCTCAGTGTTATCGAGGGGGGACAGTTTCTGAGTTTAGCCTGGATAAGCTTAGACCGAGTGAAAGGGGTTTTGGGGGGTTTGGACCCCACGGGGAGCTGGGGGGCTGGAGGCAGGGAACCTGCAGAGCAGTTCTTGGTTAACACCTGCAGCTTTGGGGCCGTGGCCCAGACATGGGTCTGGGTTGCAGCCGGCTGGCGTGTCTGGCTCCACAAGGCCGGTTCTGCAGTCCCCGGCTGGCAGGAAAATGGGCTCCGAGGTAAACTCAGCACATCAGGTGACAGTCCCAAGGGGGTCTCTGTGACCGAAGCCATCACACAGAGTTAACGCCCGGACACCTGGGTCCTTTCTCTCCCCCCCACTCACCCTTCGCGATGGCCTCGCCCAGCGTCTCCAGCTTCGACTGTAACTTCGCCCCGATGCTCCGTCGTGTCAGGAACAGCTCCAGCTTCTGCGGGGGGGACAGGATCAGCCGGGCGGGGCGGGAGTGAGGGACACGGAGGGGCTGCGAGGCGCAAATGGGGCTGCAGGGCACCGTGGGGGCTGCGGGGCGCCGTGGGGCGGGGGTGAGGGGCCCCGTGGGGGCTGTGGGTTGGAGCTCCGTGGGGCTGCGGGGTGCCATGGGTCAAGGCTCCGTGGGGCGGGGGTTTCACACGCCGGGGGGGGCCGTACCGTGAGGTAGAAGGTCTCTGTCTCCAGCTGCTGGGCCCGTCTCTTGGCCCCACCGCGCCCCTCGGCACTGGCCCCCGCAGCGACTCAGCCGAGCCCGGCCCCCCAAACGCCTCCAGCACCTCGGGCTCCTCGCCCCCAGCAGCTCCCGGAAGCTGCTCAGCGTCGCCTGCAGCGTCTTGTTCACCTGGGGGGCCATGGGGGGGGGTGAGCCGGCGCCAGGTCCCCAGAATCCTTTGCAGCAGCAGCCATTGGCGCGAGCGGCTCCCCCTCACCCGTGAAATGCGGCTTTTCCCGGGTCACGTTGGACCTAAGGTTCTGCACCGTGTCTGCCTCAGTTTCCCCATGTGCCAACACCCCAGCTGTGTGCGCCCGGCCCCCACTCCCTGCCCCCCCGGCCCCCCCACTCCCCCGGCCCCACCTCCTCGGTCTCCAGGCTCAGGTCCTTCAGCCGCGTCTCGATGTCCTGCCACTGCAGCAGCAGCTCCGGGCGCAGGACCCCACGGCCTGGACCTCCGACACCTGGGGGGGCAAAGGGGGGCGATGGCTGTTCCCACCCCCCATATCTACCGCTGCCACCCCACCCCACCCCACCCCCGTCCTCCCATCTTACCCTCCCCCCCACTCCCATCTACCCTCCCCCACCCCCCACACCCATCTTCACCCCTCCCCCCTCCTCCCATCTTCCCCTCCCCCCACACCCATCTTCACCCCTCCCCCTCCTCCCATCTTCCCTCCCCCCGCCCCACCTTCATCCCCTCCCCTGCCCCCACACCCATCTTCACCCCATCCCCGTCCTCCCATCTTACCCTCCCCCCACTCCATCTACCCTCCCCCACCCCCCACCCCCATCTTCACCCCTCCCCCTCCTCCCATCTTCCCCTCCCCTGCCCCACCTTCATCCCCTCCCCTGCCCCCCACTACCCCCACCCCATCTTCATCCCCTCCCCCGATACCTCCCCCCCACACCCCCTCTCACCTCGTCGCCCTCATGGGGGTGGTACTCAAAGCGCGGGGGGGGGCAGTACGCGGCCGGGTTGGCCTCCATCAGCCGGGCCTTGTCCCCGGGGGGGTCCAGGGCCAGCACAGCCCCCTCCAGCGCCCCCCAGCCCCTCCCCCCAGGAGCTCTGGGCCCGGCCCTCGGCTGCCAGGTACGTCCGCAGCAGGCGGCCCAGGAGAGATGGAACCGAGGTCCGAGCACTGCGGGGAGACACACCCCTGAACCCCGGCCCGGCGCCCCCCAAGGCCGGCCCAGCCTCGCCCCGCCCCGCCGGCGCCCCTCACTCCCGACCCGCAGCCCCCCAAGCCCCTCACTCCCGACCTGCAGCCCCCCGAGCCCAGCCCTCGCCGGCGCCCCTCACTCCCGACCCGCAGCCCCCCAAGCCCCTCACTCCCGACCTGCAGCCCCCAAGCCCAGCCCCCGCCGGCGCCCCTCACTCCCGACCCGCAGCCCCCCAAGCCCCTCACTCCCGACCTGCAGCCCCCCAAGCCCAGCCCCCGCCGGCGCCCCTCACTCCCGACCCGCAGCCCCCAAGCCCCTCACTCCCGACCTGCAGCCCCCCAAGCCCAGCCCCGCCGGCGCCCCTCACTCCCGACCCGCAGCCCCCCAAGCCCCTCACTCCCGACCCGCAGCCCCCCGCCCCAGCCCCCGCCCCGCCGGCGCCCCTCACTCCCGACCCACAGCCCCCCAAGCCCCTCACTCCCGACCTGCAGCCCCCCAAGCCTTGCCCCTGCCGGTGCCCCTCACTCCCGACCCGCAGCCCCCCGACCCCAGCCCCCGCCCCGCCGGCGCCCCTCACTCCCGACCCACAGCCCCCCAAGCCCCTCACTCCCGACCTGCAGCCCCCCAAGCCAGCCCCCGCCGGCGCCCCTCACTCCCGACCCGCAGCCCCCCAAGCCCCTCACTCCCGACCTGCAGCCCCCCAAGCCCAGCCCCTGGCCGGTGCCCCTCACTCCCGACCCGCAGCCCCCCGACCCCAGCCCCCGCCCCGCCGGCGCCCTCCACTCCCGACCCGCAGCCCCCCAAGCCCCTCACTCCCGACCTGCAGCCCCCAAGCCCAGCCCCTGCCGGTGCCCCTCACTCCCGACCCGCAGCCCCCCGACCCCCAGCCCCCACCCCGCCGGCGCCCCTCACTCCCGACCCACAGCCCCCCGAGCCCAGCCCCTGCCGGTGCCCCTCACTCCCGACCTGCAGCCCCCCAAGCCCTGCCCCTGCCGGTGGCCCTCACTCCCGACCTGCAGCCCCCCAAGCCCTGCCCCTGCCGGTGCCCCTCACTCCCGACCCGCAGCCCCCCAACCCCAGCCCCCGCCCCGCCAGCGCCCCTCAATCCCCTGCAGCATCCAGCCTTCTAGGACGCCTGGGTCCCATTCCCCAAGCTGCGGGCTGGCAGCGCTGCCCGGACGCCTGGGTCCCGCGTACGTCGAGGATGTCGGAGACGTCCCGCAGGTAGTAGTTGCTGATGACGGCGTTGGTGGACCCCAGGTGCAGGAGATAATCGTTCCGGGCTCCTGTGCACTTCGACTGCGCTGCCAGGAACCGGGCCTGGCGCTGGGGGGCGGCGGGGGGAGAGACCCATCAGCTGGGGGGGGCAGCCAACCCCCCCGAGTCTCCGCCCCCCTACCCCCAAACCACAGAGCCACCCCTCCCAATAACCTGCACCGCCCCCCCCACTTCCCTGCCCCCCATGAGCCCCAGGCCCCCTCCCCCCCAGCTCACCTTCTCCACCAGCCGCTCCCCCTTGCGGAGGGAGGCGCGTCGGGCCAGCTTGTCCTGCCCGGCTCCCCCCGGCTCGGGGGGCTGCCGCCCCCCCTCTTTTCCTCCTGCCGCTCGGCGTCCCGCAGCTTGTTCTCCGCGCTCTGGCTCTCCGCGTGCTGCGTCTGGTAGGTTTTCATAGCCTGGGGGGGGGCGGGGAGGGTCAGTGGGGAGCCCGGAGCCCCCCCGACCCCCCCGCCCGCCTGGGTCCCGCACTCACCATCTGCAGCTCAGAAATCATCGTCAGCAGCTCGTCCTGCATCTGCTGCTCCAGGTCTCGGCTCTGGGGGCGGGGGGGGGGGAGCATTAGAGATGGGGGGGCCCTATCAACCCCTCCCTTCCCGCACCGACCCTCCAGCCCAGGGCATGGACGGACCCCCAGGAACCCACGGGGGGGAGGGAACCACGTCGCGCTGGAGGGATGGGACCCAGGAGTCCGGGGAGCAGTGCTGGGGGGAAGGGGCCCAGGAGACCAGGGCAGGGGGAGCAGAGCCTGGGGGGAGGGGGGGAAGGGACCCAGGAGACCGGGCAGGGGGAGCAGTGCTGGGGGGAGGGGGGAAGGGACCCAGGAGACCGGGCAGGGGAGCAGTGCTGGGGGGACGGGGGAAGGGACCCAGGAGGACCAGGGCAGGGGGAGCAGTGCTGGGGGAGGGGGAAGGGACCCAGGAGACCAGGGCAGGGGGAGCAGTGCTGGGGGGAGGGGGGGAAGGGACCCAGGAGACCAGGGCAGGGGGAGCAGTGCTGGGGGGACGGGGGGAAGGGACCCAGGAGACCAGGGCAGGGGGAGCAGTGCTGGGGGGACGGGGGGGAAGGGACCCAGGAGACCAGGGCAGGGGGAGCAGTGCTGGGGGGACGGGGGGGAAGGGACCCAGGAGACCAGGGCAGGGGGAGCAGTGCTGGGGGGACGGGGGGGAAGGGACCCAGGAGACCAGGGCAGGGGGAGCAGTGCTGGGGGGAGGGGGGGAAGGGACCCAGGAGACCAGGGCAGGGGGAGCAGTGCTGGGGGGGAGGGGGGGAAGGGACCCAGGAGACCAGGGCAGGGGGAGCAGTGCTGGGGGGAGGGGGGAAGGGACCCAGGAGACCAGGGCAGGGGGAGCAGTGCTGGGGGAGGGGGGAAGGGACCCAGGAGACCAGGGCAGGGGGAGCAGTGCTGGGGGGAGGGGGGAAGGGACCCAGGAGACCAGGGCAGGGGGCGCAGTGCTGGGGGACAGGGGGGAAGGACCCAGGAGACCGGGCAGGGGGAGCAGTGCTGGGGGGACGGGGGGAAGAGACCCAGGAGACCAGGGCAGGGGGCGCAGGGCCTGGGGGAGGGGGGGAAGGGACCCAGGAGACCAGGGCAGGGGAGCAGTGCTGGGGGGAGGGGGAAGGGACCCAGGAGACCGGGCAGGGGGAGCAGTGCTGGGGGGAGGGGGGAAGGGACCCAGGAGACCAGGGCAGGGGGAGCAGTGCTGGGGGGACGGGGGGGAAGGGACCCAGGAGACCAGGGCAGGGGGAGCAGTGCTGGGGGGAGGGGGAAGGGACCCAGGAGACCAGGGCAGGGGGAGCAGTGCTGGGGGGACGGGGGGGAAGGGACCCAGGAGACCGGGCAGGGGGAGCAGTGCTGGGGGGAGGGGGGGAAGGGGACCCAGGAGACCAGGGCAGGGGGAGCAGTGCTGGGGGGACAGGGGGGAAGGGGACCCAGGAGACCGGGCAGGGGGCGCAGGGCCTGGGGACGGAGGGGAAGGGACCCAGGAGAACCAGGGGCAGGGGACCAGCCCCACCTTCTTGACCAGGCGCCCAGGTCGTCGCTGAGCTGGGTCAGGTGCAGCGTCAGGGGCCCTGCGTAAATATCGCTCAGGGCCCCGTGGTCCCGGCCGGCCTGGCGGGTCTGATTCAACACCAGCTGCCAGCACTGCAGGGGGGACGGCGGGTCCTGCTCCCTCCTGGGGAGAGACGGAGAGCGGTGCCCCTCACTCCCGACCCGCAGCCCCCCGTGCCCCTCACTCCCGACCCGCAGCCCCCGGCCCTGCCAGTGCCCCTCACTCCCGACCCGCAGCCCCCCCGGCGCCCCTCACTCCCGACCCGCAACCCCCCCGTGCCCCTCACTCCCGACCCGCAGCCCCCCCGGCGCCCCTCACTCCCGCCCACAGCCCCCAGCCCCCCCGTGCCCCTCACTCCCGACCCGCAGCCCCCCCGGCGCCCCTCACTCCCGACCCGCAGCCCCCAGCCCCCCCGTGCCCCTCACTCCCGACCCGCAGCCCCCCCGTGCCTCTCACTCCCGACCCGCAGCCCCCCCGGCACCCCGTGCCCCCTCACTTCCGACCCGCAGCCCCCCCGGCGCCCCTCACTCCCGACCCGCAGCCCCCAGCCCCCCCGTGCCCCTCACTCCCGACCCGCAGCCCCCAGCCCCCCGTGCCCCTCACTCCCGACCCGCAGCCCCCAGCCCCCCCGTGCCCCCTCACTCCCGACCCGCAGCCCCCCCGGCGCCCCTCACTCCCGACCCGCAGCCCCCCGTGCCTCTCACTCCCGACCCGCAGCCCCCCGGCGCCCCTCACTCCCGACCCGCAGCCCCCCCGGCGCCCCTCACTCCCGACCCGCAGCCCCCGGCCCTGCCAGTGCCCCTCACTCCCGACCCGCAGCCCCCCCGGCGCCCCTCACTCCCGACCCGCAGCCCCCGGCCCTGCCAGTGCCCCTCACTCCCGACCCGCAGCCCCCCGGCCGCCCCTCACTCCCGACCCGCAGCCCCCCCGGCGCCCCTCACTCCCGACCCGCAGCTCCCCCAGCACCCCTCACTCCCGACCCGCAGCCCCCGGCCCTGCCAGTGCCCCTCACTCCCGACCCGCAGCCCCCCGGCGCCCCTCACTCCCGACCCGCAGCCCCCAGCCCCCCCGTGCCCCTCACTCCCGACCCGCAGCCCCCCGGCGCCCCTCACTCCCGACCCGCAACCCCCCCGTGCCCTCACTCCCGACCCGCAGCCCCCCCGTGCCCCTCACTCCCGACCCGCAGCCCCCCCCCGGCGCCCCTCACTCCCGACCTGCAGCCCCCCGGCGCCCCTCACTCCCGACCCGCAGCCCACCTGGGGTGCTCCTTGGCCCCGCGCAGCCGGGCGTGAATCTCTCCTGACAGCTTCTCCAGCCCGCGGGAATATTCCTGCTCCAGCTCGGCCTTTCGCCGCAGGAAGTCGCCCATGTCCTGGAGCAGCTGCAGCCGGAGCTCGGCCTGGGCCTCTCGCCCCCGCTGCTGCTCGCCCAGCTGGCCACGCAGCTCTGCAGGGGGGCAGCGTCAGCAGGGGGCGCCCAGGAGCCCGATGAGCAGGGAAGGGACCCAGGAGTCCGGGGGTGGGGCAGAGAGGAGCAGGGAAGGGGACCCAGGAGTCCGGGGGTGGGGCAGAGAGGAGCAGGGAAGGGACCCAGGAGTCCGGGGGAGGGGCAGAGAGGAGCAGGGAAGGGACCCAGGAGTCCGGGGGTGGGGCAGAGAGGAGCAGGGAAGGGACCCAGGAGTCCGGGGCTGGCGGAGCAGGGAAGGGGAAGGGACCCAGGAGTCGGGAGCATCAATTTGTTTGCTGGGCACTTTCATTTCCTGGCCAGCTGCAGGGGGGGGGGGGGAGGGACAGGGGGTGTGGGGGGGAAATGGGGGAAGTCTGCGAGCCCGGCTGGCACGAGTGGAAGAGACCCCACCCCCCCTGGGCACCTGCCCCCCATGGCTGGCTCTGGGGGCAGGGAATGGGGCTCAGGGACCTGTCCCTCTGGGGGGGCACTGGCCAGGATCCCGCCCTGGGGCAGGGGCTGGCTTGGGGGGGGGCTGGAACGGCCCCCTTTGCTGCCCCCCCACCTTCCTCTTTCCCCGCGGGCGGCAGCTGACCCACTGATGGGGGGGAAGAGCTGAGGGTGGGCACTAGTGGCCCTGCCTGTGGCCCATCCCCCGCTTTTGGGGTACAGGCCTGTGGCCACATTCGGGGAACTCCCCCTTCCCCCACATCCTGCCCCAGAGCCTCAACCCACATATCCGGCAGGAGGGGGGCGGTGCCTGCAACCCCCCCAGGGCCACCCCCCAAGCCTCACCCACCCTACCCAGAGCCCAGGAGTGAACCCAGGAGTCCGGGCTCCCCCCAACCCCCACCCAGCCACACGCACCAGGACACACCCCACAGTGAAGAAGAACTAACCAACTCCTGGGTTCTCTCCTGGGTCTGGGAGGGGAGTGGGGGCTGGTGGGTTAGAGCAGGGGGGGCTGGGAGCCCGGACTCCTGGGTTCTCTCCCTGGCTCTGGGGGGGAGTGGGGGCTAGTGGTTAGAGCAGGGGGGCTGGGAGCCAGGACTCCTGGGTTCTCTCCCAGGCTCTGGGAGGGCAGTGGGGGCTGGTGGGTTAGAGCAGGGGGGCTGGGAGCCCGGACTCCTGGGTTCTCTTCCTGGCTCTGGGAGGGGGAGTGGGGGCTGGTGGGTTGGAGCGGGGTGGGAGCTCGGACGCCTGGGTTCTCTCCCAGGCTCTGGAGGGAAGTGGGGGCTGGTGGGTTAGAGCAGGGGGGGCTGGGAGCCCGGACTCCTGGGTTCTCTCCCAGGCTCTGGGAGGGCAGTGGGGGCTGGTGGGTTAGAGCAGGGGGGGCTGGGAGCCCGGACTCCTGGGTTCTCTCCCTGGCTCTGGGAGGGGAGTGGGGGCTAGTGGTTAGAGCAGGGGGGCTGGGAGCCAGGACTCCTGGGTTCTCTCCCTGGCTCTGGGAGGGGAGTGGGGGCTGGTGGGTTGGAGCGGGGTGGGAGCTCGGACGCCTGGGTTCTCCCCTGGCCCTGAACTCTGCTGGGATTCCCCAGGGCTCTGTGGCGGGGGAGGGGGTGAGGAAGTTGAACGGAGCTGAGAGGCCGGAACCTGCGGGGGAAGTTGCATTAAAACCTGCTGATGGGCTCGGCCGGGCTGCGGGGAGAGGCCGGGGTGTGGGCTCCCCCACTAGCCCCACTGACCCCCGAGCCGGGAGAGAACCCAGGAGTCCGGGCCCCCAGCCACCAGCAGGGGAGGGGCCCCAGCCCCTCAGGCGACCCCCCAAGCCATAGGGCGGGGGGCAGTGGGGTGTGCTCAGGTTTGGCGGGGGGGGCTCGGGGCGGCCCATTCAGCCCCCTCCCAATGCAACGCCTCAGCCCCACTGGAGCCCCCCCAACACGCAGCCTCCTTCGGCCAGCCCCCCTCTGGTCCCCGCCCCCCTGCGCCCCCCAGCTCACTGCCCCCTCCCCACCGCGGCCCCCACTTTCTCAGCCCTCCCCCGCAGCCCATAGCCGGGGGGGGGGGCGCAGCCTCGGGCCCCCCCTCACCTTTCGCCTGCGTCTCATATTCAGCCTGCGGCCAGCGCTCCTTGCGCGCCTTGGCCAGCGCGCTCATGCCGGGCCCGCGGC
Source organism: Glyptemys insculpta (assembly GCA_032172135.1). Lineage (NCBI taxonomy): Eukaryota > Metazoa > Chordata > Testudines > Emydidae > Glyptemys > Glyptemys insculpta. The sequence continues at coordinate 576,962 of JAVMKA010000013.1, forward strand.
GGGGGGCTGCGCTGGGGGGCCCCGATCCGAGCTGGGCAGGAGCCTTCGCCCCCCTCCGGCGCTCAGCAGCGGGTCCCCAGCGCCCCACGCTGCGGATGCGCCTGGCCCCGCCCCCCGCGTCCGGTCCGCCCCGCCCCCCGCGTCCGGCCCAAGCCTGCGGGGGGGGCAGGCAGGGGGGAGGAAGTAAAGGAGCATCCTTAACCCCTTGTGCGCTGCAGCCCCCCCAGTCAGTGCCCCCCTCCCCCATGGCTCAGGTCGAGGGACGGGCCCCCCTCTAACAGACATCACGTGCCCCCAGAGGAGCGGGTCGGGAGTGAGGGGCACTGGGGGGGGGGGTTTGCTGTGGGTCCCGGTCCTGCCC
>JAVMKA010000013.1:577522-664907 GCA_032172135.1 Glyptemys insculpta
GGGGCAGCTGCAGGGCCTGTGAAATCACCACTTTGGGGTCGCGACCCCCCCCATCCCCGCGGAGGGACAGCGCCCAGCCGGCCTGGGGAACTCCCTGTCACAGGATACGGGCGGGCCCCACGGCTCCTGGGGGGCAGGGATGCAGCCCCCCACATGGGGCGACCCCAGAGCGCTGACAGCCGGGGGGGCGGGCGATACTTGCCCTGGTCTGGTCGCTCGCTCTGGTACCGGACGACAGGACGCTGGGCTGGACGGACCATTGGCCCTACCCAGTCCGGCCGCCCTGAGTGCTGGGGGGGGGGCTGGGCTGGCAGGGGCTGCGGGTCGGGAGTGAGGGGCACCGGTAGGGCTGGGGGGGGGGGGCTGGGCTGGCAGGGCTGCGGGTCGGGAGTGAGGGGCACCGGCAGGGCTGGGGGGGGGGCTGGGCTGGCAGGGGCTGCGGGTCGGGAGTGAGGGGCACCGGCAGAGCTGGGGGAATGGATGAGGGGGGGGGGTGGGGTGGGGGGAAATGGGGGACGGGGGATGGGGAGATGGGGATGGGGTGGGGGAGATGGGGGTGGATGAGATGGAGCTGGGGGAGGGTGACTGGATGGGGGGGTCCCGGTCTGGGCAGTCGCAGCCCCTCCCCCATCATTTATTATTTCCCCCCAGACCCAAAAACCAGCAGTGATGGAAGATTGTTGCTAGGCAACCTTCCTGAGACTGGTACCTGCTCCCTTCCCCTCCCCTCCCCCTGCGGCATCCCCCAGCCCTCCCCCTCCCATCCTGCAGCCCCTTCCCCAGCCCTATCGCCCCCCCCAGCCCCTCTGCACCCCCCAGTCCGCCCCGCAGCCAGCCCCTGCCCCAGCCCCGCCCCCTTCCTGCACCCCCCGCAGCCCCCCGCTCCCCCCTCCCCCGCAGCCCCCGCTCCCCCGCTCCCCCTCCCTGCAGCCCCCCCCCGCAGCCCCCCCACGTGCAGCCCCAGCTCCCCCCTCCCCGCAGCCCCCCGCTCCCCCCTCCCTGCAGCCCCCCCCCGCAGCCCCCCCCCCACCTGCAGCCCCCAGCTCCCCCCTCCACGCAGCCCCCCCCCGCAGCCCCCCCACCTGCAGCTCCCCCGCTCCCCCCTCCCCGCAGCCCCCCCCCCGCTCCCCCTCCCTGCAGCCCCCCCCCCGCAGCCCCCCTACCTGCAGCATGACCTTGTATTGCTCCTCGGGCTTCTGCACCAGGCACATGTTACAGCCCATGGCGAAGGGGGGGCGGGGGGGGCAGGACGGAGAAGAAGGGGCGGGGGAGGCGGGGGGGCTCAGCCGCCTCCCATCCTATAGGTGGGGCCGCGGGGGGGTCTCTGCTCCCCCGGCCCCCCCAACGGGCGGGGAGCGGGGTCACCCCCCGGGGGCATGGCGGGGGGGCGAAGGGCGGGGGGGCGGCGGCGGAGGGGGGCGAAGGCCTCGCGGGGGCGGCGGGGAAGACGCGGCTGGTCGGGCGCGCGGCGGCGGCGGCGGCTCCGTCCCTGGCTGGGAGGGGGGGGGCGGTGGCTGGATCCCACCCCCCGCCCCTCGGCTCCGCCCCTCCGGCCCCGCCCCCTCCCCATCTCCCCCCCCCGCAGCCCCCTCCCGGACCACGCCCGCCCCGACTTCATACGCCCCCTCCCCATCCCATCCCTCCCTCCGTCCCATCCCTCTAACCCAAACACCCCCGCCCCTTGCACCCCGGACACCCCCATTTTCCCTCCCCCCACCCCCTCTATCTATCCCCCTCCCCCATCTGACCTACCCCTTAGGGGTCCCCTCGCTGCCCCCCGGCTCTGCCACGTGCTGAGTGGAGGGTGAGACCCACAGACAATCCAGCCGAGGGCTCAGAGACACTCCCGGCCCTGGGCCTGGGCCCCAGGTGCGGACAGACCCGGCCGCCCTCATACAGCCCGGGGGGCCGGACTCCTGGGGTTCCTCACGGACTCCCAGGTCGGGCCCACTCCTGGCCCCGTGCGGTCCCTGGGGCGAACCCCCTTCAGAGCGACAGCCCTTCTCGGGGTCCCCTCTCTCCCGGGGTCAGGCCCTCCACCTCCTGGAGCCGCACCTCTCTGAGCCTTAGCACGTCTGTCTCTGCCGTGGGCCCCCCCAGGGAGTCCCCTCGCTCTGGGCCCCCCATCTCCCGCTCCCAGAGGGAATAATGCCCCCCCCCCCGTTCTCTAGCCCGGAGCGACTCTCAGCCAGCGTCACACAGGGAGGGTTATCGAGCGTCTGACCCCAGCACAGGAAACTCTCCGGCCTCAGGCCTGGCCTCCCTCAGCCCAGCACATCCAGTCTCCCTGCATCCAGGGGGGCTCTGCCTGCCCCCCCTCTCCAGCCCAGAGCCCCTGTTCCCAGCTGGGCATCTGATACCCCCGGCCCCAAGCCCCCCTCTGTCCATTGTCTTCTCTCCAGGGAAACAGGGTCGCCTGGGCCCCTCTTCTGTCCTCTGGCCCCTCGGGCTGGAACCGGCTGGTCCGGTCACCGGGGTCCTCTCCCCGCAGCCCATTGTCCCCCCACTGGCCAGAACCGGCTGCGACTCCGGGTCACCCGGTCACCAGTCGCTGGGGTCTCCGGCCTCCAGGCCATCGGCCGGGGTCCCAAGTTCCTTCTCCGGGTCTGTGTCCCAACGAACTCCCTCTCCCCTCCCCTCGTTAAACCAGGGACACTGAGTCCCACCCCCTCGGCGTGCAAACCAGTGACAAAACCCAGAGAACCCCCCACTTCATTACAGGGTTCTCTGCCGGCGCTGGGAGGGGAGTAGGGACTAGTGGTAGAAGCAGGGGGGGTTGGGAGCCAGGACTCCTGGGTTCTCTCCCGGCTCTGGGAGGGAAGTGGGGGCTGGTGGTTAGAGCAGGGGGGGTGGGGGCTGGGAGCCAGGACTCCTGGGTTCTCTCCGGGCTCTGGGAGGGGAGTGGGGGCTGGTGGTTAGAGCAGGGGGGCTGGGAGCCAGGGACGCCTGGGTTCTCTCCCCAGCTCTGGGAGGGGAGTGGGGGCTGGTGGTTAGAGCAGGGGGGCTGGGACCCAGGACTCCTGGGTTCTCTCCCGGCTCTGGGAGGGGAGTGGGGGCTGGTGGGTTAGAGCAGGGCGGGCTGGGAGCCAGGACTCCTGGGTTCTCTCCCCAGCTCTGGGAGGGAGTGGGGGCTGGTGGGTTAGAGCAGGGGGGGGTGGGAGCCAGGACTCCTGGGTTCTCTCCCGGCTCTGGGAGGGGAGTGGGGGCTGGTGGGTTAGAGCAGGGGGGGCTGGGAGCCAGGACTCCTGGGTTCTCTCCCCGGCTCTGGGAGGGGAGTGGGGGATGGTGGGTTAGAGCAGGGGGGGCTGGGAGCCAGGACTCCTGGGTTCTCTCCCGGGCTCTGGGAGGGGAGCGGGGGCTGGTGGTTAGAGCAGGGGGGCTGGGAGCCAGGACTCCTGGGTTCTCTCCCGGCCTCTGGGAGGGGAGTGGGGGCTGGTGGGTTAGAGCAGGGGGGCTGTGAGCCAGGACTCCTGGGTTCTCTCCCGGCTCTGGGAGGGGAGGGGGGGCTGGTGGTTAGAGCAGCGGGGGCTGGGAGCCAGGACTCCTGGGTTCTCTCCCGGCTCTGGAGGGGAGTGGGGGCTGGTGGGTTAGAGCAGGGAGGCTGGGAGCCAGGACTCCTGGGTTCTCTCCCCGGCTCTGGGAGGGAGTGGGGGATGGTGGGTTAGAGCAGGGGGGGCTGGGAGCCAGATCTCCTGGGTTCTCTCCCCGGCTCTGGGAGGGGAGCGGGGGCTGGTGTGCCCTGTGGGGTCTCGGTACCGACCCCAGGGGTGTGGGGAGGAGTTCAATCCCGTCACTGTTGGAAGGTGGGGGGAAGCAGGAGACGGGGGCGGGGGCTGGTATCCGGGCACCTCTCGCCCTGCGCTGGGCTCTGCTGGGGGGGGGGCGGTTTCAGCTGCAGAACAAAGACCCCCCCCTCTGCCTCCCAGCGCCGCCTAGTGGGGAAAGACCCCCCGCCCCACCCCAGCAACGGGGACCGCCTGGGCACCGGCTCTCCCCTTCCAGGCATCCTGGCTCTCAGCCCCCCCCCCAAGTTCGGGAGAGAACCCAGGCGTCCGGGCACCCAGCCCCCCTTTCCTTTTGCGCAGGGAGTGCGACTGTCTGTGACGCTACCGTAATACACAGAATATCCTGCCTCCAGACTGGGTTGGTGCTACCGTAATACTTGTATTTCCCCACCGGCAGGGGTACCGTAATGCCCATAATAATATCCCCCGCCTGGAGTGCTACCGTAACCCCCGTAATATCACCGCCGCAGTGGGCTGCTACCGTAATACCCCAAACCTCCCCCACGTCACTGGAGAGGTGCTTCCGTAATGCCCAATATAGCGGCCCCCCTTGCGTCAATTTATGTAGCGTTTTACCGTAATATACGTAAAAGCCCCCCATCAACGGGGAGGCGAGGGGGTAGGTAGTACCGTAATACACATAATAGCCCCACCCACGCCTCCCCACTTTGGGGGTTGCTACCGTAATACAGCTAATATCATCCCCTCTGGTTCATAATGATACTGCCACAAACATAACAGTCCCCCTCCATTTTGGGGTGGGGCATGGGGAGGGGCGAGAGCTACCATAATACACATAATGTTCCACCCCCAATTTTTTGGGGGGGCGGTGGGGGCTGCTACCTTAATATCCATCCCATCCCACCTTCATGGGGGGGGGTTATTACCATAACACACCTAAAATTCCACCCCCTATTTGTGGGTGGAAATGCTCCCTGGGTACATCGAACACCTCTTGGGTTTCTTTTCAGAGTGGGGGGCCATGCGCCCATAGTCGCCCCCAGGAAATCCCCCCCCAGCACCACACGGAGCCGCCAGCTTTCAGTTTTTATTCCGCCGTGTTTCGAACGCGGTTCGGGCCTGTACAGTATAGATATAAAAAAGCCCATCGATCGAGACGCTAGTGACAGCCGACGAGGGGGAGGGGGGACGACACGGGGGGGCAGCGCGGCCTTAGCCGGCCCCAGGGACGGGATTGCGGGAGGGGACTTTTTAAAAAAAGTTTTGTTCCCCCATTTCTTGTCTTATACGGAAACGCGAAGCCACGACTACCCCACAGCACACAGCAGGCCCCAGACCACGGCTAGCACAACGACCCAGCGAGCGGGGGGGGGGCACCTATCTACACGGGGTGACCCCGGCCAGGCCTCCACCCAGCCGGGGCCAGGGCATTTTTTAAATGTTTTTTTTAAAATCTGTTTTATGCAAAAAAAGGTTGTGGGGTTTGGGGGGGGCACAGAGCGAAACTGAGACCCCCGACAGGGAGGAGGGGAGATCTGGGGGGGGGCACAGAGCGAACAAGAGGCCACTTGGCTTGAGAAATGTGGTTGCAAAGGCAGCTGTGTGAGAAAGCGAGGGGGCGGTTCCCTTTTGAGGGGGGTGAAATGGTGACGCCAGCCCCCCCGCAGAGAGTCCAGGGGGTGGGTGGCAGAGGTGGATTTGTGGAGGGGGACGATCCCGGGGGAGCTTGTGGGGGGTGGGGGTTCCCAGAGTTGGCGAGGGAGGGGCAGGGGAATCCCAGGACGCAGGTGAGGTTTGAACAGCCCCCTCCAGGGCAGGGGGAGGGGCAGAATTAGGGGAAATGTTCAATCCCCCACCAGCTGAAAGGAAGCCGGGAAAGGGCTAGGGATGTGAACCCAGGAGTCCGGGCTCCCTGCCCCCGGCTGCTCGGTCTTCAGGCAAGGGGTGGGGGCAGAGGCTGAGCCCAGAATGATTAAAACATGGAGAGACTTGGGGGTGTGTGTCTATTTTTTGGCAAATATTAACCCTGGGTACAGAGCTCCCCCAGCCCCCCCATTAACCCCTCGCCTCCCCCAAGCTTTTTGGCCCATCACATGCAGAAGATAAATGATGCTTGGGGAGGGGGGGACATTCTGGGGGGCTAAGGAGGGATTCCCTTAAATTACCCCCCTCATGTTCTGAGGCAGGAGGGGGGAAGCTAACAGGGATGGGGGAGGAGGTGGGGGTACATGAACCCCCAATTCCCCTGGGGCAGGAAGGGGGTCCCCTATTTCCCAGCTGGGGGGCAACCCCAGCCCCCAATTCCCCTGGGGCAGGGAAGGGGCTCCCCTAGTCCCCAGGGGGCTCAGCCAGCTGGGGGGCGCATCCCCCCTACTCCAGGGTGGCCGTGGCGTTGGTGGGGCTGGTGGCCCCCGAGCTGTCGTTTGCGGCCGGCTCCTTGCCCGTGTGGCCGCTGTACTGGCCGATGAAGGATCCGTCCTCGTTGAACTGCACGTCGACGCTGCCCCCGTAGTCGGCCAGGCTGTCCTCGCTGCCCAGCGCCGGCAGCGCCCCGTTGAGCGAGGGCTGGCTGCTGCCGAATGGCTTCTCCTCGTTGTCGCTGCCGGGGCAGAGAGCAGGGTGAGGGGGGCCGCACAAGGGGCACGAGACACAGGGTGGGAAGTGTGCAAGGCGGAGGGAGAACATCATGGTGCAGGCATGCGAGCCACGTGAAAGTGCAAGGAGTGATTGTGCAAGATGCACAGGGAAGTGATGGGTGAGTGTGCAAGGTGCACGGGCAAGGCGTGTGCACCTGGTGCCGGGGAAGGGACTGGTGGGTGTGCAGGTGAGTGGGTCTAAGGTGCAGGAAACTGGGTGTGCAAAGTGTGCAGAAGTGGGTGTGCAAGGAGCTTGGCCAGCAGTGGGGGTGAGTGTGCACCAGGCCAGGAGGACGTGGGTGTGCAGGTTCACAAGCATGTGCTGGGAGAGCGTGCGACAACCTGATACAAGTGTGCAGGTGGCACAGGGGGGGCTTGACACCTCATGTCAATGTGTTGGTGCACACAGGCCTGGGTGGGAGCAGTTGCGAGGGCTGAGGCACGGGGATCATGCAAGGGGTAGCTGGGGCTGTGCACAAGCAGGGCTTGTTTACACGCGTCAGGAGGGTGCTGAGTGTGAGCGGGTGTGAAAGAGCCTCCCGCACCAGGCCACAGTGTGAGTGCAAGAGAAGGACCCGCCCCGCCCTCCCCTGTCCCCCTGTGCAACCCGCCCCCCGGCAGCAGACCCACCCCTGCCCTGGTGTGAGAGTGCACAGTGTGTGGGGGGGCAGTGGGGGTCTGGCATTTCTCCCTCCCCAGAGGGAATGGGGGGATCCCCGGAACAAACTGGGGCCCAGGGGTGTGTGATGGGGGCCAGGGGGCGTTACCTATTTCTAAGGATGGACGAGCTGCCGGGGGGGGGGGGGCAACAATGAGACAGAAGGAGCCAGTGAGACGTGGTGGGGGCGTCGCACGGTCTCCTGGGCCACGGACACACACCACCGTCCTGTGCACCATCGCCCCCAACTACCACCGTCCGCGTACCATCACCCCTGTGCACCATTGCTCCCAACTACCCATCACCCCCCGTGCACCATCACCAGTGCACAACCAACCCCGGCTACCACCGCCCCACGCACCATCACCCCCGGCTACCACCGCCCCAACATCACCGTTTTCAATAAATGCGGCGTGTTGCCTTTTCCCTGAAAAGATCCCGTGTGCTTCTTGTAAGCATAACACTATCACCAGTGCACAACCATCCCCGGCTACCCCCGCCCCATGCACAACCGCCTCCGTGCACCATCACCCCCGTGCACCATCACCAGTGCACAACCATCCCCGGCTATCCCGCCCCACGCACAACCACCTCCATGCACCATCGCCCCCATGCACCATCACCAGTGCACAATCATCCCCGGCTACCCCCGCCCCATGCACAACCGCCTCCGTGCACCATCGCCCCCGTGCACCATCGCCAGTGCACAACCATCCCCGGCTACCCCCGCCCCATGCACAACCGCCTCCGTGCACCATCACCCCCGTGCACCATCACCAGTGCACAACCATCCCCGGCTATCCCGCCCCACGCACAACCACCTCCGTGCACCATCGCCCCCGCGCACCATCACCAGTGCACAACCATACCTGGGTACCACTGCCTGACGCACAACCACCTCCATGCACCATTGCCCCCAGCTACCATCACCCCCACTACCACCACCCCACACACAACCACCTCCACGCACCATCACCCCTGCGCACCATCACCAGTGCACAACCATCCCCGGCTACCGCTGCCCCGCGTACAACCGCCTCCGTGCACCATCACCCTGCGCACCATCACCAGTGCACAACCATCCCCGGCTACTAATTGCCCCGCACATCCTTGTCCCACCTCTATGTACAGTTGCCCCAGGGCCCCGCACACCCGCTCTGACACACCTGTGCCCCCGGGAGCTGCTGCAACCTCCAGAAACATGTGGGGGGGCCCTTAAGTGTCACCCCCTGAACTTTGGCAGGCGGCGTTAGCAGCCCCCCCAGCCGAAGAGCAAGTGAACCGGGGAGCACATGGCAATGGAGGATTGAACCCAGGAGTCCGGGCTCCAGCACCCCCCCATCTCCTCTTACCTCTCCAGGGATCTGTGGTAGCAAACCCGGCAGCATTATTTTTTGCAGGGGGAGAGAGAGACAGTCAGAGACCCCCCCAGACCAGGCAGCAGGGAGGGGCAGCGGGGGGGAAAGTTAAGCAGAAGCCACTAAATCCAACCCCAAACCCCCCACAATAGAGGGGGTAATTCCAGGACCCCGCCATGTTCCCCCCAATGGGGGACTTCCAGAGGTGTGGGGTGAGGTGGAAACCCCTCTGCTGCTGCCCCTCCCACCCCCACAACCCCCCCCACCCAGCCCCTTCCCCTCCCCCACCCTGCCCCCCACCCACCTGTACTCCCCCGAACGTCTCGTCCTTCATGGGTCGGGCTTCAGAGTCGACCTGCGTATCCTCCTTGTCCTTCCACTGGGGGGGGAGAGTTAGTCGGGGGGACAGGAGCCGAGGGGACAACCGGGTTTTGGGGGGCAGGGTTGCTCGGGGACCCTGGAGTGCAGAGGATGGCTGCGGTCACTCCCTGGGGGGTGGAGCTCCTGGTGGAGTGGGGAACTGGGGGGCCAGAGACCAGGGGCGGGCTCCGGGGGCAGGGCCAGGGCGGGGACCGAGGACTCTGGGGACGGGACCAGGGGGGGGCTCAGGGCTCCGGGAGCGGGGCTGGGAGTCCCAGGGGCTGGGTTAGGGGGCAGGGGGGCAGGGCTGGGGAGCCGGGGGTGGAGTTGGGGCTGAGGGCTCCGGGGCGGGGGCGGGGGCGGGGCCGGGGGTCCCAGGGGCTGGGTTAGGGGGCAGGGGGCAGGGCTGGGGAGCCGGGGGCGGGACCGAGGGCTCCGGGGATGGGACCAGGGGCGGGGCTCAGGGCTCCGGGAGCGGGGCCGGGGGTCCCAGGGGCTGGGTTAGGGGGCAGGGGCAGGGCTGGGGAGCCGGGGGTGGAGTTGGGGGCTGGGGGCGGGGCTGAGGTCTCTGGGGGCGGGGCTCAGGGCTCCAGGGGCGGGGCCTCACCCGAGTACTTCCCCGCCCCTTGCTGCGTTTGACGAAGCAGAGGGTGACCAGAAGCAGAAGCAGCAGGACCACGGCGCAGATGAAGCCGATGAACCAGCCCTCGGTGGCGAAGCTGTGCTGGTCGGTCGTCAGCACTGGGGGGCAGAGTGACGGGGGGAGTTACCCAGGGACCCCTCGCCGGGCGCCGGGACGAAGCCTGGGCGTGCCTCAGTTTCCCCCATTTGCTGCATTGTTCCCCAGTGGGGATGGGGTCCAGCCACTCTCAGGCCGGGCGGGGCGAATGGCTCCCAGCTGCCCCAGCCCCCGCAGCTGTGCTTCCCTGCCTCTCGCCGGGGGCGGGATGGGTGGGAACACGGTGTGGGGCAGGGGGCCAGGCCAAGGGGGGTAGCCCTGCTCCTGGGGATCTGGGACATGTGGCCCCTGCGGGGTGGGGCAGGCGTCCAGGTATGGGGGAACCTGGACCCCTTGGGAGGCCGTGGGGCGGGGGACAGGGATGGGGGCCCCTGGCCCCCCCTTGGGAGCCGTGGGGCGGGGGGATGGGGGATGGGGGCCCCTGGCCATCCTGGGGAGCCGTGGGGCGGGGGGATGGGGATGGGGGCCCCGGCCCCCCAGGGGTCTCACTCACGCTTGCCGTTGGTCTGCACCTCGCTCTCCCCAGAAGGCGACGCTCTCCCCCGAGGGGTCGCGCCCCACGAACTGGACGCGGTAGGAGGTGCCGGGCTGCAGGTCGAGGAGCCGGTAGGAGCCGTGGGTGGAGTTGGCCTGGCCGGACGTGCGCCAGGGCTCAAGAGCTGGGGGGCAGCGGGAGGGGGGGTTACGGCTGGTGCCCCCCCACAGGGGCCAGGGCCCCGGACCCCATTCCCTGCCCCACAGAGCCAGCCAGCCCCCCCCAGGGCCAGTGGCCCCTTCCCATCCCCCCAGCCCGCCAGCCAGCCCCCCCAGCCCAGCCCCGTGTCTTACTGCTCTTGCTCATGAACTGGATTTCGAACTCCACGCTGGCCTGGTGCCGGGCCGGGACCCAGGAGATGACGGTGAAATCGGGGCCCACCAGCGAGATGCTGATGTTGTCCAAAGTGGGGAGCACTGGGGGGGGGAGCAGACAGGGGCGTCAGAACCAGAGACTGGGGCACTCCCACGACGTGCCGGAGCCGGGGGGGGGGGGTTGCAGGGTCTGGCCCCCACCCCAGGGGGGGATTGGGGGAGAAGCAGGGCCCCCCCCCGGCCCCCTTACCTGGCTCGGGCACGGTGCTGCCCTCCTGCACCAGCGGCTCGCCCAGGCCGGCCCGGGTCAGCGCCGCAGGTGGAACCGGTACCGGGCCCGCGGCTCCAGCCGGGCCAGCGTCCCGTTCAGCTGGGAGACGGGGAAGGAGATTTCCTGCAGGGGGCCCAGCTCCGACCCGTTCACTGGGGGGGCAAGGGGGGGTTAGTGCCCAGCCGGCCCGTCTGCCCCTCGTCCGCAGCCAGCCCCCCAGCCAGCCCCCTGCCCCCTGTTCAGCCCCTCTCCCGCCCCTGCCCCCACTCTGCCCCCCTCAGCCCCTCTCCCGCTCAGCCCCCCTCCTGCCCCCTGTCCTACAGCCAACCCCCCAGCCAGCCCCCCTTCTGCCCCCCAACCCCCCTCTGCCCCCTCCCACTCAGCCCCCCCTCCAGCTCAGCCCCACTCCTGCCCCCTGTCCTGCAGGCAGTCCCCCAGCCAGCCCCCTGCCCCCCACTCTGCTCCCTCCCGCTCAGCCCCACTCCCGGCCCTGCCCCGCAGACAACCCCCCTGCACCCCCCCACCCAGCTCCCCCTTCCTGCACCTGACCAGTGGCCAGCCCCCACCGCCACCCCATAGCTTCCCCTGTTGCACCCTTTGTGCCCCCACCTCCTGTCCCCACCCCCCCCAGCCCAGCACCCCCCGGACTCACCCTGCTGGTACTGCAGCAGGTACTCAGTCAGCGCCCATTGGGGAACTGGGGGGGCGGTCACTCCCGAGCCAGCACCGTGTCCGACACCCGCTCCAGGAGCAGCGAGCTGGGGGGGCTGGGCACTGGGGGGGAGAGAGAGGGGGAGAGCTGGGGGGACTCAGTGGGGGTCTTACCCTCTGTGACGGAGCAGGGAGGGGGAGTGTTACGGGCACTCCCTGCATCGGTTCTGGCTGGGGGGGATCTCGGGGTGACTTCACTTGAGGGGCGACACCTGAGCCGGGAGGGGGCTGGGGCCAGGTGACCCCTTCTGCCCGGGTGTGATGTTATGAGTGTAATTGAATATCTCAGGGGAAGGTGACAGGGCCAGGAAGAGTTAATTACCTCCCAGACTGACCTGCCCCAGGGCCGAACTGTAGCGACTGGTTAGGAAGATCGGTGAATGAACAGAGCTCTGAAATGCAGCGGCATTGTTAGAGAGAGAAGGGGAGAGGTTTGCTCAGGGCTTGTGATGTGAGCAAACAAGTCTTGTCTATTGCTAGAGCTTTGATTCAAAGATCAAAAAGGAATATTAACATGTAGGAAGACACTTGAGGGAAATCGTATTATTGTCTCTAGGTCTCTTTGAAGGTTGGGGTAACCTGGATCTGAACTGTGTAATGGATAAATGACCCTGGGCTAATTGCCAGGATGTTTGGGAGAAGGAGAGTTAAGCCTATTGTTTTCTCAGGCCGAAAGGCTGCAGGAAATGTATAAAAACCCTGGGACACGATCCTGCTTCATCTCAGATCTGCTTTGGGTTTCAAGAGGGGGAAACCCGGAGCCACAAGGATTGAGATCCCCAGTCACTGACTGGAGCCACCCTGAACACGGACATTGGACTGTAACCTCTGGACTGTTTCTAAAAGGACTTTTGGCAACTACAAGCTCACCTGCTATGCATCTGAACCTCAAGAATTGAACTCAAGCCTGTCTGTAAATTGATCTTTGAACCAACACTCTCTCCTTTTTTAATACATTTTAGCTTAGTTAATAAGGATTGGCTCTACGCGTGTATTGTGGGTAAGAGCTAAGTCAGGGCTCGGCCGCCTTTCCGAAGTGCCGGGCCAAGTCTGCATTTACTCACTCGGGTTTAAGGTTTTGCGAGCCAGTCATACACGTTAACGTTTTTAGAAGGGCTCGGTCTATAAGTCTATAATATAGAACGAAACTATTGTTGTATGTCAAGTAAATAAGGTTTTTAAAATGTTTAAGCAGCTTCATTTAAAATTAAATTAAAATGCAGAGCCCCCCAGATCGGTGGCCAGGACCCGGGCAATGCGAGTGCCACTGAAAATCTGCTCACGTGCTGCCTTCGGCACCCGGGCCACAGGTTGTCTCCCCCTGATCTAAGTTATCATTGGACCTGGGTGTGTGGCTGATCCTTTGGGGTTGGAAGAACCTTTTCTTTTAGATGAGATCAGATGTTCAGGAATCATCATCGTATCTGACGTGTGTGTCTGGATGGAGGCTGGGCACTTTAAGGGAACTGCGTTGTTTGGACGTCTGAGGAACCAGGGAGGTCCTACAGGAGCTGTTTTGGGCTGGTTGGTAAATCTAAGTACTGGAAGATCCACCAGCGTTTGGGGTTTGTCTGCCCCGTTTGGTTTGCAGTTCACCCTGAGTCAGTGACCTCAGCCGGCTCCCATGGGCAGCATCGTCCCGCCGGGACACTGGACAAAGGCTGGAAGAGGGGCCGGGGGGGCTGGAGGAGGGGCTGAGGGGTGGGGTCAGTTTGGAGCTGGCCGGGGAGACGGGGGGGGGCCCAGAACCGGGGTCTGGGCTCCCCACCCCCAGGATGGACCCTGCTGAGGGGTCCTGGTCTCTGTCCCTACGAGCTCTGGCTCCCCCGTGTCCCTGGCGGCGAATAACCCTTCGCGGGGACTCACAGGAAGTGGGGTGCAGGCCCCGACTCCCCCACCCGACAGGGGCCCGGCCCCCCCACACCCCGTGACACCGTCCTTGGGGGCTGGGAGCTGTTGAGGGGTGTGTGGGGCTCTGGAACGTCAGGGGAGCTGGGGGTCACAGTGGGGTTTGGAGGTTCAGGGGGGTCTCACCTCCCTCGGGGGTGCTGAAGTCGATGTCCTCGCTGCGGGGCCCGTCGCTGCGCCCGTTAAACACAACCACGTAGAGGCGGTACCAGCTCCAGGGGCGCAGTCCCCCCAGCCTGGCCCGCGACACCTCCCCTGCCACCGTCAGCACCAGCGGGGGCGGCTGGGCCCGGGCCTGGCGCCGGCTCCGCTCCCCCACACTGCCCAGCCGCCAGTAAAACACCTGGGGGGACAGGGTCAGACAGCAGGGCCCCCCGAGTGCCCCACGCCCCCCACTCCTGACCCGCAGCCCCCCAGCACCCCCAACCCACACCCCCCGAGTGCCCCGTGCCCCCCACTCCCAACCCGCAGCCCACCAGCACCCCCGACCCGCACCCCCCGAGTGCCCCATGCCCCCCACTCCCAACCCGCAGCCCACCAGCACCCCCGACCCGCACCCCCCGAGTGCCCCGTGCCCCCCACTCCCGACCCGCAGCCCCTCCCCCCATTACCCTGAACCCCCGGAGGTGACCCCGCAGCTGGTCTCTGTTGGGCAGGGTCCAGCTGACGAGGACGCTGGTGCTGTTGAATATTTCCACCCCCACGTTCTCGGGGTTCACCTGGGGCACTGGGGGAGGAACAAACACATGTGTAATGTGGGGGGGGGGCTCAGAGCTTCCCCCCAGTCCCTTCCCGCCACGGCCCCCCCTAAGCTGGGGGTCACAGTTCTCCCATTTCCTCCCCCCCACCCCGGGGCTCACGGCCCCCTTTCTTTCTGCCCCCTGCTCCTTCACCCTTCCTCCCCCACTCACCATCCTCTCCAGAGTACCCCACCACGGTGGGGGGCTCAGGCCCTTTGCCGACGGGGTTCACGGCCTGCACCTTGATCTCGTAGGGGACAAAGGTGGGGGTCTTCGTTACCAGCAAGGGGGGGCCACTGACTGTCTCCTCGCTCCAGCTCCCCCCCTCGCCCAGACGGCGCCACTGCACGCGGTAGCTGAGCTCGGGGGCGTTCCAGTCCGACTTGTTCAGGGGCTGGGGGAGGAAATGGGGCTGTCAGTGCATGGGGGGGCAAAGCTCCAGGGCCCCCCCATTCTCCCTCCTGGGTACAATGCACCCCAGCCCCCCCCAGCACACAACAGGAGCAAGTGACTGTAACTATCCCGTCACACACAGATACAGAGCCTGCAACTACCCCATAACGGGCGCACACACACAGGGCATGAACTACAATGCAACTACCCCATAACACCCACCATGAACTACAGCACAACTACCCCATAACACCCACCATGAACTACAGCACAACTACCCCGTAACACCCACCACCCACCATGAACTACAACGCAACTACCCCGTAACAGCCACCCACCCACCATGAACTACAACGCAACTACCCCGTAACACCCACCCACCCACCATGAACTACAACGCAACTACCCGTAACACCCACCATGAACTACAACGCAACTACCCCATAACAGCCACCCACCCCACCATGAACTACAACGCAACTACCCAGTAACACCCACCCACCCACCATGAACTACAACGCAACTACCCCGTAACAGCAACCCACCCCACCATGAACTACAACGCAACTACCCCGTAACACCCACCCACCCACCATGAACTACAACGCAACTACCCCATAACAGCCACCCACCCCACCATGAACTACAACGCAACTACCCCGTAACACCCACCCACCCACCATGAACTACAACGCAACTACCCCGTAACAGCCACCCACCCCACCATGAACTACAACGCAACTACCCCGTAACAGCCACCCACCCCACCATGAACTACAACGCAACTACCCCGTAACAGCCACCCACCCCACCATGAACTACAACGCAACTACCCCGTAACACCCACCCACCCCACCATGAACTACAGCACAACTACCCCGTAACACCCACCCACCCACCATGAACTACAACGCAACTACCCTGTAACAGCCACCATGAACTACAACGCAACTACCCCGTAACAGCCACCCACCCCACCATGAACTACAACGCAACTACCCCATAACAGCAACCCTCCCCACCATGAACTACAACGCAACTACCCCGTAACAGCCACCCACCCCACCATGAACTACAACGCAACTACCCCATAACAGCCACCCACCCCACCATGAACTACAACGCAACTACCCCGTAACACCCACCATGAACTACAACGCAACTACCCCGTAACACCCACCCACCCACCATGAACTACAACGCAACTACCCCATAACAGCCACCCACCCCACCATGAACTACAATGCAACTACCCTGTAACAGCCACCCACCCACCATGAACTACAATGCAACTACCCTGTAACAGCCACCCACCCACCATGATCTACAATGCAACTACCTCGTAACAGCCACCCACCCACCATGATCTACAATGCAACTACCTCGTAACAGCCATCCACCCACCATGAACTACAACACAACTACCCCGTAACACACACACACACACACACAGCATGAACTACAAACTACCTTGTAAAGTACAGTGTCAGCTACAACATTACTACTCTGTAAAACACACCCCATGTGAGTGACAACACAACTACATTGTCTGTCACACTCACCCCCCCCAGCATAACCAACACCGTGTGACGAGCAGTGTGAGTGTCTGTAACACACACACGGTGTGACAATCCTGTGACCCCCCACCCCGTGGGAGGTACCACACAGCTCCATGGCGTCACTCCCTGGGGGTTGACAACCCCCAGCCAAGAAGAGCCACCGTCGATCGCTGGGTGGACAACTCAACAGCCGGCTCTGTCGACCAACAACCGGCCCCGGGGGAGGCTCCATCAGGCGTCCGTAGGCGGGTGGCCGTCGCGTGGGTCTCCAGTGTCATCGGGGGGCACGAGACCACGGCCGCCTGCCACACCCCGGCGGTAGCCGGCTTCTTCCCTTTGCCGGGGCAGCGCGTCCAGCACCTGACGCCGGCTCGGCGACGTGGATCCCACCCAGGGGGGCCAGGTTTATACCGGTTTTGGTGGTGCCCAGAACGGGTCCAAGCAGAGCTGCCCCAGACCCTGCGCTTCGGGGGGCCGTGGGGCCCAGGGCAGCCGGGGAGGTTAGCGGGGGGCCCGGCCCCAGCCTGCCCCACTCTGCCAGCTCCCGGTGCCGCTCGGGCCAGGGGGCAGAAGCCGGAGAGAGGAGGGGCGGGGGCTTGAGGGAGGGGCCGGAATGGGGGTGGGGAGGGAGTGGGAAGAAGTGGGGCGGGGTGGGGCCGGGTCGCTCGCTGAGGCCTGCAGACGGGGGACCCAGCGACTGGTGCCCAGGAGGCCCCCCCAGCTCGGGTGCAGCCGGTTCTGGCCAGTGCGGGAAAGGGGCTGAGGGGCCCGGTTCCAGCCGGGGGGAGTGGGGGGGGGGCCAGGTGGCCTGTTTACCTGGGGCTGGAAGTGGGGGGCTGGCAGGGACAAGGCATGGCCGGAGCCCCTGGGGACCAGGCCAGGCCAGGCTCGGGACCTAGGCGGGGGTCAGACGTCCAGTGACCCCCCCCGACTGACGCTAGCCGAGTCCTGCCGGCTGGAGATCGGGGGGGGGATTTGCTCCCTCTGGGGGTCGGGGCCCCGGAGACCAGAGGAGGGGACGCCCCGAGGGGCCCACGGCAGAGCCAGGCTGCTGGGGGCTCAGGGGGGCCCCAGAGAAAGCCCGGGGCCAGCCAAAGCCATGGGGCAAGGCCAAGGCCGAAGGGGAGCGCAAGCCGAGGAGGCTGCGGTCAACGTGGGGTGCACCCGGGCCCCCCCCACCGGCCAACACGGCAGGGGATATGCGGCGTCTCACCCCCCCCCCCCCCGGCAGGAGCTACAACGCAACTACCATGGCACACGGCACACACACGCCAAGGGCAGCGACAACCCTGTCACCATGACACGCTGGGCACAACACCCCAGCGACCCTGTAACACAACCTCCCGAAACTACCCCTTGAACCTGGCTACACCGCGAGCCACCAGCACCCGGCAACCAGCAGTGTCTCTGTCCCGCAACACCCGCCTCCCCATCCCTGTACCGACACCTGCACAACACAGGACAACAACCCCGCACTGAGACAACAGCCCCCTGCCGCGCGGAACACGGGCCCCCCGACAGATCTGTGGGGGGAGATCGGGGGGCTGTGGGGGGCCGGACCCCCCCACACGTTACCTTCCAGGTGATGAGCATGTTGTCGGTCTCGTTCCCCTCGCCAGCCGCCCCCTCGGGGTAACGCTCGGGGGCTGGAGGGGAAAGTGACAGAGTGAGCGGGGGGGATCCCCCCTCCCCGCCCTGCCCCCGACCCCAACATCCCACCCCCCAACACACCTCCCCCCTCCCTGCCCTGCCCCCAACACCCCTTCCCCCCCACCCCCGCTCCTCCCTCCTTGCCCTGCCCCCAACCCTCCCCTCCCCTCCCCCCATCCTGCCCCCCAACACCCCTTCCCCCCACCCCTGCTCCTCCCTCCCCGCCTGGCCCCCAACACCCCACCCGCCCCTCCCCCCCAACATCCCACCCCCCAACACACCTCCCCCCTCCCTGCCCTGCCCCCAACACCCCTTCCCCCCCACCCCCGCTCCTCCCTCCTTGCCCTGCCACCAACCCTCCCCTCCCCTCCCCCCATCCTGCCCCCCAACACCCCTTCCCCCCACCCCTGCTCCTCCCTCCCCGCCTGGCCCCCAACATCCCACCCCCAACACATCTCCCCCCTCCCCTCCCCCGCCCCCCAACACGCCCCTGCCCCAGGGCCCCCCAGGCCGTACCCGCCGGGCTGGTGTGGACGGGGGCTGAGGCGGCGCTGGGCTCGCCGCGCCCGAACCGATTGGCCGCGCGGACTCGGAAGCGGACGTGGCCGTAGGGCGCCAGGTGCAGCCGGGCCCAGGGTTGCTGGCCGGGGACGGTGCTGACGTCCCGCCAGGTGCCGGGGTCCCGGAGCCCGTCCTCTGCCTCCACCACGAACTCTGGGGGGAGACGGGGTGAGAGACGCCCGGCGTCCCCCGGCCCGCCCCCCAGAACGGCCCCCGACGCCCCCCAAACCACCTGCCCCGGAACCCCCCGGACCCTCCTCCGACACCCCCAAACCGCCTGCCCCCCGAGTCCCCCCAGACCCTCCTCCGACGCCCCCCAAACCACCTGCCCCGGAACCCCCCCGGACCCTCCTCCGACACCCCCAAACCGCCTGCCCCCCGAGTCCCCCCAGACCCTCCTCCGACACCCCCAAACCGCCTTCCCCCCGAGTCCCCCCAGACCCTCCTCCGACACCCCCAAACCGCCTGCCCCCCGAGTCCCCCCAGACCCTCCGACGCCCCCCAAACCGCCTTCCCCCCGAGTCCCCCCAGACCCTCCTCCGACGCCCCCCAAACCGCCTTCCCCCCGAGTCCCCCCAGACCCTCCTCCGACACCCCCAAACCGCCTGCCCCCCGAGTCCCCCCAGACCCTCCTCCGACGCCCCCAAACCGCCTGCCCCCCGGAACCCCCCCGGACCCTCCTCCGACACCCCCAAACCGCCTGCCCCCCGGAACCCCCCCGGACCCTCCTCCGACGCCCCCCAAACCGCCTTCCCCCCGAGTCCCCCCAGACCCTCCTCCGACGCCCCCCAAACCGCCTTCCCCCCGAGTCCCCCCAGACCCTCCTCCGACGCCCCCCAAACCGCCTTCCCCCCGAGTCCCCCCAGACCCTCCTCCGACGCCCCCCAAACCGCCTGCCCCCCCGAGTCCCCCCAGACCCTCCTCCGACACCCCCAAACCGCCTGCCCCCCGAGTCCCCCCAGACCCTCCTCCGACGCCCCCCAAACCGCCTTCCCCCCGAGTCCCCCCAGACCCTCCTCCGACGCCCCCCAAACCGCCTGCCCCCCGAGTCCCCCCAGACCCTCCTCCGACACCCCCAAACCGCCTGCCCCCCGAGTCCCCCCAGACCCTCCTCCGACGCCCCCCAAACCGCCTTCCCCCCGAGTCCCCCCAGACCCTCCTCCGACGCCCCCCAAACCGCCTTCCCCCCGAGTCCCCCCAGACCCTCCTCCGACGCCCCCCAAACCGCCTTCCCCCCGAGTCCCCCCAGACCCTCCTCCGACGCCCCCCAAACCGCCTGCCCCCCCGAGTCCCCCCAGACCCTCCTCCGACACCCCCAAACCGCCTGCCCCCCGAGTCCCCCCAGACCCTCCTCCGACGCCCCCCAAACCGCCTTCCCCCCGAGTCCCCCCAGACCCTCCTCCGACGCCCCCCAAACCGCCTGCCCCCCGAGTCCCCCCAGACCCTCCTCCGACACCCCCCAAACCACCTGCCCCGGAACCCCCACGGACCCTCCTCCGACACCCCCCAAACCGCCTGCCCCCCGAGTCCCCCCAGACCCTCCTCCGACGCCCCCCAAACCGCCTGCCCCCCGGAACCCCCCCGGACCCTCCTCCGACGCCCCCCAAACCGCCTGCCCCCCCGAGTCCCCCCAGACCCTCCTCCGACACCCCCAAACCGCCTGCCCCCCGAGTCCCCCCAGACCCTCCTCCGACGCCCCCCAAACTGCCTGCCCCCGAGTCCCCCCAGACCCTCCTCCGACGCCCCCCAAACCGCCTGCCCCCCGAGTCCCCCCAGACCCTCCTCCGACGCCCCCCAAACCGCCTGCCCCCCCGAGTCCCCCCAGACCCTCCTCCGACGCCCCCCAAACCGCCTGCCCCCCGAGTCCCCCCAGACCCTCCTCCGACGCCCCCCAAACCGCCTGCCCCCCATGTCCCCCCAGAACTGCCCGCCCCCCAGCGCTGCCTGGCCTGGGGAAGGGGGTGTCCCGAGCTGCAGCAAAGGCAATGGGGCTGGGGGGGAGGGGGAGACGCCCCGGGATCTGGGGGGCCGGGGGGGGTCCCCTTCTTACTGTCAATGGGGCTGTTGTGATCGTCCCCCGGGGTCCAGCTCAGCTTCACGCGGCGCTCCTGCTGCTCCAACACCTGCAGCTCCAGCACCGGCCCGGGGCGGCCTGGGGGCAGAGACGGGTCAGAACCGACCCAGGCAGCCCCCCCCCGCGCCCCCCGCCCGGGGACGTACCCACCACCCGCAGCTCGGCGCTCTCCTCCACCGCGTCCAGCGCCGTGTGCGCCCGGCAGCTGTACACGCCCTGGTCCGTGTAGTCCACGTCGGCGATCTGCAGCCAGCCGGGCGCGATGGTGTACCTGAGGGGAGGGGGCGGGTGAGCCTGGCGCTGCGAGCTTCCCCAGCAGTGCCCCAGCCGGGGTCCCCCGCAGCGCTGCGAGCTTCCCCCAGCAGTGCCCCAGCCGGGGTCCCCCGCAGCGCTGCGAGCTTCCCCCAGCAGTGCCCCAGCCGGGGTCCCCCCCAGCGCTGCGAGCTTCCCCCAGCAGTGCCCCAGCCGGGGTCCCCCCCAGCGCTGTGAGCTTCCCCCAGCAGTGCCCTGCTCCCCCCTCACTTGTCGCTGTCGTCCGACTCCCGGATGGGGCGCCCGTCCCGCCGCCACTCGACCCCGCGCTCCGGCAGCGTCTCGTCGAACCGCGCCCGGCACTGGAAGGTCACGTTGCTGGATTTCTTCACCACGGCGCTTTGGGGTCCCAGCTCGATCCGCGTCGCGCCTGGGACAGGACGGGAGGTGACGGGGGGCAGCGCCCGGGCTGCCTCCCTTCCCAGCATGCCCTGCTGTGCCCCCTGGCCCCTCCCTTCCCAGCATGCCCTGCTGCACCCCCAGCCCCTCCCTTCCCAGCCCGCTCCCCCCTCAGCCCCTCCCTTCCCAGCATGCCCTGCTCTCCCCTCGGCCCCTCCCTTTCTGCCCTGCTCCCCCCTCAGCCCCTCCCTTCCCGCCAAATTCCCCCCCTCAGCCCCTCCCTTCCCGGCCCTCCCTGCTCCCCCCTTGGCCCCTCCCTTCCCGGCCCACTCCCCGCCCCGCGGCCCCTCCCTTCCTGGCCCGCCCCGCGGCATGCTGGGGGGCGCGGGGGCCCCACCTTTGACCTCGAGCCAGGCGCTGATGGTGACATTGTTCTGGTCGTTCTGGGCGAGGCAGACGTAGGCGCCGGTGTCCTGGCGCTGGGCCCGGCTCAGGAGCAAGGTGCCGTTGGTGTGGACGAAGGCGCGTTCGTCCTGCAGGGCCGGCTCCATCCGCTCGGTGAACCTGCCAGCGGGGGCGTGTCAGGGGCACTTGGCACCCTGCCCAGGGCACTGCTGCGGGGAAGCTCGCAGCGCCGGGGGCGCACAGTGGGGGCGAGTGAGAGGGAAGGAGGTGGTATCTGGGGGGGCAGTGCAGGGGGGGCAGGGAGCGCGCACACAGGGGGGTCCCCTCACCACTCCACGCTGGGCATGGGCGCCCCGAAGGTCTGGCAGTCCAGGGACGCCGTCTGGTTCTCCACCACGGCGTAGCGCTGCTCGTCCGGAGTCAGGATCTTCGCCGGGAGCTCTGCAGGGGGGGAGAGGTAAGGGGGGCTCTGGACCCATCCCCGCCCCTGCACCCCCAAACCCACCCACCCAGGGGATGCCTGGCAGGATGGGCCCCTGGGAGCTGCCCTTGGGGGAGGGGGTGCCAGAGATGGGACGGTTGCCAAGGGCTGGTTGAGGGGCCCAGTTGCCAGTGGTTGGTTGCTGGGGGTGGTGGTTGCTAGGGGGATGATTGATGGTTGCTAGGGGGCGGTCGCTAGGGCTGGGTGCCAGGGCGGCGGTCACCGGGGTGGTGGTTGCTGGGGGATGATTGATGGTTGCTAGGGCTGGTTGCTAGGGAGCGGTCGCTAGGGGGATGATTGATGGTTGCCGGGGCGGCGGTTGCCGGGCACTCACGGATGACGTAGATATAGGCGTTGGCCAGCAGGCGGCCGTGGCGGTTCACGGCCTCGCACTGCGTCACCAGCGAGTCGTTGGGCTGCACCTGGCTCAGGATCAGGGCCCCCGAGCGCAGCGTCCGCGCCGGGTCCGGCGCCAGCTCTGGGGGCGAGACGCGGCTGGGGGGGCAGCAGAGACGCCCCGTGTCCCGCCCACTGCCCTGGCCCCGCCCACTGAGCCCGCCCATTGCCCTGGCCCCGCCCACTGCTTGCCCCCGCCCACTGACCCGGCCCCAACCCCGCCCACTGACCCGCCCACTGCCCTGGCCCCGCCTACTGCCTGCCCCCACCCACTGACCCGGCCCCAACCCCGCCCACTGACCCGCCCACTGCCCTGGCCACGCCTACTGCCTGCCCCCGCCCACTGACCCGGCCCCAACCCCGCCCACTGCCCTGGCCCCGCCCACTGAGCCCGCCCATTGCCCTGCCCCCGCCCACTGACCCGGCCCCAGCCCCGCCCACTGCCTGCCCCCGCCCACTGACCCGGCCCCGCCCACTGCTCCACCCACTGACCGGCCACGCCCACCGCCCAGCCCCACCCACTGTCCCTGCTCCCACATCCCGCCCCGTCCCCACCCCGTGTCCCGCCCAGCCCCTCCCCGGGCTCTCACCTCCCCAGGGGACGCCGTTGACCCTCCAGGACACCAGGGGTTTGGGTTTCCCGTAGACGGAGCAGTCGAGCCGAACGTTCTCCCCGGGGCCGTACACCCGGCTGTGGGGCTGCTGCGCCCAGTAGGGGGCGGCTGGGGGGGGAGGGGGGTGAGAGCCGGTGCCCCTCACTCCTGACCCGCAGCCCCCCAGCCCTGCTGGGACCCCTCACTCCCGACCCGCAGCCCCCTGCCGGCCCAGCCCTGCCCCCCAGCTCTGCCGGTGCCCCTCACTCCCGACCCGCAGCCCCTGCCAGCCCAGCCCTGCCCCCCAGCTCTGCCGGTGCCCCTCACTCCCGACCCGCAGCCCCCTGCCGGCCCAGCCCTGCCCCCCAGCCCTGCCGGTGCCCCTCACTCCCGACCCGCAGCCCCCTGCCCCCCAGCCCTGCCGGTGCCCCTCACTCCTGACCCACGGCCCCTGCCGGCCCGGCTCTGCCCCCCCAGCCCTACCGGTGCCCCTCACTCCCGACCCGCAGCCCAGCCCGGCCCCCGCAGCTCTGCCGGTGCCCCTCACTCCCGACCCGCAGCCCCCGCCGGTACCTTCCACGGTGACGGTGTAGACGTGGCGGGCGGTGCCCTGTGTGTTGCGGGCAATACACTGATACTCCCCGTCGTCCTCCTCCAGCACGTCCCGGATCCGCAGAGTTTTCTGGGAGTTTTCCAGGGCCGTGCGCTCCGCGGGCAGGGGGCCGTTCAGACGGATCCACTCCACGGTGGGCGTGGGGCTGGAGGCAGAGGGGGGCCGGCGTGGGGCTGGGGGGGGTCAGACAGGCCCCCCCCCACAGCCCCCGTAACACCCACCCCCATAGCCCTCAACCCGCAGCCCCCCAGCGCCCCCCAAGCGCCCGCCCCACTCACAAGCCCTCCGCGATGCACTCCAGGGCCAGGCTGGAACCCCGCAGGGCGACGTGGGAGCTGCTCTCCCCGGGTGGCACCATCAGCCGGGGCTGGCGAAACTTCACCGAGTTGGCTGCAGGGGAGATGGGGGGGGGTCAGCACCAAGCAGTGGGGGGAGGTTCCCAATGGTTTGCACGCCGAGGGGGTGGGACTCAGTTTCCCTGGGTGTTGCTGGGGGCCAGAGGGCAGAAGAGGGGAGAGGGGCCCAGGCGACCCTGTTTCCCTGGAGAGAAGACAATGGATGGAGGGGGGGCTTGGGGCCGGGGGTATCAGATGCCCAGCTGGGGAGCAGGGGTGCTCGGGGCTGGAGGGGGGGGCAGGCAGAGCCCCCCTGGATGCAGGGGAGACTGGGATGAGCTGTGCTGAGGGAGGCCAGGCCTGAGGGTTAGAGAGTTTCCTGTGCTGTGTTCAACGCTCAATAAACCCTCCTGTTTCATGCTGGCTGAGAGTCACTCCGGTCTAGAGAACAGGGGGGCATCAACCCCTTCGGGGGTGGAGGCCCTGGGGGTCCAGAGCGAGTGGACTCCCGGAGGGGGCCCACGGCAGAGACAGACGTGCTAAGGCTCAGAGAGGTGCGGATCCAGGAGGTGGAGGGGCCGGACCCCGAGAGAGAGGGGACCCCGAGAAGGGCTGTCCCACTAAAAGGGGTACCCCCCACGGACCGCACGGGGCCAAGAGTGGGCACGATCTGTGAGTCCGTGACAACGTGGTGTCAGAAGTGGGATCTTTCGCGGATGCACCCTGTAGACGTGGGCTGCGGGCGCAGGCGCTTTGCAGGGCGTGGCTGCCAGCGAAAGAACGAGGGTATTGAACGGAACCAGCCTGGAAATGGCCTAGAACCAGCTCCGTAAGAGCGACCTGGCACGTCTGTGCAGGGCGAGGGGGCTGAGTGTGGGGAGGCTCACTAAGGAGCGGCTGATTGCTCAGCTTGTAGAGAACGACCAGTCTGAGGTGCAGGCTCCAGACCCCAGGGGGGCTCCCGGGGTGCCCGGAGAGCTGGGGAGTAGCCGTGGGGGCAGTCTGTGTAGTGACCGGGAGTGGGTCAGACCTGACTCCCCAGTCAGCACCGGGGGGGGCCCAGTCAGGTTCCTCCCTAGATGAGCTGCGGAGATTGGAGCTGCAGCTGAAAGCAAAGGAGCTGGACCTAGAGGATCGGAGGCTGGTGGACAGAGAGAGAGAACGAGCGGACCGTGTAGAACAGCGGAAGCACGAGTTGGAGATGGACGAGAGGCGGGCCAAGAGGGCCTGCCGGGGGGTAAGTGGGGAAGGGCCCCGAGACACCAGTGTTGGGGGAATCTAGACACCAAACTGCTGCCCCAGTTCGAAGGGGGGGGGATATTGATGGCTACCTCACAGCCTTTGAGAAGGCCTGTGATCTGAACCAGATTGACCCCGCAGACAGGCTTCGCTGTCTGACCCCCCTGCTGGGTCCCAAAGCCATACAGGCGTTCAGCCAAATGGATGGTGTTGAGACGGGGGACTACGACCTGTTCAAACAGGCTTTGCTGCTGAAGTTTGAACTGACCCCCGAGGCGTACAGGAAACGGTTCCGGGGTGTGCGCAAGGCCTCAGGTGTCTCTTACAAGGTCACCAACTTGCTGGGGGAATATCTCCGCAAGTGGGGGAAGGGCGCAGGGGCCACTACCGCAGAGGATGTGTATAACCTGGTGGGGTTGGAGCAGCTGTATGACATCTGCCCTCCGGACCTTAAGATGTGGCTAGTGGACCGGAAGCCCAAAGATCTGCGCCGTGCAGGGGCGCTGGCAGATGAGTTCGTGGACAGTAGATCGGGGGTAGGGGGGAGACCCACATCAGGGACTCATAAGGGGAGTCACCCTGAGCCCTCTCAACGGTGGGACTCCAGGAAGCCCAACTCAGGGGTGCCCGGGACTGCCGGGGCGGGGCGACCCCCCTCGTGGGACTTGAGGGACGTGAGGTGTAATTACTGTGGCCAAAAGGGACACAAGGTGGCCCAGTGCCTGAAGATGAAGGAAATGGCAGCCAAGCAGAACCCGCGGGGTGTTAACTGGGTGGAAGCCCACCGAGAGGGGGCACCGCCGGTCCAGGGGCTGCAGTCGAGAGGGCTGTGCCAGGGGGAGGGGACCGCCAGGCCAGGCCAGCAGGGGAAGGCGGGGCCCCAGGTCCAGAGCACCCGTACCCAATCCGCCGGGTGAGCGTGGGACAGGCCCCGGGGGACACTCGCCACATCATCCCCATTGAGGTGGGGGGAAGACGTGTCCAGGGGTTCTGGGACACGGGTGCAGAGGTGACGCTGGCGCGGTCCGAGGGGGTGGGCCCAGACCAGCTAGTGCCCGATGCCTACCTGACCCTGAGGGGAGTGTTTGGGCCCCCCGTCAAGGTGCCTGTAGCGAGGATACCCCTGAAATGGGGGGCTAAGGAGGGACCCAAAGAGGTTGGGGTGCACGACCACCTGCCTACCGAGGTGCTAATGGGTAATGACTTGGAGAACTGGCCGGATGACACTCATAGCGCCCTGGTCCTTACCCGGAGCCAGAGCCAGCGAGGGGCGCGGGACCTCCCGAGGGGGGGGCTGAAGCGCCGAGGGTAGGGCTCGACAGGGCTGGGCCGGAGCCTCCATCCCAGGGTGGGGAAACTGAGGCGCCACCAGACAGGGCTGTAGCCGCAGACCCAGCAGCTGAATTCCAAACGGAGCTGCAGGTGGATCCCTCCCTGGAGAAACTGAGGGCCCTGGCTGGCCACGGCAGTGCAGGATCCCAGGGGGAGGACCGCCGGGAGCGATTCCTGTGGGAGAGGGGATTCCTGTACCGGGAATGGACTGGTTCAGGGCGAACTGAATCTTGGAAAGTCGGGAGGCAGCTGGTGGTTCCCCAGAGGTACCGCCGCAAACTGTTGTTCTTGGCCCACGATATCCCCCTTTCGGGGCATCAGGGCATCCGGCGCACCAGGCCGAGACTGCTGCAGAACTTTTACTGGCCCGGGGTCTTTGACGCTGTCCAACAGTATTGCAGGACCTGTGACTCCTGCCAGAGGGTGGGGAAGGCCCGGGATAAGTGTAAAGCCCCGCTGAGACCTTTGCCCATCATAGAGGAGCCTTTCCAGAAGGTGGCCGTGGACATAGTGGGGCCCCTCAGCAGGGTGACCCGGGCAGGGAAGAAATACATCCTGGTGGTGGTAGATTTTGCTACGCACTACCCCGAGGCGGTGGCCTTGTCCTCGATCGAGGCAGACACCGTGGCAGACGCGCTGCTGACCATCTTCAGGACCTGGAGAGAAAGGTCGGGGACATGCTGGCTTTAGGGCTGATCCAGCCGTCCGCCAGCCCCTGGGCCTCGCCCGTGGTGCTGGTCCCCAAGAAGGACGGGTCGATCCGGTTCTGTGTGGACTATCGGAAGCTCAATGCCATCACCGTGTCCGATGCCTACCCCATGCCCAGGACTGATGAAATCTTAGACAAGTTGGGGGGTGCCCGGTACCTCACTACCCTGGATCTTACCAAACGCTACTGGCAGGTGCCTCTGGACCCGGAGGCCAGGGCGAAGTCCGCCTTCACCACCCCAATAGGGCTCTTCGAGTTCCTGGTCCTGCCTTTCGGCCTCAGGGGGGCACCTGCCCCCTTCCAGCGCCTGGTGGATCAGTTACTAAGGGGGATGGAGGGCTTTGCACTAGCGTATATTGACGATATCTGTGTCTTTAGCCAGACCTGGGAGGAACATGTGTCCCAGGTGAAGAGGATGCTGGGTCGCCTCCAGGATGCAGGACTGACCATAAAAGCGGAAAAGTGCAAGGTGGGGATGGCGGAGGTTTTATACCTGGGCCACAAGGTGGGGAGTGGCCGCCTGAAGCCGGAGCGGCCAAAGTGGAGGCAATCAAGGCCTGGCCCGCCCCCCAGACTAAGAAGCAGGTCCAGGCTTTCATTGAGATGGCGGGGTACTACCGGAGGTTTGTGCCCCACTTTAGCTCCCTGGCAGCACCCCTCACGGAGCTGTGTCGAAAGGGAAAGCCGGACAAGGTGGTCTGGACCGAGCAGTGCCAGAGGGCTCTCTGTGCGCTGAAGGGGGCACTTATCCAGGGCCCGGTGCTGGTAAACCCGGATTTTAACAAACCCTTCCTGGTGTTCACCGACGCCTCGGACACAGGGCTGGGGGCGGTGCTGATGCAGACTGATACTAAGGGGGAGAGACACCCCATTGTGTACCTGAACAAGAAGCTGCTGCCCCGGGAGCAGCACTATGCGGCCATAGAGAAGCAATGCCTGGCCATGGTGTGGGCCCTTAACAAACTGCAGCCGTATCTATTTGGGCGGCACTTCACCGTGTACACCGACCATTCGCCCCGACGTGGCTGCACCAAATGAAAGGGGCTAATGCCAAGCTGCTGAGGTGGGCCCTGCTCCTCCAGGGGTATGACATGGAGGTGGTCCATGTGAGGGGGAGCGCCAATGTTATAGCCGATGCTTTATCGCGGGGCGGGGACCCTGAACTTCCCCAGGTCACTGGCTAAGTGACCCTGCTCCGTTCAGCCTCGAAGGGGGGAGAGATGTGACGAAGTGGGGGGTTCTCTGGGTTTTGTCACTGGTTTGCACGCCGAGGGGGTGGGACTCAGTGTCCCCGGGTGTTACTGGTTTAATGAGGGGAGGGGAGAGGGAGTTTGTTGGGACACAGGACTGGAGAAGGAACTTGGGACCCCGGCCGATGGCCTGGAGAACAGAGACCCCCAGTGACTGGTGACCGGGTGACCCGGAGTCGCAGCCGGTTCTGGCCAGTGGGGGGACAATGGGCTGCGGGGAGAGGACCCCGGTGACGGGACCAGCCGGTTCCAGCCCGAGGGGTACAGAGGACAGAAGAGGGGGCCCAGGCGACCCTGTTTCCCTGGAGAGAAGACAATGGACAGAGGGGGGCTTGGGGCCGGGGGTATCAGATGCCCAGCTGGGGAACAGGGGGCTCTGGGCTGGAGAGGGGGGGCAGGCAGAGCCCCCCTGGATGCAGGGAGACTGGGATGTGCTGGGCTGAGGGGGGCCAGGCCTGAGGCCGGAGAGTTTCCTGTGCTGGGGTCAGACGCTCGATAACCCTCCTGTGTGACGCTGGCTGAGAGTCGCTCCGGGCTAGAGAACGGGGGGGGGGGGGCATTATTCCCTCTGGGAGCGGGGAGATGGGGGGGCCCAGAGCGAGTGGATTCCCTGGGGGGCCCACGGCAGAGACAGACGTGCTAAGGCTCAGAGAGGTGCGGCTCCAGGAGGTGGAGGGGCCTGACCCCGGGAGAGAGGGGACCCCGAGAAGGGCTGTCGCTCTGAAGGGGGTTCGCCCCAGGGACCGCACGGGGCCAGGAGTGGGCCCGACCTGGGAGTCCGTGACACTACCCCGTCCATCCCCATGTGCCCCTGTGTACCCCCCTCTGTCCATCAAGGGCGCGGGGAGGGGGGGCAACGGTCCCAATGTACCAGGCTCAATTTGGGCAGGATACCCCCAAACCTGGGGGGTCCCCAGGATCCCGGTCCACCCCCCCAGAGGGTGCAGGAGCCACAGGGAGCCCCCCGAAGGGATAGCGCAGCCCTAGGACTGCTCCAATGGACGCCGAGGAATTGGGGGGTGTGTGGGGATCCCTGCTGAGAGGTGGGGGGGGCAGAAATAGCAAAGAGATCGGGGGGAGGAGTGGCCCCCCCGACACCAAGGGATGGATTTGGGGGGGGTCACCTGGGAGATACACCCGGATGCCTGGGTTCCACTGCCTGGGGCTGGGCTGAAAATCGATCCCTCCCCCCCCAAAGCCTTTATACTTCCCTGCACAAGGGTCCCCACTCGGGGCTGCCCCCCCACCCCGCGGGTCCCTCCCCCAGGTCGGAGGGGTCCCCGCCCCACTCACTGGGGCGGACCCGCAGCTCGATCGGCTCTTTCTGGATGATGGTGCGGGGGCCCAGGTAGTGGGCGTGGCAGATGTAGTCGGGGTGACTATCCGAGCGCTGGACGTTGGCGAAGTACAAGTACCCGTCCTGCCCCATGCTGACCCGCTCGTCCTGCGTGATGTGTACGATGCCTGCCGGGCAGCGAGGGGTTAAACCGGAGCTCAACCCGCCCCCTGCCCCCCGCAGCCCCCGCCCCATTCCCCACCCCCTGAGCCCCCCTGAGCCGGCCAGTCCCCGCCCTGGTTCAGGGGGGAGCCGGCACCCCCCAGTGGGGACAGTCCCCAGCCCCATTCCCCGCCCCCTGAGCCGGCCAGTCCCCGCCGTGGGGCTGGATGGGAGCCGGTACCCCCAGAGGGGACAGGCCCCAGCCCCATTCCCCGCCCCCCTGAGCCGGCCAGTCCCCGCCGTGGGGCTGGATGGGAGCCGGCGCCCCCAGAGGGGACAGGCCCCAGCCCCATTCCCCGCCCCCCTGAGCCGGCCAGTCCCCGCCGTGGGGCTGGATGGGAGCCGGTACCCCCAGAGGGGACAGGCCCCAGCCCCATTCCCTGCCCCCCTGAGCCGGCCAGTCCCCGCCGTGGGGCTGGATGGGAGCCGGTACCCCCAGAGGGGACAGGCCCCAGCCCCATTCCCCGCCCCCCTGAGCCGGCCAGTCCCCGCCGTGGGGCTGGATGGGAGCTGGTACCCCCAGAGGGGACAGGCCCCAGCCCCATTCCCCGCCCCCCTGAGCCGGCCAGTCCCCGCCGTGGGGCTGGATGGGAGCCGGTACCCCCAGAGGGGACAGGCCCCTGCCCCATTCCCCGCCCCCCTGAGCCAGCCAGTCCCCGCCGTGGGCCCCACCCCCTGAGCCCCCCTGAGCCAGCCAGTCCCCGCCGTGGGGCTGGATGGGAGCCGGTACCCCCAGAGGGGACAGGCCCCGGGCCCCACTCCTGGCAGCGGATACTCACGGCTGTTCAGCCAGTAGATTTTGGGGGGCACGGCGCTGTCGGGGGGGTTGCAGGGCAGGACGACAGACTCCCCCTCCTCCACCTCCAATGGGGAAACCTTCTCCTTGGGCCACTGGGGGGTGCCTGCAGCAGGGAGGGGGGTTGAATCAACCATGGGGGGGCAGGGCCAGGCTGGGGGGCTGCGGGTCAGGAGTGAGGGGCACCGGCAGAGCTGGGGGGGCAGGGCCAGGCTGGGGGGCTGCGGGTCGGGAGTGAGGGGCACCGGCAGAGCTGGGGGGGCAGGGCCAGGCTGGGGGGCTGCGGGTCGGGAGTGAGGGGCACCGGCAGGGCTGGGGGGGGCAGGGCCGGGCTAGCGGGGGCTGCGGGTCGGGAGTGAGGGGCACCGGCAGGGCTGGGGGGGGCAGGGCCGGGCTAGCGGGGGCTGCGGGTCGGGAGTGAGGGGCACCGGCAGAGCTGGGGGGGCAGGGCCAGGCTGGGGGGCTGCGGGTCGGGAGTGAGGGGCACCGGCAGGGCTGGGGGGGGCAGGGCCAGGCTGGGGGGCTGCGGGTCGGGAGTGAGGGGCACCGGCAGAGCTGGGGGGGCAGGGCCAGGCTGGGGGGCTGCGGGTCGGGAGTGAGGGGCACTGGCAGGGCTGGGGGGGCAGGGTGGATTCTCCACAGGGCGTCTCCACTTCCCCGGCCTTTGCTCCCTGGGGAGGCTCGGGGGGGGGGGGGGTCTCAGGCTACAGCCAAGGGTGGGGGAGGGGGTGGGGGAGGTGCTGATGGAGAGGATGCAATTACATCACCCTGACACCTCGCTGCCATGGAAATGGTTGCTGTGGAAACAGGAGCAATTGGCTGAGCTCTGGGGAGACCTGCAGGTAAAAGTGGTGGGGGGAGCCCAGGGCTGGGCTATGGGGGCTGCGGGTCGGGAGTGAGGGGCACCGGCTGCGTGGGGGGGGAAGGGCTGGGTTCGGGGGGCTGCGGGTCGGAAGTGAGGGGCACCGGATGCGTGGGGGGGAAGGGCTGGGCTATGGGGGCTGCGGGTCGGAAGTGAGGGGCACCGGATGCGTGGGGGGGAAGGGCTGGGCTATGGGGGCTGCGGGTCGGGAGTGAGGGGCACCAGCTGCGTGGGGGGGGGAAGGGCTGGGCTATGGGGGCTGCGGGTCGGGAGTGAGGGGCACCGGCTGCGTGGGGGGGAAGGGCTGGGTTCGGGGGGCTGTGGGTCGGGAGTGAGGGGCGCCGGCTGCGTGGGGGGGAAGGGCTGGGTTCGGGGGGCTGCGGGTCGGGAGTGAGGGGCGCCGGCTGCGTGGGGGGGAAGGGCTGGGTTCGGGGGGCTGCGGGTCGGGAGTGAGGGGCGCCGGCTGCGTGGGGGGGAAGGGCTGGGTTCGGGGGGCTGCGGGTTGGGAGTGAGGGGCGCTGCCCGCGGCGGGGGGGTCACTCACTCTCGGCGATGACGCGGATCTCCGGCCCCATGGCTGTGCCCAGGTCGTTGCTGGCGTAGCACCGATAGATGCCCTGGTGCCGCCCCGCGTTGCTGTTGTTGATGTACAGGGTCCCCGAGCCCTCGACGACCGTCACCCCGGCCTCCCGGCGCGGGTCGAACCTGCGCCCGTCCTTCGTCCAGCGGAACCTGCGGGGGGAGGGGGAGGAGCTCGGGGCGGCACCGGGGGGTTGGGGGCCCTGGGGGGCGGGGAGGGGAGGGAGGCGGCAGGGGGGAAGTGGGGGGCCGTACTCACTCGAGGGGGGGTGTCCCGGTGGCCTCACACCGCAGCACAATGTCGTCGCTGGGGAACACGACCAGCTTCTCCGCTGGCTGCTCCATCATCTCAGGGGGCTGCCGCACTGGGGGGGCACGGGGGGGCTGTTACAGAGACTGAGAACCCAGCAACCTGCTCTGCCCCCCATCCCCCCCCAGGCTTCCCCAGGGTCCCCCAATTCCCCCTCCCCTGAACTCTCCCAAACTTCCCCCTAGACCCCCCCATTTCCCCTCCCCCCCACGAGCCCCCCCAATCTCTCTCCTGATGGATCCGAAACGGCCCTGGGTGTTGGGAAAAGGGGGTGAGTGTGCAAAGCCGCAGCCCGAGTGTGCCCAGAACCCCCGGATGCCCCGTTTCACCCCAGGACTCACGGTTGTGCATCTCGTCTGTGGCGCCGGGTAGCAGAGGGGAGAGACACAGAGAGACGTTAGCTGGCATCCCACGTGGGGGCCCCGGGAGTGGGACCGAGGGCTGTGTGGGTGTGAGCGTGCAAGTTGTGCATTGCGTTTGTGTGGAAGTGTGCAAGGCAAGCTGGCCAGAGCATGTCCACGGTTGCAAGGCGGGATGTGCTGGGAGACCCGAGTGTGCACTGGAGGGTGTGCCAAAGTGTGCAAGAGAGCTGGGAGTGCACAAGTGTGCCAGGTGAGCTGGCACAAGGCCTGGAGGGTGCTTGGTGAGGGTGAGCATGCACAAGAGTGAGCGGAGGGGGTGGGGAAGGGCGAGCGTGCGACCACACGTGCGAAGGGCAGGCGGGGCTCGGCGCTCACGGGGAGCGACGGGGGATTGTACATGAGCGGGTGTTACAGCGAGCAAGGCACGGAGAATGATTGTGCACTGCGGCATGAAGAACCGTGCAAAGTGTGCCAGAGTGAATGTGCAAAACCACCCCCGGATCAGATCCATGGATTCCTCCCCTTCAGAAACTCCCCCCACCCATGGGTTTGGCACGGGCGGATACAGCCCAATGCAACACCCTGAGCCCGGTCCGTGGTGCTGACTATAGCTACAGCCCAATGCAACACCCTGAGCCCTGTCCGTGGTGCTGACTATAGCTACAGCCCATTGCAACACCCGGAGCCCGGTCCGTGGTACTGACTGTAGCTACAGCCCAATGCAACACCTGGAGCCCGGTCTGTGGTGCTGACTATAGCTACAGCCCATTGCAACACCTGGAGCCCGGTCCATGGTACTGACTGTAGCTACAGCCCAATGCAACACCCGGAGCCCTGTCCGTGGTGCTGACTGTACCTACAGCCCAATGCAACACCCTGAGCCCTGTCCGTGGTGCTGACTAGCTACAGCCCATTGCAACACCCGGAACCCTGTCCGTGGTGCTGACTATAGCTACAGCCCATTGCAACACCCGGAGCCCGGTCCGTGGTACTGACTGTAGCTACAGCCCAATGCAACACCTGGAGCCCGGTCTGTGGTGCTGACTATAGCTTCAGCACAATGCAACACCTGGAGCCCTGTCCCTGGTGGTGCCTGTAGCTACAGCCCAATGCAACACCCAGAGCTCTGTCCGTGGTGCTGACTAGCTACAGCCCATTGCAACACCCGGGGCCCTGTCCGTGGTGCTGACTGTAGGTACAGCCCAATGCAACACCCAGAGCCTGGTCCGTGGTGCTGACTGTAGCTACAGCCCAATGCAACACCTGGAGCCCGGTCCGTGGTGCTGACTGTAAGTACAGCCCAATGCAACACCCAGAGCCCTGTCCGTGGTGCTAACTGTAGCTTCAGCACAATGCAACACCTGGAGCCCTGTCCCTGGTGGTGCCTGTAGCTTCAGCACAATGCAACACCTGGAGCCCTGTCCCTGGTGGTGCCTGTAGCTACAGACCAATGCAACACCCGGAGCCCTGTCCGTGGTGTTGACTAGCTACAGCCCAATGCAACACCCGGAGCCCTGTCCGTGGTGCTGACTGTAAGTACAGCCCAATGCAACACCCGGAGCCCTGTCCCTGGTGCTGACTGTAGCTACAGCCCAATGCAACAGCCGGGGCCCTGTCCGTGGTGCTGACTGTAGCTACAGCCCAATGCAACACCCGGAGCCCTGTCCCTGGTGCTGACTGTAGCTACAGCCCAATGCAACAGCCGGGGCCCTGTCCGTGGTGCTGACTGTAGCTACAGCCCAATGCAACAGCCGGGGCCCTGTCCGTGGTGCTGACTGTAAGTACAGCCCAATGCAACACCCGGAGCCCTGTCCGTGGTGCTGACTGTAGCTACAGGCCAATGCAACACCCAGAGCCCTGTCCGTGGTGCTGACTAGCTACAGCCCATTGCAACACCCGGGGCCCGGTCCGTGGTGCTGACTGTAGGTACAGCCCAATGCAACACCCAGAGCCCGGTCTGTGGTGCTGACTGTAGCTACAGCCCAATGCAACACCTGGAGCCCGGTCCGTGGTGCTGACTGTAAGTACAGCCCAATGCAACACCCAGAGCCCTGTCCGTGGTGCTAACTGTAGCTTCAGCACAATGCAACACCTGGAGCCCTGTCCCTGGTGGTGCCTGTAGCTTCAGCACAATGCAACACCTGGAGCCCTGTCCCTGGTGGTGCCTGTAGCTACAGACAAATGCAACACCCAGAGCCCTGTCCGTGGTGCTGACTAGCTACAGCCCATTGCAACACCCGGGGCCCGGTCCGTGGTGCTGACTGTAGGTACAGCCCAATGCAACACCCAGAGCCCGGTCTGTGGTGCTGACTGTAGCTACAGCCCAATGCAACACCTGGAGCCCGGTCCGTGGTGCTGACTGTAAGTACAGCCCAATGCAACACCCAGAGCCCTGTCCGTGGTGCTAACTGTAGCTTCAGCACAATGCAACACCTGGAGCCCTGTCCCTGGTGGTGCCTGTAGCTTCAGCACAATGCAACACCTGGAGCCCTGTCCCTGGTGGTGCCTGTAGCTACAGACCAATGCAACACCCGGAGCCCTGTCCGTGGTGCTGACTAGCTACAGCCCAATGCAACACCCAGAGCCCGGTCCGTGGTGCTGACTGTAGCTACAGCCCAATGCAACACCCAGAGCCCGGTCCGTGGTGCTGACTGTAGCTACAGCCCATTGCAACAGCCGGGGCCCTGTCCGTGGTGCTGACTGTAGCTACAGCCCAATGCAACAGCCGGGGCCCTGTCCGTGGTGCTGACTGTAAGTACAGGCCAATGCAACACCCGGAGCCCTGTCCGTGGTGCTGACTGTAGCTACAGCCCAATGCAACACCCGGAGCCCTGTCCCTGGTGGTGACTGTAAGTACAGCCCAATGCAACACCCGGAGCCCTGTCCGTGGTGCTGACTGTAGCTACAGGCCAATGCAACACCCGGAGCCCTGTCCGTGGTGTTGACTGTAGCTACAGCCCAATGCAACACCCGGAGCCCTGTCCGTGGTGTTGACTGTAGCTATGGGTTGAAACTTGGACTGTACCATGGCAGGGTAATGGGAGGGATCCACCATCCATGGACACCTGGACTGCCCCACTTCTGGCTCAAGGGGGGGGAAGGACCCAACCCCCCCAGCTACTCACACTCCTTGGGGATGGTGAGGGCCTCGGCCAGGCCCAGCAGCAGGGGCCAGAGACAGAGCAGTTGGCCCCGCGCGGGAGCCATCCTCAATCCGGGCGGCGCTGGCTGGGGGGCGCCGCGGGTCGCTCCCTGCACCTGGGTGGGGGAGAAGCACCATCACTGAGCGAGATCCATGCGACCACCTCTGGGGTGGAGCGCCGCCCCTCCCCCACATTCCTGCACAGTGAGAAACCCCCCAACCTCCCCCGGGGCAATTACCGGGCTAAGGGGCTTATCTTGTCAACCCAGCAGGATCCCCCCAGCCCCTCCCCTCCCCCAGCAGGAGACAGACGGGTGGACGGACGGACACGGGAACAGATGGAAAAGCGCCGGCGACGGGGGAGGGGGTATGAATTATTAATAGGGAGGAGGAGAGAGAGGAGAGGAAAGATGCTCCTCACTCCCGACCCGCAGCCCCCGCTAGCCCAGCTCTGCCGGTGCCCCTCACTCCCGACCCGCAGCCCCCGCTAGCCCAGCCCTGTGCCCCCCCCCAGCTCTGCCAGTGCCCCTCACTCCTGACCCACAGCCCCTGCCACCTGTACAAACTGTGCTGTTATTAAACATTCAGCCCCAGGGCGGGGACTGGCTGGCTGAGGGGGGCGGGGAATGGGGCTGGGGCCTGTGCCCTCCAGGGGGTGCCGGCTCCTATCCAGCCCCACAATAGCGAAGTAAATTTGTTATCAAGTCAGGGATTCTTATCTGAGAGGGGAGCTGGTGGGTTAGAGCAGGGGGCGCTGGGAGCCCGGACGCCTGGGTTCTCTCCCCGGGTCCGGGAGGGGGGTGGGAGCTGGTGGGTTAGAGCAGGGAGCTGGGAGCCCGGACGCCTGGGTTCTCTCCCCGGGTCCGGGAGGGGGGTGGGGGCTGGTGGGTTAGAGCAGGGGGAGCTGGGAGCCCGGACGCCTGGGTTCTCTCCCTGGGTCCGGGAGGGGGGTGGGGGCTGGTGGGTTAGAGCAGGGGGAGCTGGGAGCCCGGACGCCTGGGTTCTCTCCCCGGGTCCGGGAGGGGGGTGGGGGCTGGTGGGTTAGAGCAGGGGGAGCTGGGAGCCCGGACGCCTGGGTTCTCTCCCCGGGTCCGGGAGGGGAGTCGGGGCTGGTGGGTTAGAGCAGGGGGAGCTGGGAGCCCGGACGCCTGGGTTCTCTCCCTGGGTCCGGGAGGGGGGTGGGGGCTGGTGGGTTACAGCAGGGGGGGCTGGGAGCCCGGACGCCTGGGTTCTCTCCCCGGCTCTGGGAGGGGAGTGGGAGGAGGCAGCTGGTCCCAAAGATCTGGGCCCAGACGGGTCGGCCGCAGGGTTTCCGTCATTGTCTGCTTGGAGTTGGCACCATTGTGGTCACCAGCGCTGGGCACCTCCCCTGTGAGCCACCATGTCCCAGAGGCAGATGGAACCAGAGTACGGGGGGGAGCAGAAACTGGAGGGGGGCAGCCCCCAGCCTTGCCAGTGCCCCTCACTCCCGACCCGCAGCCCCCTGCTAGTTCTGTGGTTGGTTTCTCAGAAAAAAAATATTCCAGCAGCCGGGGAGTTAATGAGGCAAGTGACAGAGTCTGTCCGAGGCCCCCTGAGCAGAGGGAGAAGGGGGGCGGTTGGGCCATGTTGGGGGGTGGGGATTGTCCCCAAGGTCTCTGAGCCCCCCCCCCCGCCAGCCACTTGTAAACTCCTCAGGCATGAAGAGAGACCCCAGGTGTCAGACATCTGCCCCCCCCCCGCCCCCTGAGCCAGCCAGTCCCTGCCTTGGGGCCGGGGGGGAGCCGGCGCCCCCCAGAGGGGATGGGCCCCACAACGCACTCCCCAACACCGAGATCTGGCACCTGCTCCCCTGGGCCAGTCTCTCGGGGGAGGGGGGGCTTGCGGCGATTTAGGGATTTCCCACGTCGTGGGGATCCTGCTGCTGGGGGGACTTGGGGGGTTCGGTGGGTCACACTCCAGGCACTGAGCCACGGAGCAAGCGAGGGAGGGAGGCCGCCGGGGAGGCAGGGGGCACTGGGGCGTCTGCAGCGTGTTGTGTGTTACCGAGGGTGGGTGGGCTGCAGGGGGCTGCCTGTTGCAGGGTGGGGAGTGTTGCGGGGTGTTGGGTGTCGCGGGATGTGGGGTGCTATGGGTTGTTGTGGACGTGTTGAGTGCTGGGGGTGTTGGTGTGTTGTGTGTCGCAGGCTGTGGGTCGTTGGGGGACGTGTGCGTATCCGGGGCAGCCGGGGGGTTTCGAGGCGAGCGCCAGGCGCTGTCCGTTGTGCCGGCATCTCCCCCCCCACACACCGCTGCTGCATTTCCTGCGTTTCCACGGCAACCGAGAGGCAGTGGGATAATGGTCCACAGTCACCTTGACCCCACCAGGGGCAAGGGAGAGAACCCAGGAGTCCGGGCTCCCGCCCTTCCCCGGCTCTCGCCACCAGCCCCCGCTCCCCTCCCTGAGCCGGACAGCAAAGAGTTAAGGGCTCTGAAGCCCCCCCAGGACCACTCCCCCCCCCGGCCCTTTTACAGAAGGACCCGATTCAAACCCGGCACCAGGGAAAAGAGACAGAGAGAATGACAGGGCGGGGGGGGGAGGGGAGGGGAGGGTCCCCCACACTCCCGACCCACAGCCCCCGCGAGCCCAACCCTGCCCCCCCGCCCTGCCGGTGCCCCTCACTCCTGACCCGCAGCCCCCGCGAGCCCGGCCCTGGGCCCCCCGGCCCTGCCCCAACAGGGCCCCATTGTGGGGGCTGGGCCCGGGGTCAGGCCCCAGCGCGGACAGCGGAAGTGCGGGGGTGGGGCGGCTCTTGGCCTCGACACAAACGGGTTCTTGTCTCAGTGTCACAGGCCGGATGCCAGTGGGGGGGGGGAGCCGGAAACGGGGCACCCAGGATGTGGGGATCCAGCTCCATGGACTCCTGGCTCTCAGCCCCACCCCCCCCCCCCCCCGCTGTAACCATCAGCCCCCACTCCCCTCCCAGAGCCAGGGAGAGAACCCAGGAGTCCGGCCTCCCAGCCCCCACTGCTCTAACCACCAGCCCCCGTTCCCCTCCCAGAGCCGGGGAGAGAACCCAGGAGTCCTGGCTCCCAGCCCCCACTGCTCTAACCTACCAGCCCCCACTCCCCTCCCAGAGCCGGGAGAGAACCCAGACATCCTGGCTCCCAGCCCCCCCTGCTCTACCCCACCAGCCCCCGTTCCCCTCCCAGAGCCGGGGAGAGAACCCAGGAGTCCAGGCTCCCAGCCCCCCCTGCTCTAACCATCAGCCGCCACCCCTCCTCCCAGAGCCGGGGAGAGAACCCAGGAGTCCGGGCTCCCAGCCCCACCCTGCTCTAACCACCAGCCCCCACTCCCCTCCCAGAGCCGGGCAGAGAACCCAGGAGTCCTGGCTCCCAGCCCCCCCTGCTCTAACCCACCAGCCCCCACTCCCCTCCCAGAGCTGGGGAGAGAACCCAGGAGTCCGGGCTCCCAGCCCCACCCTGCTCTAACCACCAGCCCCTACTCCCCTCCCAGAGCCGGGGAGAGAACCCAGGAGTCCTGGCTCCCAGCCCCCCCTGCTCTAACCCACCAGCCCCCACTCCCCTCCCAGAGCTGGGGAGAGAACCCAGGAGTCCGGGCTCCCAGCCCCACCCTGCTCTAACCACCAGCCCCCACTCCCCTCCCAGAGCCGGGGAGAGAACCCAGGAGTCCTGGCTCCCAGCACCCCCTGCTCTAACCACTAGATCCCGCTCCCCTCCCAGAGCCGGGAGAGAACCCAGGAGTCCTGCCTCCCAGCACCCCCTGCTCTAACCACTAGATCCCGCTCCCCTCCCAGAGCCGGGAGAGAACCCAGGAGTCTGGGCTCCCACTAACCCAGTAACCGGCTCTGACAGGTGACTCTGCCCTGGGCAGTCCGGGCGCCGGGAGGGGGTCGGTGGGGCTGGTGTCACGTTGGGCCCTGGCCCCTGGGCTCCGGGGGGGCCGTCTCCACACAGCAACCCCCCACCGGGCTGACGGGGCCAAGCACCGCCCAACGCCGCAGCCAGGCCCCTTCCCCCGCCCGGACTCCTGGGTCCCTCCTGTCTATCCGCCGCCCGGACTCCTGGGTTCTCTCCTGGCCCTGGGAGGGGAGGGGGGTCGGGTGGCCATGGCCCTGTGTAATCCCTTCCCCCACACACGTACCCAGAGCCAGGTCCTCCGCCCCCCCCACCGCTAATTTGCCTGCAGCTCATGTGGAAATTCCCCTCCCCCAAGCACCTGCCACGACCCCACCCTTCCCGGGGGGGATGGGCTGGGGGGGATCCCCCTTCACTTGCAGACACCCCCTCGCAGACAGGCCCAGTGACTCTCTGGGGGGGGCAGGGGGGCTGGCCAGGGGCTGCAGGTCAGGAGTGAGGGGCACCAGCAGGGCTGGGGGGGGCAGGGGGCTGCGGGTCGGGAGTGAGGGGCACAGACAGGAGCTCTCCCCCCCGTCTAGACTCGCCCCCACACGAATTCACCCCCCCCATTTACCAGTGCCTGGGAGTCCCCCACACCCGGACACTGGGTGGGGGAGGGGAGCAGCCAGCCTGGCCCCCCTTTAATTCCCCCCATCCCGTTCCCAAGCTCTGCTCCCCGGGACGCCCCCCCAGGCACACACACAAAGTTGGGGTGTCCGGGGGGGTCTGTCTCTCCTGCCCCACCCCCGCTGTGTGCTGGGGTTAGGGGATGGGGGATTCCAGGGGATTTGGGGGGCTGGGGGCTCTAGGACACGACCAACCACCCCAGATCCCCCCCCTGACCCACACAAAGGCCGCGCCCAGCCCTGGCTCCTACCCAGTGCAACACGCAACACGCAACCCACACGCCACAACACAGAACATACAACACACAGCACACTACACGCAACGCACAACACCACACAACCCACACATCACAACACACAACATACAACCCACAGGCCGCAACACTCAACACCACACAACCCACAAGTCACAACACGCAACCCACCACAACACCAGACACCCACACATCACAACACGCAACATACAACCCACAGGCCACAACACGCAACACCACACAACCCACAAGTCACAACACACAACCCACCACAACACCACACAACCCACACGTCACAACACGCCACCCACATGCCAGACACAACACGCACCCCACAGACACGGAACATACATCACAAATCACAACACGCAGCACCTGCCACACCCAACACACCGGCCACACCCAACGTGCAAGACCCACAACCCCGGGCTCACAACTCAGCACACAACCCCCCATCACACCCCCCAGCCACCCCACGAACACGCAGCTCAGCCCCGCCCAGCCCCTCCCCCACAGCCGGCCCCCCAGGGCCCCTCACCCCCCCCGAGCAGCCCCCAGCCTGACATCCCCCTTCTCCCCACACACCCCACTGAGCCCTGCCCCTCCCGCTCCACAGCCCCCCTGCCCCTCCCATCCCCCATCTCAGCCCCCAGCCCAGCCCCGCAGGTCCCCCTCGCCGCTCCCAGCGGGGGCGGGGCCGGAGCCGGCCGCGGGGGGGCAGGAGAAGCCGGACGGACCGAACCCCCCAGCCCCAGCCCCAGCCCCTACCTGCGCCCGAACCGCTCCGCTCCCCACTGCGGCTGCAGAGCCTGTGACATAATCCGGAGTCAGACCCCTCCCTCCGCCGCCCCTCCCCCAGCGCCCGGCCCCTCCCTGGGCGGGGGCTGGGAGCCAGGACGCCTGGGTTCTCCCGGCTCCGGGAGCGGGATCCCCTCACAGCGACCCCCAGACCCCCTCTCGGCTGGGGAATTCCTGGGGGGGCAGAGAAGTTGGACTGGGGAAGGGGCGATGTCTGGAAACGGAGCCGGGCTGGCAGGGGCTGCGGGTCGGGAGTGAGGGGCACCGGCAGGGCCGGGGGGTATTTCCCAGTACTTGCTGCGGGGGAGGGGCAGTTTCTGGGAACACAGAGGGGACCGGCCAACTCCCCCCCAACCAACCCCCCCTCCCTTCCCAGAGCCAGGGAGAGAACCCAGGAGTCCGGGCCGCTGGGGGTGCAGGGAGGGAGGTTCGGGGACTCGGCTAGTGCCCGAGGCATCGCCAGAGAGAGACTCCGGAATGGGGGGGCCCCGCTGCCCCCCGGGGTGACAGGCTGGGAACTGCCCATGGGACGCTCTGGGGCAGGTCCGGGGTGGGGGAGGGGAACAGAGCCGGGCCCCTGAATTACCCCCCCCCCCGCGAAACCTGCCCTAGTGCAACGGGGGGGCTGGGCCAGGGGCTCCCAAGGGGGGCTTGTGTGGGTCCCCCGTGACGTCACCAGGCTCCCTGCTAACGATCATCAGGACAGACAGTGAGACCCTCCCCCCGCCAGTGCCCCCCAGTCCCGACCCGCAGCCCCCTGCCCCCCCACCTGCCAGCGCCCCCCAGTCCCGACCCGCAGCCCCCGCCAGCCCTGCTCTGCTAACGCCCCTCACTCCCGACCCCCAGCTCTGCTGGCGCCTCTCAGGGAGGGGGGGGGGGCTCTCCCTGGCAGTCAGGGCCGGCTCTGGGGCACGTGGTGGGGGGCTCCGTGGGGTTCTCCAGGGGGGCTCTGTGCTGGATGCAGCCAATCTCAGAGGACCCCTCCCTGAGGTTTGTGGCCCCCCCCCCAGCTGACAGAGCAGGTCCTCTGCAGGCCAGGGCCCTCCCCTTCAGTCGGACTCCTGGGTTCTTGCCCAAGCTTGTGTGTGTGTGGGGGGTGTCTGGTAGGGCAGTGTCGGGGGGCGGCCGGTGAATGCAGCGTCCCCGCACTGCCTGCCCCCAGGCTCGCCCCACCCCCTGCAGGGCAGAGCCAGCCTTGCCCCGGCCCTGGGGTGGGGCAAAGGCCCGGCGGGGCAGAACCCCCCCAGGCCGAGGGCTGCTAGTGGTGCAGGGGCTGGGCCGTGGTGTGAGAGCTCCCCCCACTGGGGGGGGGGCAGCTGGGCTGGTGGAGTGGGAAGTTTTCATACTATAGCGGATGAATTCTGCATGTGCCTCAGTTTCCCCGTCCGGTTAAGGGGTGGGGGGGATTGCTTTGCAGAGACCCAGGGGTGGCCGAGGCCCGGCCCATGTGTAAAGTGGGAGCAGCTGGGGGTGTAGGACCTTCGGGAAACCCTCCTGCATTCACACTGCCTGGGGAGTCACTCTGGATCGGGACGTCGGGGGGCATGGTTCCCTTGTGGGCCCAGTCCAGGGGGGGCTGCAGGCTCCGAGGTGGGTCCGAGAGGGTGGGGGAGCCAGTGGCTGCTCCCAGGGATAGTGTGACCCCAAGGGGGCTGCCCCACTGACAGGGCCCCCCAGGGCTGTTCCTGTGCTGGACCCACAGATCTGTGACAGCTGGGGGTCCCCGACACCCCGTACAAGTGGCCATGGGGGTCAGGTGCATCTAGGCCTGGCCAGTGTCCTGTCTGCCGCCAGCAGCCAATGACCAGACCCGGGAATCCCCAAGTGACCCATCCCGTCGCCCATTCCCAGCTCCCGGCAAACAGAGGCAGGGCCACCAGCCCTGCCCAGCCTGGCTCGTAGCCACTGGGGGACTGACCCGCCATGAACTTATCTAGTTCTTTTGAACCTGGTTATGGTCTCGGCCTTCACAACATCCCCTGGCGAGGAGTTCCACAGGTTAACGGTGAGCTGGGTGAAGAAATACTTCCTGTTTGTGTTAAACCTGCTGCTGTTCATTTCATTGGGTGACCCTGGT
This sequence comes from Glyptemys insculpta, assembly GCA_032172135.1. Classification (NCBI taxonomy): domain Eukaryota; kingdom Metazoa; phylum Chordata; order Testudines; family Emydidae; genus Glyptemys; species Glyptemys insculpta. The sequence continues at coordinate 620,923 of JAVMKA010000013.1, forward strand.
TCTTGTGTTCGGAGGAGGAGTAAATAACACTCCCTGATCTCTCCTCGGGATTGTCGAGCCCCGTCACAGCCCCTTAGCCGGCTCTTCCAAGCTGGAGAGTCCCGCTCTCATTAACGTCTCCTCACGCGGAAGCTGTTCCACGCCCCGAATCAGTTTTGTTGCCCTTGTCTGAACCGTTCCCAATTCCACTGGATCCTTTCGGAGATGGGGCGAGCACGTCTGCCCGCAGTGTTCAAGGCAACGTCTCGTCTCTCCCTTTCCTAACAAGTCCCGGCACTCGGTCGCCTTCCTGCCAGCGAGTGGAGGATTTCCGAGAACTGGCCGCGGCGCCACCGCGGTCTCTCTCTCGGGTGGTAGTCACGGAGTGTGGGGGGACACCAGGCCCTGCACCCCCGGCTTCCTGCGATTCACCATGACTCTCAGCCAGCCAGTAAAGCGGAAGGTTTATTTAGACGACAGGAACACAGTCCAAAACAGGTCTTGCAGGTACAGACAACAGGACCCCCCCCATGAGGTCCATCTAGGGGTCCCAGGGCACCACAGCCCCATTGGGGGGGCAGAGCCCCGTCTGGGCTCCCCTCCATTCCACCAGCCAGCTCCTGAAACTCCAACTCCCTCCAGCATCTCACCCACCCTCCCCCCGGCTCCTCCCCCAGCCTTTGTCCAATTCCCGGGCAGAGGTGTCACCTGGCCCCAGCCCCCTCCTGGGTTCTCACGTTACCTGCTCAGGTATCTTCCCTCCAGGCCCGTCTCCCATCCCCCAAGGCAGCCCCCCAGCCAACCCCCGCTGTAACTTTCCCCGGCCCACACTCCCCACTCAGCATTCAACCACCACATTGAGAACAGGCCCAGTTCCTCACAGGTAGCAGCTCATTGATCTGTGGTTGGGCGGACGGTTTCCAACGCGCATTTATCAACACTGAATTTCATCTGCCGGTTTGCTGCCCCGTCACCCAGTTTGGGGAGATCCCCTTGTAGCGCTTCGCAGGTTGCCTGGGACGTAACCATCTTGAGTCGTTTTGTATCATCTGCAGATTTCCCCACCTCACTGTTTACCCCTTTTTCTAGCTCCGTTCTGAATATGTCGACTCAGACGGGGCCCAGAACAGACCCCTGGGGGACACCACGATTTACCTCTCTCCACTCTGAAAACTGACCAGGTATTCCTCCCCTTTGTGTCCTGTCTTTTAACCAGTTACCGATCCACGAGGGGATCTTCCCTCTTATCCCCTCCCTGGCAGCTGACTCTGGGTAGGGACCGTGTCACAGGCCTTCTGACAATCGAAGTCCACGATCTCCACTGGATCCCCTTGGCCACGTGCTGGTGGATCCCCTCAGAGAAGTCTAGTAGATTGGTGAGGTACAATTTCCCTTTACAAAATCCACGCTGCCTCTTCCCCCACAAGTCGTGGTGAGCTCCGTGTCTGGCCGTTCTGTTCTCGACGACACTTTCGAGCCGTTGGCCCGGGACTGAAGTCAGACTCACCGGCCTGTAATCGCCGGGGGCACCGCTGGAGCCCTTGATAACCATCGGCGGCTCAGGAGCCGTCCTCGTCGTCGGGGACAGAAGCGGATTTCAAGGAGGTTACAGACGACAACGGCACGTCTGAGTTCCTGCCGAAGGCCCGGCTGAGCCCACCTGGGCCTGGGGACTTAGTGCGGGTTAGTTTATCAGTTTGTTCCAAACCCTCCTCTAGCACCACCTCAATCCGGGACAGTTCCTCACATCTGTCACCTGAACAGACGGGCTCAGGTTTGGGAATCTCCCTCCCATCCTCTGAATTCGATTCATTTCTCCGCAATGGCCTTGTCGTCCTTGAGTGACCCTTTAGCAGCTGGCTCGCCCAGGGGCCCCCCGGGTCGCGGAGCCGCTCCTGCTACTGCTGCGACGGCCCCAGGTTCCGGCTCGCTGCTCTTCACGCTCGCTTTTGGCCCAATTCTGTATTGGCCAGAGTCCGGCTCCTCCCCAGGCCTTCCCGGCCCGGGTCCAAGGCCGCCCTTCGCCTCTCCCTGCTCCGGAGCTGCGCTGCGATTTCCCTTTTCGTTCCGCTTTCCCTCCCGGCCTCGCGTCTGTGTCGCCCCCTTTGTGAAAGTCAGGGCGGCAGCGTCGGGCCGCTGGGGGCCCCCCCCACGACATTCACCCCTTGGCCCAGCGCCTAACTGGAGACCGGCCCCCCCCTTGCCTTGTCCCCCGGTGGGCCGGATAGTGGGGGTGCTGAGAGCCAGCCCCCCCTCCCGCGAGCTGGGGGCCGGCAGTGGAGCCCCGCGCTGCAGCCCCCCGCGCCCCAGAAGCAGAGCGAGCCGAGCGAGTGTGGACAGTGTTTATTGGGGGACACAGAGGGGCAGCGTTCGGCCCCATGGGGGGACCCCGGCTCCCCCTCAGGCCTGGATGCTCCCCTTGGCGCTCAGGGCCAGGTAGTAGACGAGGAGCCCGATGGCGGCAGCCAACACCTCCGTGGAGACCCAGGGTCCGCTCCAGGCGCCCTGCGGGAGACCGGGGGGGGGGGGGGGGGAGGGTCAGTGGGGGGCTGGGCTCCCCGCCTCACGAGACCCCCGGTGACCCCCACACCCCAGGGGGATCCTGCCCCCCCGCCCTCAGGGAGAGCCCAGCCCCCACCATGGGGGACACAGCCCTGCCCCTCATCCCCGGGGGGATCCCGGCCCCCCCAACACAGCCCCGCCCCCATCCCCGGGGGGATCCCGGCCCCCCAACACAGCCCCGCCCCCATCCCCAGGGGGATCCTGGCCCCCCAGGACACAGCCCTGCCCCCCCACCATGGGGGACACAGCCCCGCCCCTCATCCCCGGGGGATCCCTGCCCCCCAGGACACAGCCCTGCCCCCCCCGTCAGGGGGATCCCGGCCCCCCCACCGGGGACAGCCCCCCTCTCACCCGGTGATCCACGCTGACTGTGAACAGGGCTCGGATCGCCGATACGTCCTCGTTGTTGCGCTGGGCCTGGGGGCGGGAGGGAAATGGGGTGTCAGTTGTGGGGGCCCCCACAGATCATCCCCAGGCAGCAGAACCTGGCCCCAGCAGCTGGAGCAGGGCTAACGGCCCCCAACCCTCTCCCATCCCCCCCCACCTGCTACTGCCCCGCAGACCCTCCCCCAGCACTGGGACACCCCCGGGCCAGAGCCAGCCCCCCCTCACCTTGCGCAGGGCGCTGTACGACTCCTCGTCAAAGAACTTCACTTCGTAGGTGCCCGACCGGGCGGCCCTGTGCTCCATGCTCCATGAGACCTGGGTGGGGGGAACCGTCAGTGCGCCCCCAGCCCCCACCCACTGCCCCCCGCCCCGGAGCCGGGGAGAGAACCCAGGAGTCCCGGCCCCCAGCCCCGACCCACTGCCCTCCCAGAGCCAGGGAGAGAACCCAGGAGTCCCGGCCCCCAGCCCCCACCCACTGCCCTCCCAGAGCCAGGGAGAGAACCCAGGAGTCCCGGCCCCCACCCCGACCCACTGCCCTCCCAGAGCCAGGGAGAGAACCCAGGAGTCCCGGCCCCCAGTCCCAGCCCCCACCCACTGCCCTCCCAGAGCCAGGGAGAGAACCCAGGAGTCCCGGCCCCCAGCCCCCACCCACTGCCCTCCCAGAGCCAGGGAGAGAACCCAGGAGTCCTGGCTCCCAGCCCCCAACCCACTGCCCCCCCGCCGGGCCCCGACCCTACCTGGTAGCGCCCCACGTCCTGCCCCCGGGTGACGGGGAACTGTTTACCATTGACGTCAGCATACAGGGCGACATTCTGCGGAGGAGAGACAGGGCCTAGCACCGCGGGGGCGGGGTTGGGGCAGGGCGGGGCCTAGCACCGCGGGGTCCAGGCCACAGCAGAACCCCCACCTCCTCCACCCCCTTCCCGTCCCTGCTCCATGACCGGTGTGCTCCCCCCACGGCGTCCCCCTGCCCCCCCCAGCAGTGAAGATGTTGCATGGCCCTGGCCAGATCCCGCGAGGTCAGTTCCCAAGGGATCAGTTCCCAAGGGACCAGCCCCCGCCCCAACCAGCCCCTGGTCAAGAGCCTCCCAACCCCCCCATCTCCCGGGCCGAGGCGAGAACCCAGGCATCCGAGCTCCCAGCCTCTCCCAGCCCGGGCCAGGCGAGAACCCAGGCGTCCGGGCTCCCAGCCCGGGCCAGGCGAGGACCCAGGCGTCCGGGCTCCCAGCCCCTCCCACCCCGGGCCGAGGCGAGAACCCAGGCGTCCGGGCTCCCAGCCCCTCCCACCCCGGGCCGAGGCGAGAACCCAGGCGTCCGGGCTCCCAGCCCCTCCCACCCCGGGCCGAGGCGAGAACCCAAGCGTCCGGGCTCCCAGCCCCTGCCGAGGCGAGAACCCAGGCGTCCGGGCTCCCAGCCCCGGCCGAGGCGAGAACCCAGGCGTCCGAGCTCCCAGCCCGGGCCGAGGCGAGAACCCAGGCGTCCGGGCTCCCAGCCCCGGCCGAGGCGAGAACCCAGGCGTCCGGGCTCCCAGCCCCGGCCGAGGCGAGAACCCAGGCGTCCGGGCTCCCAGCCCCTCCCAGCCCGGGCCGAGGCGAGAACCCAGGCGTCCGGGCTCCCAACCCCGGCCGAGGCGAGAACCCAGGCGTCCGAGCTCCCAGCCCGGGCCGAGGCGAGAACCCAGGCGTCCGGGCTCCCAGCCCCGGCCGAGGCGAGAACCCAGGCGTCCGAGCTCCCAGCCCCTCCCACCCCGGGCCAGGCGAGAACCCAGGCGTCCGGGCTCCCAGCCCCCCCGTACCTGCGCCCCGTTGCGGCAGGTGAGCGCGATCTCCACCACGAAGACGCTCTCCGAGGAGATGACAGCGTCGGCCGTGGTGTAATAGGACGGGACGATGGTGGGCTCCGGGCACGGCTCACCTGCGGGGTGGGGGGAGCAGTGAGCGTCGGCCCCGCCCCCTCTGGCTCCACCCCCAGACCCCGCCCCCAAAGCCAAGCCCCGCCCCCTCTGCCTCCACCCCAGCTCCAGCCGCGCCCCTCTCTGCCTCCACCCCCAGCCCCCAGCCCCGCCCCTCTCTGCCTCCACCCCCAGCCCCCAGCCCCGCCCCTCTGCCTCCACCCCAGCCCCGCCCCTCTCTGCTAAAAACTGCAGACCCCGGCCCCGCCCCTCTCTGGCTCCACCCCCAGCCCCGCCCCCAAAGCCAAGCCCCGCCCCCTCTGCCTCCACCCCAGCCCCGCCCCTTCTGCCTCCACCCCCAGACCCCCGCCCCCTCTGGCTCCACCCCCACAGCGCGCGCCCACGCCCCCAGACCCCCTAGCTCCCCGGCCACGCCCCCGACCCGCCTCTCTCTGGCCCCGCCCCCATAGACCCGTCCCCGCCCCCACAGCGCTACAGCCCCCCCCGCCCGGCGCCCCGCGGGGGCTCCCAGGGGCGGGGCCCGAGGGGGTCCGGTACCTCTGGCCCCGCCCAGCGCCGCCGCCGCCAGGAGCAGCGCGATCCCCGCCAGCGCCATCGCCGCCCGTGGCCGAAGAACCGGGGCCACCGCCGCGGAGGGTGTCGGGAAAGCGCCTTCCGCCGCCAGCCAATCAGCAGCGCCCCCAACGCGCCACGTGACCCAGAGCGGACGTGGCCTTAGCGCTCCCGGGGAGAGAAAATGGCGGCCGGGATTTATCTAGCGCGGGGCGGAGCGAGAAGGGACGCTGGGTGACCACGGGGCCTGTGCCGAGCTAGCGCTCGCGAGATTTCCACGGAGATTCAGGAATAAAATGGCCGCCGAGACTTATTTTGCGCACCCGCGAGTGAGAAAAGGCGCGGCCCCATCAGTGCGCACGTGCGCTCCGCCTTCTCGCGAAGCCTCCCTATCAATCACACACACTTCCAGGGACAAAATGGCCGCCGAGACTTATTTGCCCCCAAGGAGCGAGAAACAAGCCAAAGGGCCGTCAATGCGCATGCGTCTCTCAGGACGTCTCGAGATAGCCCCCAACCTGATGATACAAAATGGCCGCCGGGATGTATATGGCGCTGACGACTCGCGGAAAATAGGCGCGGCATTGCCTCATTGCGCACGCCAGTTTTCCCCAGCGAGACGTCGCGAGAATTCCAGGTCGGAGCTCTCGCGGGATTTCGCTGACTAGTTCTCGCGGGAGCGCGTTGGTCCCGCGTCTCGTGCGCGGTTCTGCCATGGCTGCGGCTCTGATGGCGACGAGGCAGCTGTGGAGAGTGGCCCTGCTCGCGCCCCGTCCGGTGAGCAGGGGCGCGCGGGGGAGCCTTCGGCGGGAGGACCGGCCGGCGGGCCCGGCTCAACTCCCGGGGGAGGCTCCTGATTGGATGAGAGGGAGTGGAACGGCGGGGCAGGGTGGCGCAGCGGCCTCCTCATTGGACAGGACGCCGGAGGAGGGCGGGACAAATCAGGGGTCGAGGCTATGATTGGCTACGTTTGGAGAGGGGGCGGTCCCATCAGCTTTGAGTTGATTGGGCGAGGGTGGAAATGGGTGGGGGGAGAGTCAGAGGCTTACTTCTGATTGGAGTACGCGTAGGGGATGGGTGGGGCTTGATCGATCAGAGCGGAGCTGATTGGTTGGGACGCCCGAAGGGGGCGGGAAAGAGGCACCTCCAAAGAGTGGGGCGGGGCCAAGCTGGTGAGTTTCTTTCGATTGGTCTTCGTCACTTGCGGTTGTTGCTGATTGGGTCGGCTTCCCCGAGTGGGCGGGACACAGCGAAGCGGCTGGTTCTGATTGGCTGCGGTTCCCCTTAGCCAGCGGTGGGGGGGATGGAAGGGGGTGACCTCGCTCAGCCCCGCAGAGGGCGGTAGAGAGACGCCAATCCCTGGGGCCAGTTCCCAGCATCCTCTGGGGCGAGCAAGAGTGACCCCCCGCCCCCCAAGCTGGGGAAAGAACCCAGGCGTCCGGGCTCCCCCCCCCGGCTCTAACCTGCCCCCCTTGTTCTCCCCCAGGTGCCGGGAGCCGAGCGCCGGACCCTGACGTCAGTGAGTCCCCCACGGCCCCCCGCTTTGCCCGTGGGCGGGGCTTGGCGAGCGGGGCGGGGCCGGCGGCGGGGTCACGACCCCCATCCCCACGGAGGGACACGCCCAGTCGGCCTGGGGAACTCCCTGCCACAGGACGCTAGGCGGTGCCACGGCTCCCTGGGGAGCAGGATGGGGGGGACTGGCTGGGAATGGGTCAAGGATTGGGGGGACTGGGGGTACCGTGGCCTGTGGGCTTAGCTTCAGACCCCTCCCCCGAAGGAAGGGGGTGTCCCGGGGGGGGGCCCCCGTCCCCCACGACCCAGCCTCCTTCCCACTGAGCTGTACTAACCCACTTCTCTCCCCCCCCCCCGTCTGTGCATCCTGCGACCCACAGCACACCCCCATCGTGAGTACTGTTCCCAGACTGCGGGGGACAGTGGGAGGGAAGGAGGCAGGTTCAGGCGGTGGGGCGGGGGAGCTGGGAGCCAGGACTCCTGGGTTCTCTCCCCGGCTCAGGGAGGGGAGTGGGGGCTGGTGGTTAGAGCGGGGGGGCTGGGAGCCCGGACTCCTGGGTTCTCTCCCCCGGCTCTGGGAGGGGAGTGGGGGCTGGTGGTTAGAGCGGAGGGGGGGGGGGCCTGGGAGCCCGGACTCCTGGGTTCTCTGCTCTGGGAGGGGAGTGGGGGCTGGTGGTTAGAGCAGGGGGGGCAGGAGCCCGGACTCCTGGGTTCTCTCCCCCGGCTCTGGGAGGGGAGTGGGGGCTGGTGGTTAGAGCAGAGGGGGGGGGCTGGGAGCCCGGACTCCTGGGTTCTCTCCCCCGGCTCTGGGAGGGGAGTGGGGGCTGGTGGTTAGAGCGGAGGGGGGGGGCTGGGAGCCCGGACTCTTGGGTTCTCTGCTCAGGGAGGGGAGTGGGGGCTGGGGGGTTAGAACAGGGGGGGCAGGAGCCCGGACTCCTGGGTTCTCTCACACCGCCTCTTCCCGCAGCCTCCTCCTGCGAAGTACGGGGGGCGTCACACCGTGACCATGATCCCAGGTGACGGCATCGGGCCGGAGCTGATGCTGCACGTGAAGGAGGTGTTCAGGTAGGGGGGGATCGGGGCAGCTGCTCCCTGTGCTGACCCAGAGAGCGTGGAAACCGAGCCAAGGGTCTAACTCCCCTCCCAGAGAACCCAGGTGTCCTGTCTCTCTCCCCTCCCCCAGGCAGGCCTGCGTCCCGGTGGACTTCGAGGAGGTCCGGGTGAGCTCGGATGCGGCGGAGGATGATATTCAGAACGCAATCATGGCCATCCGGCGAAACCGCGTCGCCCTGAAGGGTTTGTCCCGGTGCTGGAGGGGTCCCCGGCCCTGCTGTGGCGAACTGGGCCTGTTCTCAATGTGGTCGTTGAATGCTGAGTGGGGAGTGTGGGCCGGGGAAGGTTGCAGGGGGGTTTGGCTGGGGGGCTGCATTGGGGGATGGGAGACGGGCCTGGAGGGACCCAGGAGGGGGCTGGGGCCAGGTGACACCTCTGCCCGGGAATTGGACAAAGGCTGGGGGAGGAGCCGGGGGGAGGGTGGGTGAGATGCTGGAGGGAGTTGGAGTTTCAGGAGCTGGCTGGTGGAATGGAGGGGAGCCCAGACGGGGCTCTGCCCCCCCAATGGGGCTGGGGCGCCCTGGGACCCCTAGATGGACCTCATGGGGGGGGGGGGGTCCTGTTGTCTGTACCTGCAAGACCTGTTTTGGACTGTGTTCCTGTCGTCTAAATAAACCTGCTGCTTTACTGGCTGGCTGAGAGTCGCGGGGAATCGCAGGAAGCCGGGGGTGCAGGGCCTGGTGTCCCCCCACACTGAGGGGTCCCCGGCCCCCTGCCCTGCACTGAGTCCCTGGGTACCCAGCCCCGCACTGAGGGGCCGCGGGGTCCCCGTCTGGTCTGGGTTCCTGCGTTTGGGGATTAACTCGTTTCTGGTCGACAGGAAACATTGAGACCAACCACAACCTGCCCCCGTCCCACAAATCCCGGAACAACATCCTGCGGTGAGTGGGACTACGTGCCGGGGGGTGGGGGATGGGAGTGAGGGGCGCTTGCGGCGCTTGGCGGGGCCCCGGGGCGGGAGTGAGGGGCGCCGGCGGAGTTGGGGGGGGCTGCGGGTCGGGAGTAAGGGGCGCCGGCCATCCGGGGGGGGCTCTGACCCTGTCCCCCGCAGCACCAGCCTGGATCTCTACGCCAACGTGATTCACTGCCAGAGCCTCCCGCGGGTGCTGACGCGGCACCGGGACATCGACATCCTCATCGTCCGCGAGAACACGGAGGGCGAGTACAGCAGCCTGGAGCACGAGGTGCCGCCCTGGGGCCCTGCCCCCGGGAGCCCCGCCCCTGCGCCGCCCACCCCCTGGGGTCCTGCCCCTGGGAGCCCCGCCCATCCCTGGGAGCCCCACCCCTTCCTCTGCCCACCCCCCTGGCAGCCCCGCCTGTCCCCCTGTGGTCCTGCCCCTGGGAGCCCCGCCCCTTCCCCTGCCCACCCCCTGGGAGCCCCGCCTCTCCCCCTGGGGTCCTGCCCCTGGGAGCCCCGCCCACCCCTGGGAGCCCCGCCCCTTCCCAGCCCTTGGGAGCCCCGCCCACCCCCTGGGAGCCCCACCCCTTGCCCTGCCCACCCCCTGGGAGCCCTGCCTCTGTCCCCCTGGGGTCCTGCCCCTGAGAGCCCCGCCCCTTCCCCTGCCCACCCCCTGGGAGCCCCGCCTGTCCCCCTGGGGTCCTGCCCCTGAGAGCCCCGCCCCTTCCCCTGCCCACCCCCTGGGAGCACCACCTCTGTCCCCCTGGGGTCCTGCCCCTGAGAGCCCTGCCCACTGCCTGGGAGGTCCACCCACCCCCTGGAAGCCCCGCCCCTGGGAGCTCCCGCCCAGCCCCCCTGGGATCTGTGCTCACCTGTTGCCTTGGCTCCACCTTGGGCCCCGCCCCGTTTGGGAGGGGAAGCCTGAGCCGTGCCCTTCCCCCCCGTGGGGCTCAGGTCTCCGCCCCCCACGTCCTGACCCCGCCCCCTGCCCCGCAGAGCGTCTCCGGCGTGGTGGAGTGCCTGAAGATCATCACCAAGGCACGGTCCCTGCGCATCGCCGACTACGCCTTCCGGCTGGCCCGCAACGCCGGGCGCGCCAAGGTCACCGCCGTGCACAAGGCCAACATCATGTGGGTGCCGGGTCTGCGGGCTGTGGGGGGCTGTGGGTGGGGGGCTGGGCAGGGGGTCGCTCACCCCCCCTTCCCCTCCCCCGCAGGAAGCTGGGCGACGGGCTCTTCCTGCAGTGCTGCCGGGAGGTGGCGGGCGGCTACCCGGAGATCGCCTTCGACAGCATGATCGTGGACAACACCACCATGCAGGTGAGAACCCCGGCGTCCGGGCCTTCCCTCCCCCCCCCCCCCCCCCCCCGGGAGAGAACCCCGGCGTCCTGACCCCCGCTCTCCCCCCAGCTGGTGTCCCGCCCCCAGCAGTTCGACGTCATGGTGATGCCCAATCTCTACGGGAACATCGTGAACAACGTGTGCGCGGGGCTGGTCGGGGGCCCGGGGCTGGTGCCCGGCGCCAACTACGGAAGGGACTTCGCCGTCTTCGAGACCGTGAGCGAGGGGGGCTGCGGGGGGGAAGGGGGGGCGCAGGGCTGCAGTGAGGGGTTCCGGGGGGGCCGCAGGGTGGGAATGGGGCCAGGATCAGGGTCTCACCGCCGCCCCCCCCCCCCAGGCCACGCGGAACACGGGGAAGAGCATCGCCCACAAGAACGTCGCCAACCCCACAGCCACCCTGCTCGCCGCCTGCATGATGCTGGACCATCTCCGGTGAGCCCCCCCCTCGCCCCCCAGTGAGCCCCCCGTCCCCTGCACCCCCCCGTGCCCCGGTGCGCCCCCATCCCCGGCGCCCCCCTGCCCCCCCAGTGAGCCCCCCATTCCCTTCGCCCCCCATCTCCTCTCCGGTGAGCCCCCCACCCCGTGCGCCCCCTCAACCCCCCGGTGAGCCCCCCCACCCCCTGCGCCCCCGTCCCCTGTGTCTCCCTCACCCCCATCCCCTGCGCCCCCCCCGTCCCCTGTGCCCCCTGCCCCTCCGGTGAGCCCCCCCATCCGCTGCGCCCCCCCTCGCCCCCCGGTGCGCCCCCCACCCGTGCACCGAGCCCCCCCACCCCGTGCGCCCCCCGCCCCCTCCGGTGAGCCCCCTGTGCCACCCTCCGGTGAGCCCCCCCACCCCGTGCGCCCCCCCGCCCCCTCCGGTGAGCCCCCCATCCGCTGCGCCCCCATCCCCTGCGCCCCCCCACCCAGTGAGCTCCCCACCCCTCCGGTGAGCCCCCCATTCCCTTCGCCCCCCATCTCCCCTCCGGTGAGCCCCCCCCACCCTGTGCGCCCCCCATCCCCTGCATCCCCCGGTCCTGTGAGTGTCCCCAGCCCCATCTTCAGGGCCTCCCCCCTCTATCCTCTTCCCTCCTCTGGGGGCGGTACCCGTTGGGTGGGCGGGGCCTGTGCTGCTCTGACTCCGCCCCTCTTTGCTCCTCCCCTCGCAGGCTGCACGGCTTCGCCACCACCATCCGCCAGGCAGTGCTGGCCTCCCTGGACGATGAGGCGGTAAGCCCCGCCCCTTCCCCTGGCTGGCAAGGGAGGAAGTCCCGCCCTCCTCCGCTAGTATTGGCCCGCGGCAGGCAGCTGGGTGGGGAAGTCCCGGCTTAATAGTAGGGAGATTCCAACCATGAGCACAAGTCCCGCCTCTTCCCCCAGGAGTGGCCAATCGCAGGCTACCGGGACAGGAAATCCCACCTCGCCTGGGGGAAGGACATCCTGTGAGGGGTAATTGCCCCTGTGGAGAGGCTGCCCCAGGGAAATGGGGGGCAGCCCCAGTTCATGGCCACGCCCCCCGCTCTAACCTGCCCCTCCCCGCAGACCCACACGCCAGACATCGGGGGCCAGGGCACCACGTCAGGGGCTGTCCAGTCCATCCTGCGTCACGTCCGCACAGCCAGCGGCTGGAGCCAGTGCAGCTAGGGCCAGGGTGAGCCGGACGCCTGGGTCCCTCGGGGGGGCGGAGCTGGGAGCCCGGACGCCTGGGTCCCTCGGGGGGCGGAGCTGGGAGCCCGGACGCCTGGGGCCCTCGGGGGGGCGGAGCTGGGAGCCCGGACGCCTGGGTCCCTCAGGGGGGCGGAGCCCGGACGCCTGGGTCCCTCAGGGGGGCGGAGCCCGGATGCCTGGGTCCCTCAGGGGGGCGGAGCCGGGAGCCCGGATGCCTGGGGCCCTCGGGGGGGGGGGGGGCGGAGCCGGGACCCCGGACGCCTGGGGCCCTTGGGAGGGTGGGGGCGGAGCCGTGAGATGGGGAAATCTGGGAGCACCCGTGTCTTGGGTGGGGTCTGGTGGGAGGGAAGGGGGGGCCTGGGAGCCAGGACGCCTGGGTTCTCTGACCCCTCTCTCTCCCACAGGGGAGGACTCCACTCTCAGGCCAAGGCGAAGGGGCCGCGCAGGCCGGAGCCCCCCAGCCGAGCGATCCATGGGGCAGGACCATAGCTCCCTGCCCCCCCCGTCCATGTCACTGCTGCTGTGTGTGTGTGTCGCCGTGGGGCCAGTGCCCCACGGGGAATAAATGTCCGTCTGTCTCAGCTGGCTCTGCCCCCTGCCTGGCCCCTGCCCGGACACCTGGGTTCCCTCCCACCGTGGGGAGGGGTGCACTGGGAGCCCGGACGCGTGGGTCCCTATCCCCCCACACGATCACGCGGACACCAGGGCTTTGTCAAACCATTTAATCAAGTGTCACAGGCCGGGGGGGGCAGCCCCCTCCCCCTCGCAGGGGGGCCCAGAACGTGCCCCCCACGCTCTGCCCCCAAACACCGACAACCGGCCCCACCCCGGCACAGGGCAGCCCGGACGCCGGGGTTCCTGGGGGCCCAGCCAGGGTTGCTGCAGGCGCTGGGTGGCCGGACGCCGGGGTTCCTGGGGGGCGGCCGGACACCGGGGTCCCTAGGGGCCCAGCCAGGGTTGCTGCAGGTGCTGGGCGGCTGGACGCCGGGGTTCCTGGGGGGCGGCCGGACGCCGGGGTCCCTAGGGGCCCAGCCAGGGGTGCTGCAGGCGCTGGGCGGCCGGACGCCGGGGTCCCTGGGGGCCCAGCCGGGGTTGCTGTAGGCGCTGGGTGGCCGGACGCCGGGGTTCCTGGGGGCCCAGCCAGGGGTGCTGCAGGCGCTGGGCGGCCGGACGCCGGGGTCCCTAGGGGCCCAGCCAGGGGTGCTGCAGGCGCTGGGGGGCGGCCGGACGCCGGGGTCCCTAGGGGCCCAGCCAGGGGTGCTGCAGGCGCTGGGCGGCCGGACGCCGGGGTCCCTAGGGGCCCAGCCAGGGGTGCTGCAGGCGCTGGGGGGCGGCCGGACGCCGGGGTCCCTGGGGGCCCAGCCAGGGGTGCTGCAGGCGCTGGGGGGCGGCCGTGGGGCGCCGGGGTCCCTAGGGGCCCAGCCAGGGGTGCTGCAGGCGCTGGGGGGCGGCCGTGGGGCGCCGGGGTCCCTAGGGGCCCAGCCAGGGGTGCTGCAGGTGCTGGGGGGTGGCCGTGGGGCGCCGGGGTCCCTAGGGGCCCAGCCAGGGGTGCTGCAGGCGCTGGGCGGCCGTGGGGCGCCGGGGTCCCTAGGGGCCCAGCCAGGGGTGCTGCAGGCGCTGGGCGGCCGGACGCCGGGGTCCCTGGGGGCCCAGCCAGGGGTGCTGCAGGCGCTGGGCGGCCGGACGCCGGGGTCCCTGGGGGCCCAGCCAGGGGTGCTGCAGGCGCTGGGCGGCCGGACGCCGGGGTCCCTAGGGGCCCAGCCAGGGGTGCTGCAGGCGCTGGGGGGCCGGACGCCGGGGTTCCTGGGGGGCGGCCGGACGCCGGGGTCCCTGGGGGCCCAGCCAGGGGTGCTGCAGGCGCTGGGGGGCCGGACGCCGGGGTTCCTGGGGGGCGGCCGGACGCCGGGGTCCCTGGGGGCCCAGCCAGGGGTGCTGCAGGTGCTGGGCGGCCGGACGCCGGGGTCCCTGGGGGCCCAGCCAGGGGTGCTGCAGGCGCTGGGGGGCGGCCGGACGCCGGGGTTCCTGGGGGGCGGCCGGACGCCGGGGTCCCTAGGGGCCCAGCCAGGGGTGCTGCAGGCGCTGGGCGGCCGGACGCCGGGGTCCCTAGGGGCCCAGCCAGGGGTGCTGCAGGCGCTGGGGGGCCGGACGCCGGGGTTCCTGGGGGGCGGCCGGACGCCGGGGTCCCTGGGGGCCCAGCCAGGGGTGCTGCAGGTGCTGGGCGGCCGGACGCCGGGGTCCCTGGGGGCCCAGCCAGGGGTGCTGCAGGCGCTGGGGGGCGGCCGGACGCCGGGGTTCCTGGGGGGCGGCCGGACGCCGGGGTCCCTAGGGGCCCAGCCAGGGGTGCTGCAGGCGCTGGGCGGCCGGACGCCGGGGTCCCTAGGGGCCCAGCCAGGGGTGCTGCAGGCGCTGGGGGGCGGCCGGACGCCGGGGTCCCTAGGGGCCCAGCCAGGGGTGCTGCAGGCGCTGGGCGGCCGGACGCCGGGGTTCCTGGGGGGCGGCCGGACGCCGGGGTCCCTAGGGGCCCAGCCAGGGGTGCTGCAGGCACTGGGCGGCCGTGGGGCGCCGCTCGGGCAGGAAGTCCAGCATGGGCAGCAGGAACCGGGCGAACGCGGCCGCCTGCTCCCGGGGCCACTCGTATTTCTCCAGCAGCACCGCGCCCAGCGCCCAGGGCCGCAGACTGGGGATGTGCCGCAGCTCGCCTGGGGGGCAGGGGGGGCGTCAGTGCTGGGCCGGGGACCCCCAGAGCCCAAGCCCCCCCCACCGGGTCCCCCAGAGCCCCCCAGTGGGGCCTCCCCAGAGCCCCGACCCCCCCAGCAGGGCCCCCCAGAGCCCTGACCCCCCCCAGTTGGGCCCCCTGAACCCCCAGAGCCCTGCCAAGCCTGGACCCCTGAACCTCCAAACCCCACTCCCCCCAACCCCTCGCCCCACAGAACCCAGCCCCCGCACCTCCCCCACAGCTCTGCCCCGCCCACCGCCCCGGCTAGCCCCGCCCCTCACCTCGGCGGGTGAAGTATTCCCGGGAGTAGCGCCCCGAGAGCGCAAAGTGTGGGGGGATCTCACCGAGCAGCTCCACCATGTGGGCGATGTGATCTGGGGGGGTAAACGGGGGGGGGGGGGGTCAGTCCTGGTCCCGTCTCCCCTGCCCCCCCATCACATCCCCACACCATCTCCCCCCCATGGGCAGACCCCTGTCCTATCCCCTATGCCAGCTCCGCCCCCCTGCTGCCCCCCATCCTATCCCCCTGTCCCAGCTCCGCCCCCCTGCTGCCCTCGTCCTATCCCCCATCACAGCTCCGCCCCCTGCTGCCCCCCATCCTATCCCCCCGTCACAGCTCCGCCCCCTGCTGCCCCCCCATCCTATCCCCCTGTCCCAGCTCTGCCCCCCTGCTGCCCCCCATCCTATCCACCCCCGTCCCAGCTCTGGCCCCCTGCTGCCCCCCCGTCCTATCCCTCCGTCACAGCTCCGCCCCCCCTACTGCCCCTCCGTCCTATCCCCCCATCCCAGCTCCGCCCCCCCACTGCCCCCCAGGTCCTAGCCCCCCCCTCCCAGCTCTGGCCCCCTGCTGCCCCCGTCCTATCCCACCGTCACAGCTCCGCCCCCCTGCTGCCCCCCCACCCTATCCCCCCGTCCCATCCCATCACAGCTCTGCCCCCCTGCTGCCCCCCCATCCTATGCCCCCATCACAGCTCCGCCCCCCGCTGCCCCCCAAGTCCTATCCCCCCCGTCCCAGCTCTGGCCCCCTGCTGCCCCCCGTCCTATCCCTCCGTCACAGCTCCGCCCCCCTGCTGCCCCCCCGTCCCATCCCATCACAGCTCTGCCCCCCTGCTGCCCCCCGTCCTATGCCCCCATCACAGCTCCGCCCCCCGCTGCCCCCCAAGTCCTATCCCCCCCGTCCCAGCTCTGGCCCCCTGCTGCCCCCCGTCCTATCCCTCCGTCACAGCTCCGCCCCCCTGCTGCCCCCCCGTCCCATCCCATCACAGCTCTGCCCCCCTGCTGCCCCCCGTCCTATGCCCCCATCACAGCTCCGCCCCCCGCTGCCCCCCAAGTCCTATCCCCCCCGTCCCAGCTCTGGCCCCCTGCTGCCCCCCGTCCTATCCCTCCGTCACAGCTCCGCCCTTCTGCTGCCCCCGTCCTATCCCCCCCGTCCCATCCCATCACAGCTCCACCCCGCTGCCCCCCAAGTCCTATCCCCCCCGTCCCAGCTCTGGCTCCCTGCTGCCCCCCCGTCCTATACCCCATCACAGATCTGCCCCCCCGTCCTATCCCCCCATCACCCCCCAGGTCCTATCCCCCCCATCCCTGCTCCGCCCCCCCGCTGCCCCCCCGTCCTATCCCCCATCACAGCTCCGTCCCCCTGCTGCCCCCCAGGCCCATCTACCCCGGTATCTGGGTGCAACCCACCTTCATCTCTGCTGTACTCGTCCCCCGAGTGGGGCTCAAAGAGGTAGTCGCCCGTCGCCAGCTCGAAAGCCTGCGGGGAGCAGAGGGGGGTCAGGGTTGGGCCCGGCTGGGGGGGGTCAGGGGGGCCGGGCCCGGCTGGGGGGCTCGGGGGGGCCGTACCATGCAGGCCGTGCTCCAGATGTCGGCGGGGGTGCTGTAGCCGGCGCCGATCAGAACCTCCAGGGCCCGGTACTGCCGGGTCTGAATGTCCTCGGTAAAGTGCTTGTGCTGAAACGGGGGGGGGGGGGTGAGAACAGGGCAGGGAGCGACCCATACATCCCAGAACTCCCACCCCACAGAACCCAGCCCCCCGCGACCCATAGATCCCCGCCCCACAGAACCCAGAACCCCCACCCCACCCCTTAGGCCCCACCCCACAGAACCCAGCCCCCCGCGACCCATAGATCCCAAAATCCCCACCCCACAGAACCCAGCGCCCTGCGACCCACAGATCCCGGAACCCCCACCCCACCCCTTAGACCCCACCCCACAGAACCCAGCCCCCCATGACCCATAGATCCCAGCCCCCCGCCCCACAGAACCCAGCCCCCCGCGACCCATAGATCCCAGCCCCCTTCCCCATAGCGCGACCCCCCTCACCACCCAGCAGGCGTTGCCCAGGTCCGCGATCTTCACTCGGATGCGGTCGGCATTTTGGGGGTCCAGGGGGTTCACCAGGAACTCGGAGGCGCTGAACGGAGCTGGGGGGGTAGGGAGGGTGAGGCCTCGTTTCCCTGGTTCAGACCCCCCCGGCCCCCGGTGCCCCCCAGCCCGCCCCGCCCCCACTCACCGCTGGGCGACAGCAGCCCCCCGCGCTCCCGCTGGCCCGAGCTGCCCGAGCCGGAGGCCGTGGAGAAGAGGGAGCTGGAGAAGCCGGAGGTGGCCGAGTCGGGGCTGGGGGGCCGGCGGGGGGGGGCGCCCCCCAAGTGGCCATTCCAGGCGTCATAGGGCGGCAAGGCCTGGAAGCCGGAGGACGAGGTCTGGCTCTGGGGGCTGCTGGCCACGCTGCCCTGCCCGGGGAGGGGCCACTCTGGGGGGGAGACAGCAGGGGTGGGGTGAGCCCTGGAAAGGGGGGGGGCATTCCCCTCCCCCACCACCCAGCAACCCCACAAATCTCCCTCCCCCGCAACCCCCCACAAGCCACCAACGTCCCCCTCCCCCGCTACCCCTCCACGAGCCCCCAACGTCCCCCTCCCCCACTAACCCCCCACGAGCCCCGACTTCCCACTAACCCCCCCACGAGCCCCCGATGTCCCCCTCCCCCGCTACCCCCCATGAGCCCACGACTTCCCACTAACCCCCCCACAAGCCCCTGACTTCCCCCTCCCCCGCTAACCCCCCATATCCCCCCACATCCCTGCTGACTCTCACCCTCCTCTGTGTCGGAGTCGGCCCCAGGTAGGGGGGGGCCCCCCGTTTCCAGCTCCTCCAGCCGCTGCAGGTCCCGCAGCCGCTCGGCCAGCAGCCGGCCCTGGCGTTTCTGCTTCCGCTTCAGCTTCCTGCGCCGGTTCCTGGACATCTGCCGGGACCCGGTTAGTGCCCGCGGGGAGGGGGAACGAGGCACCACATGGGGACGAAGCCGCGCACCCGGCCGCAGTGTGACCAGAAGCCCAGGCGTGCGAGAGGAGCCGCGTGCGAAGGGACATGCCAGATGGGCGTGGAAGGACCCCAACGTGCGAAGGGACATGCCAGGAAGGTCCCGAGCGTGTGAAGGGGCGGGCCGGGCAGGCATGGAAGGACCCGAGCGTGCGAAGGGGCGGGCCGGGTAGGCATGGAAGGACCCGAGCGTGCAAAGGGGCATGCCAGATGGGCGTGGAAGGACCTGAGTGTGCAAAGGGCCGTGCTGGGCGGGCGTGGAAGGACCCGAGCGTGTGAAGGGGCGGGCCGGGCAGGCATGGAAGGACCCGAGCGTGCGAAGGGGCGGGCCGGGCAGGCATGGAAGGACCCGAGCGTGCGAAGGGGCATGCCAGATGGGCGTGGAAGGACCTGAGTGTGCAAAGGGCCGTGCTGGGCGGGCGTGGAAGGTCCCGAGCGTGTGAAGGGGCGGGCCGGGCAGGCATGGAAGGACCTGAGCGTGCGAAGGGGCATGCCAGATGGGCGTGGAAGGACCCGAGCGTGCAAAGGGCCGTGCGGGGAAGGAACCAGGTGGACAGAGATGTGTGCCCAGTGGGGAAGGGAGAGCGATCAGGTGCCCGGGCAGGCGTGCGAGGCGGTGGGTGTGCGAGGGCATCCAGCCCCCCCCCCACGCAGAACTTACCTCCATCCCCTGGGGGGCCGAGCTCACTGGGGGGAGACGAGGTCGAGATTCTCAGAACACAAAGGGCATCCGACGAGAAAAGCATCAACAGACACTCACGGAGAGAACCCAGGCGTCCGGGCTCCCCCCAGCTCTAACCACCAGACCCCACTCCCCCCCAGAGCTGTGAGAGAACCCAGGCGTCCGGGCTCCCCCCAGCTCTAACCACCAGACCCCACTCCCCCCAGAGCTGTGAGAGAACCCAGGCGTCCGGGCCCCCCCCAGCTCTAACCACCAGACCCCACTCCCCCCCCCAGAGCTGTGGGAGAACCCGGGCGTCTGGGGCCCCCTCCCCGCTCTAACCACCAGACCCCACTGCCCCCCAGAGCCGTGGGAGAACCCAGGCGTCCGGGCCCCAGCCCCCCTCCCCCCGGTGCTGGCGGGGGCCCTACCGGCGGAGGCGGAGGGGGGCGGCCCCCCCAGCTGCTGCCAGCGGGTGGCCTCGGCCGCCAGGCGCCGGACGTAGCCCTCGCCCACGCACACCAGCACGTTCTCCGGCTTGATGTCCGTGTGGATGATCTTGCACTTGGTGTGGAGGTAATCCAGGCCCTGCAGCACCTGGGGGCACATACGGGGCGGTACGGACCGCGACAGCTGAGCCCCCCGTGATGAAGTGGGGGGTTTTCTTGTTTTCTGTGGGGTTTCACTGGTTTGCACGCCGAGGGGGTGGGACTCAGTGTCCCTGGTTTAACGAGGGGAGGGGAGAGGGAGTTCGTTGGGACACAGGACCGGAGAGGGGACTTGGGACCCCGGCCGATGGCCTGGAGAACGGAGACCCCAGCGACTGGTGACCGGGTGCCCCGGAGTCGCAGCCGGTTCTGGCCAGTGGGGGGACAATGGGCTGCGGGGAGAGGACCCCGGTGAGCGGACCAGCCGGTTCCAGCCCGAGGGGCCAGAGGACAGAAGAGGGGCCCAGGTGACCCTGTTTCCCTGGAGAGAAGACAATGGACAGAGGGGGGCTTGGGGCCGGGGGTATCAGATGCCCAGCTGGGGAACAGGGGGCTCTGGGCTGGAGAGGGGGGGCAGGCAGAGCCCCCCTGGATGCAGGGAGACTGGGATGTGCTGGGCTGAGGGGGGCCAGGCCTGAGGCCGGAGACTTTCCTGTGCTGGGGTCAGACGCTCGATAACCCTCCTGTGTGACGCTGGCTGAGAGTCGCTCCGGGCTAGAGAACGGGGGGGGGGGGGGCATTATTCCCTCTGGGAGCGGGGAGATGGGGGGGCCCAGAGCGAGGGGACTCCCTGGGGGGGCCCACGGCAGAGACAGAGGTGCTAAGGCTCAGAGAGGTGCGGCTCCAGGAGGTGGAGGGGCCTGACCCCTGGGAGAGAGGGGACCCCGAGAAGGGCTGTCGCACTAAAAGGGCCCCCCCACCACGGACCGCACGGGGCCAAGAGTGGGCACGATCTGTGAGTCCGTGACACCCCCAGCACCCCCAAACCCACCACCTGGGGCCACAGATGGGGCCGTATGGACCAAGACAGCTGAGCCCCCCCCAGCACCCCCAAACCCAGCACCTGGGGGCACGCACGGGGCCGTACGGACCAGGACAGCCCAAGCCCCCTGCCCCGACCCCCAAAACCAGCATCTGGGGGGCACAGATGGGGCCATACAGACCAGGACAGCCCAAGCCCCCTGCCCCAACCCCCCTGAGCACCCCCACCTGGGGAGCACAGATGGGGCCGTATGGACTGGGAGAGCCCAACCCCCACAGCCCTGACATCCACAGCCACCTGCAAAACCAGGCCACCCCACTACCTTCAGGATACGGGGGGGCACAGATGGGGCAGTACGACCCGACCTCCCCCAGAACCTCCAAAAACCAGCCCCCCCTAATGTTGGCGTAACAGGGGCGTGGACAGACCAGGGGAAGAGGCTTCCCATACACAGAGCTTCCCCTTCCCCGCACTGGGGGGGGCAGAGACAGGGCTGTATGGACCAGGCTGTGGCTTGTACCCCCACCACCACGCAGCCTTTGGGCTATGGGGCTGTGTGGACTGGGCAGAGCCTGACCCCCCCTCAGCCCCTCTCCAAAGGGTCCAGTGGGTTCAAGTGGGACTGGGGGCTGGGAGCCAGGACTCCTGGGTTCTCCCCCTGGCTCTGGGAGGGGAGGGGCGGTTGGGTGGGTTAGAGCGGGGGGACTGGGAGCCAGGACTGGGAGCAGGGTCTGGTGGTCAGAGCAGGGGGGCCGGGAGCCGGACGCCTGGGTTCTCTTGCGGCTCTGGGCAGGTGTGACGGAGCAGGGAGGGCGAGTGTTACGGGCACTCTCTGCATCGGTGCTGGCTGGGGGGGGATCTCGGGGTGACTTCACTTGAGGGGCAACACCTGAGCCGGGAGGGGGCTGGGGCCAGGTGACCCCTTCTGCCCGGGACACTGGACAAAGGCCGGAGGAGGGGCCGGAAGGGCTGGAGGAGACGGCTGGGGGCCGGAGGAGGGGCTGGGGGTTGTGGGGGTCAGTTTGGAGCTGGCCGGGGAGACGGGGGGGCCCAGAACCGGGGTCTGGGCTCCCCACCCCCAGGATGGACCCGGCTGAGGGGTCCTGGTCTCTGTCCCTAGGAGCTCTGGCTCCCCCGTGTCCCTGGCGGCGAATAACCCTTCGCGGGGACTCGCAGGAAGTGGGGTGCAGGCCCGGCCCCCCCACACCCCTGACAGTGGGGGTCTTGGCCCCCCCTACCTGGCGCAGGATGCTCTTCACGCAGGGCAGGGGCAGGCCCTGGTAGTTGGATTTGATGATCCATTTCAGCAGCTGGTGCCCCAGCACCTCCAGCACCATGCAGACATCTGGGCCCAGTCAAGGAAAGGGGGGCTGGGAGCCCGGACGCCTGAGTTCTCTCCCAGCTCTGGGAGGGGCGGGGGGGCTGGGAGCCCGGACGCCTGGATTCTCTCCAAGCTCTGGGAGGGGCGGGGGGGCTGGGAGCCCGGACGCCTGAGTTCTCTCCCAGCTCTGGGAGGGGCGGGGGGGCTGGGAGCCCGGACGCCTGGGTTCTCTCCTAGCTGGGTTAGGCCGGTCTGGGCCGGCATCGCGGGCTCAGGGCTTGGATTCGGGGATCAAACAGGAATATTTGGAAGAGACTCGCTGGCTCCGTCTCTCGGTAGCCGGCAGCCGAACTGTCAATGGGGAAATGCCCCTGGGTAACTGCCCCTGCAGGCTGGTCGGGAGCCGGGAAGTTGAGCCGAGCGTGTAAAGCCTGGGCCACGCTCCTGCTTCATCTCGGTTCGGCTCTGGGTTCAAGAGCCGTAAGGACTGAGATCCCCAGTCACTGACTGGCGCCACCCTGAGCACGGCCATTGGCCTCGGACCCGGGGACTTTGGGCATCTGGGCTCTGTACCTGACCCTCCGGAAGTGGATCAGGTCTGGCTGCAGACTGATCTTTGAACCCGCGCTCGCGCCCTTCTGTTCTCGGCTGGAGCGTGTCCCCTGGGTCAGGTCTAAGCTACCCTCGGACCAGGGCGCTCGCTGCCCTTGGGGCTGGAAGGACCTTTTCTGGTATATGAGGAGATCAGATGTTCAGGCATCTCCATCGTCTGTGACGTGTCTGGCCGGGGCCGGGCACTCGACGGGACCGGCGCGGTTTGCCAGCTGAGTGACCGGGGGTGACACGGGCTGGTTGGGCAATCTCAGCACTGGAAGATCCATCAGGGTTCGGGCTGGTGGTTAGAGCGGGGGGTTTGGAGCCCGGACTCCTGGGTTCTCTCCCTGGCTCTGGGAGGGGCAGGGGACCGGTGGTTAGAGCGGGGGCGGGCTGGGAGCCCGGACACCTGGGTTCCCCATGGAAGGATACGGACGCCGTTGATGCCCGAGATCTTGAAGTCCTCGAGGAGCTGGACGATGGTCTCTCTCTTGGGGTCACTGGGGTCCGAGTCCCGCACCTGTGGGGGTGGAAAGTTGGGGGGGGGGCGCTACGCTGAGGCAGGACGTGGGGACCCAGACGTCCGAGCCCCCCCGACTCTCAGCCACACTATCATCTTTCCTGCCCTCCCCATGCCCTGGGGATGGGAGCCGGGGATGGGAGGGGGAGTGGCTGTGGGGGGGAGCTGGGAACCAGAGGTGGGAATTGGGGTGACGAAGGGAGGTGGGGGATCCTGGGTGGCAGGAGGGAGGTGGGGGGCAGCTGGGGGGGGCAGGGGCGGGGATGCAGCACTCACACATTTGAGCAGTTTGATCTCATCCATGGCCGTCTCGGTGTAATGCCCGGCGCTTTTCACCACCTTCAGCGCCACAAACCGCTTCCGCCTGCAGGGGGGGAGATTAGTGCCCCACAGAGCCCCCCGGCCCCCAGAGCTGGGAGAGAACCCAGGCGTCCGGGCTCCCAGTCCCCCCCACTCCCTCCGCTCTAACCACCAGCCCCCACTCACCTCCCAGAGCCAAGGAGAACCCAGGCGTCCGGGCTCCCAGCCCCCCCTGCTCTAACCACCAGCCCCCACTCACCTCCCAGCGCCGGGGAGAGAACCCAGGAGTCCTGGCTCCCAGCCCCCCCCCCCGCTCTAACCACTAGACCCCACTCCCCTCCCAGAGGCGGGAGAGAATGCAGGCATCCGGGCCCCTCCTCTGCCGCCCCCACTCACTGGATGTCCCAGCAGAGCCAGACGGTGGAGAAATGGCCCCAGCCGAGTTTTCGGACCACGTGGTGGCGCCCGTTGAACAGGTCCCCGATCGCCACCGGGTAATACCCGCCTAGGGGGGATGGGGGATCAGCTGCTGCCAGCTGGGGGGGGCCTGGGCCCCACGAACCCCAGCGTCTCCCCCCTCCCCCCCGGGGAGATTGCTTTGCTGCAGACAGAAACCCCCTGCCCTCTACACATGGTATGGCCCTCCATGTAGCACCCCTGCCCCGAGGTACATCCCTTCTTGTGCCCCCCCACCCCTCCACATGGTACCCCTCCCCATGGTATGGCCCTCCCTGTCACATCCCCTGCCCCTGTGGTACATCCCTCCTCATAGCCCCCCCTGCCCTCCTCATGGTACATCCCTCTGTGGCACTTCCCCACCTGTCCCCGTGGTGCATCCCTCCCTGTGGCCACCTCCCTTGGTACGTCCCTCCCCATGGCATCCCACCCCTCCCTGTGGTAGATCCCTCCCTGTGGCCACCTCCCTTGGTACGTCCCTCCCCATGGCATCCCACCCCCACCCCTCCCCGTGGTACATCCCTCCCTGTGGCCACCTCCCTTGGTACGTCCCTCCCCATGGCATCCCACCCCTCCCTGTGGTACATCCCTCCCTGTGGCCACCTCCCTTGGTACATCCCTCCCCATGGCATCCCACCCCCACCCCTCCCCGTGGTACATCCCTCCCTGTGGCCACCTCCCTTAGTACGTCCCTCTCCATGGCATCCCACCCCTCCCTGTGGTACATCCCTCCCTGTGGCCACCTCCCTTGGTACGTCCCTCCCCGTGGTTCATGCCCCCCCCGTGTCCTCTTCGCCACTCCCCATTTATCCTCATGGTGCCTGCCATCCCAACCCCCCCACACTCAGTGGTATGTCCCAGACCCCCCCACCTTTGCAATAGTCCCTGGGGTCCTCCTGCTCCTCGTCATCGGAGCCCAGGCGCCCCCCGGCTGGGGGGGGCAGGGCCAGAGGCGGCGGAGGGGCGGGGGGGGGCTCCGTGGGGCTGGGGGGCTGGGGCACCCTGGGGAGAGAAACGGGGGGGTTAGTGACCCCCCGGAGCTGGGACGTGCCCCCCCTGGGGTGCAGCGCGTCTCCTCCGCATACCTGGGTCTGTCCGGCAGCTCCCCCATGGCGCCGGCCCAAGATGCAGCCACCTCTGGGGGGGGTCCCAGGCACAGAAGGGGGGGTCTAGCCCAGGGGAGGGGAGATTTGGGGATCCCAGGGAGGGAGGGACTCGGACCCAGCTGGGCTGGGCCGTCTGGGGGGGGGTGCAATGCATGCTGGGATACGTGCCCCCGACTCAGCAATGACCTCACCCCCCAGCCGGCCTTGCGGGGTTAAAAATAGCTCCTGCCAGCTGGGGCCTGCCCAGGGGAAGGAATCCGGGCCTGGCGCAGAGCCCCCCCCGCCCCCCCGGGCCAGGGGGCCCTGAATAACCCCCCCCGAACCAGCCCCCCCCCGGGCCAGGGGGCCCTGAATAACCCCCCCCGAACCAGCCCCCCCCCGAAACCAGCCCCCCCCCGGGCCAGGGGGCCCTGAATAACCTGCCCCCCGAACCAGCCCCCCCCCCGGGCCAGGGGGCCCTGAATAACCCGCCCCCCGAACCAGCCCCCCCCCCCAAACCAGCCCCCCCCGGGCCAGGGGGCCCTGAATAACCCCCCCCCGAACCAGCCCCCCCCGGGCCAGGGGGCCCTGAATAACCCGCCCCCCGAACCAGCCCCCCCCCGGGCCAGGGGGCCCTGAATAACCCGCCCCCCGAACCAGCCCCCCCCCCGAAACCAGCCCCCCCCCCGGGCCAGGGGGCTCTGAATAACCTGCCCCCCCGAACCAACCCCCCCCCAGGCCAGGGGGCCCTGAATAACCTGCCCCCCCGAACCAGCCCCCTCCCGTACACAAGGGGTGAGGCTGGGAGCCCAGAGACCAGGGCAGATGGGCTCATGGGGCCCAGCTGGGAGGGGTCCGGTCCAGCCTATTAACCCCCCCCCCCCCCCCCCCGTCGGTGCCCCTCACTCCCGACCCGCAGCCCCCGTCGGTGCCCCTCACTCCCGACCCGCAGCCCCTCTCACCTGGGGGCCGTGGCTCTTGGTCCCTTTTCTTTCCTGTGTTTCTTTTTGGGTTTCTTGCCCTGGGAGCTGCCTGGACCTGCGGGGGGAGAGGGAGGGTTAGTGAGGGGGGGGTCCTGGCAGCACCCCCAGCCATTGCATCATGCCCCCCCCTTGCCCTCCTCCCCCCGGCAGCCCCCCTTGCCCCCCTCACCCTTCTTGCTGCTCATTTCTCCCTGCGGAGCCGGCGCATGTGCCCCCCCGCTGGGGAGGGGAACAGCTGCTGCTCCACGTGGGGGAATCCCGGGAGGGGGAGGGGAAGTGGGGGAGGGGGACCCCAGGAAGGGGGGTTGTATCAATCTCTCTGGCAGTACCTGGGATGAGACCCCCAATTTAAGGGAGGGGGGCTTAGGGTGGGGGGGGTTCCAGACACAGACAGGCCAGACTCCTCTTTCCCTCCCAGGTCCAGTGAGCCCCGCAGCCCCTTCCAGCCCCAGCCCCCCATCTCCTGGCTGGGGGGGGAATGGGGCAGGGGCGTTTGCCCTCGAGGGGGCGCTGGCTCCAATCCGGCCCCAATCTGGCTGGCTCGGGGGGGGCACGGGGCCTGTCCTCCTGTCATGGGGTGTGGGGGAGTTGGGGCCTGCGAGTCCCCGCGAAGGGTTATTCGCCGCCAGGGACACGGGGGAGCCAGAGCTCCTAGGGACAGAGACCAGGACCCCTCAGCCGGGTCCATCCTGGGGGTGGGGAGCCCAGACCCCGGTTCTGGGCCCCCCCCCGTCTCCCCGGCCAGCTCCAAACTGACCCCCACCACCCCCCAGCCCCACCTCCAGCCCCCCCTCCAGCCTTTGTCCAGTGTCCCGGGCAGAAGGGGTCACCTGGTCCCAGCCCCCTCCCGGCTCAGGTTACGCTCAGGTGTCGCCCCTCAAGTGAAGTCACCCCGAGATCCCCCCCCAGCCAGCACCGATGCAGGGAGTGCCCGTAACACTCCCCCTATCTGCTCCGTCACATCCCCGTAGATGTTGGCCAGCACGGGGGGGCACAGGGCCTGTCCCCTGTGGAAGGGGCTGTTGGCTGGCTCGGGGTGGCACGGGGCTGTTGGCTGGCTCAGGGGGGTGTTGGCTGGCTCGGGAGGGCACGGGGCTGTTGGCTGGCTCGGGGGGGCACGGGGCCTGTCCCTTGTGGGGGGGGGTGGTGTTGGCCGGCTCGGGGGGGCACGGGGCCTGTCCCCTGTGGAAGGGGCTGTTGGCTGGCTCGGGGTGGCACGGGGCTGTTGGCTGGCTCAGGGGGGTGTTGGCTGGCTCGGGAGGGCACAGGGCTGTTGGCTGGCTCGGGGGGGCACGGGGCCTGTCCCTTGTGGGGGGGGTGGTGTTGGCCGGCTCGGGGGGGCACGGGGCTGTTGGCTGGCTCGGGGGGGCACGGGGCCTGTCCCTTGTGGGGGGGGTGGTGTTGGCCGGCTCGGGGGGGCACGGGGCCTGTCCCCTGTGGAGGGGGGTGTTGGCTGGCTCAGGGGTGCGGGGGGGGGTGTTGGCCGGCTCGGGGGGGCACGGGGCCTGTCCCCTGTGGAGGGGGGTGTTGGCTGGCTCAGGGGTGCGGGGGGGTGTTGGCTGGCTCGGGAGGGCACGGGGCCTGTCCCCTGTGTGTGTTGGGGGGGTGTTGGCTGGCTCGGGGGGGCACGGGGCCTGTCCCCTGTGGGGGGGGGGGGCTGTTGGCCAGCACGAGGGGGCATGGGACCTGTCCCCTGTGGAGGGGGCTGTTGGCTGGCTCAGGGGTGCTGGGGGGTGTTGGCTGGCTCGGGGGGGCACGGGGCCTGTCCCCCATGGAGGGGGGTGTTCGCCAGCACAGGGGGGAGGGCACGGGTCCTGTCCCCCGTAACGGGGGTGTTGGCTGGCTCAGGGGGTCAATTCAACCCCCAATTAAAGGGCCAGAAACCCAATTTCTGAAAAGTGTTTTTATTGCTGAAAATAAATTACATCCAAAGGCCGAGCTCCAGGCCTGTACAAGGGGGTTCGAAATAGGGGGTTCTCGGGGGTCGTTAGCACCGCTCTGTACAAAGCAGGGGTGGCTACAGACACCCCAGATTAGTGCACTACTTGCCTGGGGGACCCCAGGGCTGAAGAAAGGGGGGGCTCCTGTACCCTGAAATCTCAGTGGGGGGGTCGGGGGCACCCCAAAGAGGGCTGAAGGCAGCTAGGGCAGACATACACCTCTACCGACAGGAGCTTGTGGGGGTGGGGGAGTTGGGGGTGCAGGGAACCCCCTTTGCAGCTTTGCATAAGGCACTGGGGGGATCCCTGGGCTGGGGAGAGGCAGTGGGGTGTGGGCTGGGGGGGGCGCAGGGGGATCCCTGAGATCTGGGGAGGTTTGGGGGGGAACAGGAACTGGGGGATCCTTGGCGCAGGCGTGGGGCCAGTCACAGGTCGGTGACTTGGTTCTCCACCAGGGCGGCGATCTGCTGCAGCCGACAGGCCAGCTGCATCTTCTGCCCCACAGGGTCCTCCTCTAGGGCGCTGATGATCTGCAACACACAGCGGGGGGGTTACCGCTGCCCCACGGCGCCCCCTGCCCCACGGCGCCCCCTGCCCCACGGCCCGCCCCCTACCTGGTCGTAGTACTTCTTGATGTAGCCGTACAGCTCCTGCAGCGCTGCCGAGCAGTCCAGGTCCGAGGAGTATTTCTGCAACGGGGAGAGACGGGACTGGTGGGGGCTGCGGGTCGGGAGTGAGGGGCCCTGGGGGGGCTGTGGGTCAGGAGGGGGTGCTGGGGGGCTGCGGGTCGGGAGGGGGGCGCCGGGGGGCTGTGGGTTGGGAGGGGGGCGCTGGGGGGCTGTGGGTCGGCATCAAGGGGCGCCGGGGGGGCTGCGGGTCAGGAGGGGGGCGCTGGGGGGCTGCGGGTCGGGAGCGAGGGGCACCGGGGGGCCGCGGGTCGGGAGCGAGGGGCGCCGGGGGGGCCGTGGGTTGGGAGCGAGGGGGGCTGCAGGTCAGGAGCGAGGGGAGCGGGGGGGGCTGCGGGTCGGGAGCGAGGGGCGCCAGGGGGGCTGTGGGTCGGCATCGAGGGGCGCCGGGGGGGCTGTGGGTCAGGAGGGGGGTGCTGGGGGGCTGCGGGTCGGGAGGGGGGCGCCGGGGGGCTGAGGGTTGGCAGCGAGGGGCGCCGGGGGGGCTGTGGGTCGGGAGGGTGGCGCCGGGGGGGCTGTGGGTCGGCAGCGAGGGGCGCCGGGGGGGCTGCGGGTCGACAGCGAGGGGAGCGGGGGGGGGTGCGGGTCAGGAGCGAGGGGCGCCGGGGGGGCTGTGGGTCGGCAGCAAGGGGCGCCGGGGGGGCTGTGGGTCAGGAGGGGGGTGCTGGGGGGCTGCGGGTCGGGAGGGGGGTACCGGGGGGCTGTGGGTTGGGAGGGGGGCGCTGGGGGGCTGAGGGTCGGCAGCGAGGGGCGCCGGGGGCGCTGCGGGTCAGGAGGGGGGCGCCGGGGGGCCGTACCCTGGACAGCTCCGTCAGGGCCGAGTTCATCTCCTGATAGGTGGCCGGGGGCGCCTGGCGGATGTCGGCGTAGTACCTGGGCGGGAGAGAGGCTGATTAGCTGGGGGGCTCAGGCACCCCGAAGAGCAGGGCTGGACCGGGAGCGAACCCAGGCGTCCTGGCCCCCCAGCCCCCACTCACTTCTCCACCAGCTCCTTGTAGCGCGGGATCTCCCGGGCGTAGAGCAGTTTGTTCACGGGCGAGTCCTGGGGGGAGAGAGGCCATGAGACGGGGGGGGGCAGGTTCCCACAGAGCAAGGGGCCCAGTGCTGGGGGACTGTGCCCGGACACCGGGGTCCTCAGGACAGGAGCTGCCCTGGACACTGGAGTTCTGGGGGGAGGGGCAGGAGACGACTGGACGCCGGGGTCCCTGGGAGGAGGGGCGGGGGCTGTCCTGGACACCGGGGTCCCTGTGGGGGGAGGGGCGGGAGCTGCTCCGGACGCCAGGGTCCCTGGGGGGAGGGGCGGGGGCTGTCCCGGATGCCGGGGTCCCTGCGGGGGGAGGGGCGGGGGCTGTCCCGGACGCCGGGGTCCTCACCCGCCCCACGCTGTGCTGGCCGGGGGTGCAGGCGTCGATCAGGGTCTGGCCGATGACGCTCAGGGCGGCGTCCACGTTGTCTGGCACCCGCACATCGAACAGCAGCTGGGGGTTCCGCACGATGCTCACCCAGAACCGCAGAAGCAGGCTGGGGGCGGGGCAGGGGTGAGACATGGGGTGCCAGCCCCCCTGCTCCTCGCACCCCACGACTCCCCAGCCCCTCTAGTGCCCGGCCCCCCTGCTCCCCGCACCCCACGGCTCCACAGCTCCCCGCACTCCATGGCTCCCCAGCCCCTCCAGTGCCCGGCCCCCCAGCTCTCCGCACCCCACGGCTCCCCAGCCCCTCCAGTGCCCGGCCCCCCTGCTCCCCGCACCCCACGGCTCCCCAGCCCCTCCAGTGCCCGGCCCCCCTGCTCCCCGCACCCCACGGCTCCCCAGCCCCTCCAGTGCCCGGCCCCCCTGCTCCCCGCACCCCACGGCTCCCCAGCCCCTCCAGTGCCCGGCCCCCCAGCTCTCCGCACCCCACGGCTCCCCAGCCCCTCCAGTGCCCGGCCCCCCTGCTCTCCGCACCCCACGGCTCCCCAGCCCCTCCAGTGCCAGGCCCCCCAGCTCTCCACACCCCACGGCTCCCCAGCCCCTCCAGTGCCCGGCCCCCCAGCTCTCCGCACCCCACGGCTCCCCAGCCCCTCCAGTGCCCGGCCCCCCTGCTCCCCGCACCCCACGGCTCCCCAGCCCCTCCAGTGCCCGGCCCCCCAGCTCCCCGCACCCCACGGCTCCCCAGCTCCCCGCACTCCACGGCTCCCCAGCCCCTCCAGTGCCCGGCCCCCCTGCTCCCTGCACCCCACGGCTCCCCAGCCCCTCCAGTGCCCGGCCCCCAGCTCCGCCCCCATGGCCAGGGCCTTCCCCCATCGCTCGCCCAGCTGTGCAGCCCCCCCCCCACCTGTTTGTCTTCCAGATGTGCAGGGTCTCGGGCTCGTTGACCCCGTGGCGGGCGGCCAGCTCATCTAGCAGGTCGAAGAGGAACTTGACGGCCACGGGGATGGGGTGGCCCACGCTCAGCACGGCCTGCAGCACATCCTCCACAAACTTCTGCAGCGTCCCCTGCGGGCACCAGGTGGCAGGGGGTCAATGGGGGGGTGCGGGGGCCCTCACCTTGACAGAGAGCAGGTGGGTGAGGTAGATCTCGGGGATGCCCGTGGTGGATGGGAAGGGGGGTTGGTGCGGGGGTCACAGGGGGTCTCACCTTAACGGAGAATCATAGAATCTCAGGGTTGGAAGGGACCTCAGGAGGTATCTAGTCCAAGCCCCTGCTCAAGGCAGGACCAATTCCCAACTAAATCATCCCAGCCAGGGCTTTGTCAAGCCGGGCCTTAAAAACCTCTAAGGAAGGAGATTCCACCACCTCCTTAAGGAACCCATTCCAGTGCTTCACCACCCTCCTAGTGAAATCGTGTTTCCTAATATCCAACCTAGACCTCCCTCACTGCAACTTGAGACCATTGCTCCTTGTTCTGTCATCTGCTCCCACTGAGAACAGCCGAGCTCCATCCTCTTTGGAGCCCCCCTTCAGGTAGTTGAAAGCAGCTATCAAATCCCCCCTCACTCTTCTCTTCTGGAGACTAAACAATCCCAGTTCCCTCAGCCTCTCCTCGTAAGTCATGTGCCCCAGCCCCCTAATCATTTTTGTTGCCCTCCGCTGGACTCTCTCCAATTTGTCCACATCCCTTCTGTAGTGGAGGGACCAAAACTGGACACAGTACTCCAGGTGTGGCCTCACCAGTGCCGAATAGAGGGGAATAATCACTTCCCTCGATCTGCTGGCAATGCCCCTACTTATACAGCCCAATATGCCGTTAGCCTTCTTGGCAACAAGGGCAAACTGCTGACTCATATCCAGCTTCTCGTCCACTGTAACCCCCAGGTCCTTTTCTGCAGAACTGCCGCTTAGCCACTCGGTCCCTAGTCTGTAGCTGTGCATGGGATTCTTCCGTCCTAAGTGCAGGACTCTGCTCTTGTCCTTGTTGATCCTCATCAAGTTTCTTTTGGCCCAATCCTCCAATTTGTCTAGGTCACGCTGGACCCTATCCCTACCCTCCAGCGTATCTACCTCTCCCCCCAGCTTAGTGTCATCTGTGAACTTGCTGAGGGTGCAATTCATCCCATCATCCAGATCATTAATGAAGATGTTGAACAAAACCGGCCCCAGGACCGACCCTTGGGGCACTCCGCTTGATACCGGCTGCCAACTAGACATGGAGCCATTGATCACTACCCGTTGAGCCCAACGATCTAGCCAGCTTTCTATCCACCTTACAGTCCATTCATCCAGCCCATACTTCTTTAATTGCTGACAAGAATACTGTGGGAGACCAAATCAAAAGCTTTGCTAAAGTCAATATATATCACGTCCTGTCATAACTATAAAGGGAAGGGTAACAGCCCTCCTGTGGACAATACTATAAAATCCCTCCTGGCCAGAGACTCCAAAATCCTTTTACCTGTAAAGGGTTAAGAAGCTCGGGTAACCTGGCTGACACCTGACCCAAAGGACCAATAAGGGGACAAGATACTTTCAAATCTTGGGGGGGGGGGAAGGCTTTTGTTTGTGCTCTTTGTTCTGGGGGTTGTTCGCTCTTGGGACTAAGAGGGACCAGACATCAATCCATGATCTCCAAATCTTCTGAACAAGTCTCTCATATTTCAAACTTGTAAGTAACAGCCAGGCGAGGCGTGTTAGGTTTATCTTTGTTTTCTCAACTTGTAAATGTTCCTTTTGCTAGAGTGTTTACCTCTGTTTGCTGTAACTGTGAACCTAAGGCTAGAGGGGGGTCCTCTGGGCTCTTTGAATTTGATTACCCTGTAAAGTTATTTTCCATCCTGATTTTACAGAGATGATTTTTACCTTTCTTTCTTTAATTAAAAGCCTCCTTTTTAAGAACCTGATTGATTTTTCCTTGTTTTAAGATCCAAGGGGATTGGATCTGGACTCACCAGGTATTGGTGGGGGGAAAGGGAAGGGAGGGAATGATTAATTCCTCCTTGTTTTAAGATCCAAGGGATTTGGATCGGTGTTCACCAGGGAATTGGTGGAGGAGTCTCTCAAGGCTACTCAGGGAGGGAAAGGTTTTGAGGGGGAAGACAGAGTTTCCCAAATAACTCATAAATCATTTGGGTGGTGGCAGCAAAAGCAGATCTAAGCTGGTAGTTAAGTTTAGAGGTTTTTCATGCAGGTCCCCACCTCTGGACCCTAAAGTTCAGAGTGGGGAAGGAACCTTGACACGTCCATCGCTTTTCCCGTATCCACAGAGACAGTTATCTCATCATAGAAGGCAATCAGGTTGGTCAGGCATGACTTGCCCTTGGGGAATCCATGTTGACTGTTCCTGGCCACCTTCCCCTCCTCCAAGTGCTTCAGAATTGATTCCTTGAGGACCTGCTCCATGATTTTGCCAGGGACTGAGTTCAGGCTGACCGGTCTATAATTCCCTGGGTTCTCTTTCTTCCCTTTTTTAAATATGGGCACTATTATTTGCCTTTTTCCAGTCATCCGGGACCTCCCCCGATCACCACGAATTTTCAAAGATAATGGCCAATGGCTCTACAATCACATCAGCCAATTCCCTCAGCACCCTTGGAAGCATTAGATCCGGCCCCATGGACTTGTGCACGTCCAGCTTTTCTAACTAGTCCTGAACCTGTTCTTTCACCACTGAGGGCTGCTCACCTCCTCCCCATACAGTGCTGCCCACTGCAGCAGTCTGGGAGCTGCCCTTGTCTGTGAAGACGGAGGCAAAAAAAGCATTGAGTACTTCAGCTTTTCCCACATCCTTTGTCTCTAGGTTGCCTCCCCCATTCAGTAAGGGGCCCACACTTTCCCTGACCACCTTCTTGTTGCTAACATACCTGTAGAAACCCTTCTTGTTACCCTTCACAGCCCTTGCTAGCTGCAACTCCAGTTGTGCTTCGGCCTTCCTGATTACACCCCTGCGTGCTCGAGCAATACTTTTATACTCCTCCCTAGTCATCTGTCTGAATTTCCACTTCTTGTAAGCTTCCTTTTTGAGTTTAAGCTCACCGAAGATTTTGCTGGTAAGCCAAGCTGGTCACCTGCCATATTTGCTATTCTCTCTGCACATCGGGATGGTTTGTTCCTGCGCCCTCAATAAGGCTTCTTTAAAATATAGCCAGCTCTCCTGGACTCCTTTCCCCCTCATGTTATTCTCCCAGGAGATCCTGCCCATCAGTTCCTTGAGGGAGTCAAAGTCTGCTTTTCTGAAGTCCAGGGTCCATATTCTGCTGCTCTCCTTTCTTCCTTTTATCAGGATCCTGAACTCAACCATCTCATGGTCACTGCTGCCCAGGTTGCCACCCACTTCTACTTCCCCTACCAATTCTTCCCCATTTGTGAGCAGCAGGTTAAGAGGAGCACGGCCCCTAGTTGGTTCCTCCAGCACTTGCACCAGGAAGTTGTCCCCAACACTCTCCAAAAACGTCCTGGATTGTCTGTGCCCTGCTGTATTGCTCTCCCAGCAGATGTCAGGGGGATTGAAGTCCCCCATGAGAACCAGGGCCTATGCCTGGAAACTTCAGTTAGTTGTCCAAAGAAACCCTCGTCCACCTCCTCCTTGTGATCCGGTGGTCTACAGCATACGTCCACCACGACATCACCCGTGTTGCTCTCGCCTCTAAACTTAACCCAGAGACTCTCAACAGGCTTTTCTCCAGTTTCATACTGGAGCGCTGAGCAGTCATACCAAGAGCAGGCGGGTGAGGTAGATCTTGGGGATGGCCGTGGTGGGGGGCAGGGAGGGTCTGAGGGGGGTCTCACTTTGACGGAGAGCAGGCGGGTGAGGTAGATCTCGGGGATGGCCGTGGCGGGGGCAGGGGGGGCAGTGGGGGGGGTCTCACCTTGACGGAGAGCAGGCGGGTGAGGTAGATCTCGGGGATGGCCGTGGCGGGGGCAGGGGGGGCAGTGGGGGGAGGTCTCACCTTGACGGAGAGCAGGCGGGTGAGGTAGATCTCGGGGATGGTCGTGGCGGGGGCAGGGGGGTCAGTGGGGGGGGTCTCACCTTGACGGAGAGCAGGCGGGTGAGGTAGATCTCGGGGATGGCCGTGGCGGGGGCAGGGGGGTCAGTGGGGGGGGGGTCTCACCTTGACGGAGAGCAGGCGGGTGAGGTAGATCTCGGGGATGGTCGTGGCGGGGGCAGGGGGGTCAGTGGGGGGAGTCTCACCTTGACGGAGAGCAGGCGGGTGAGGTAGATCTCGGGGATGGTCGTGGCGGGGGCAGGGGGGTCAGTGGGGGGGGGGTCTCACCTTGACGGAGAGCAGGCGGGTGAGGTAGATCTCGGGGATGGCCGTGGCGGGGGCAGGGGGGTCAGTGGGGGGGGTCTCACCTTGACGGAGAGCAGGCGGGTGAGATAGATCTCGGGGATGGCCGGGGCGGGGGCAGGGGGGTCAGTGGGGGGGGTCTCACCTTGACGGAGAGCAGGCGGGTGAGGTAGATCTCGGGGATGGCCGTGGCGGGGGCAGGGGGGTCAGTGGGGGGGGTCTCACCTTGACGGAGAGCAGGCGGGTGAGATAGATCTCGGGGATGGCCGGGGCGGGGGCAGGGGGGTCAGTGGGGGGGGTCTCACCTTGACGGAGAGCAGGCGGGTGAGGTAGATCTCGGGGATGGTCGTGGCGGGGGCAGGGGGGTCAGTGGGGGGGGTCTCACCTTGACGGAGAGCAGGCGGGTGAGGTAGATCTCGGGGATGGTTGTGGCGGGGGCAGGGGGGTCAGTGGGGGGGGTCTCACCTTGACGGAGAGCAGGCGGGTGAGGTAGATCTCGGGGATGGCTGTGGCGGGGGCAGGGGGGGTCTCACCTTGACGGAGAGCAGGCGGGTGAGGTAGATCTCGGGGATGGCCGTGGCGGGGGGTGGGTCAATGGGGGGGGTCTCACCTTGACAGAGAGCAGGCGGGTGAGGTAGATCTCGGGGATGGCCGTGGCGGGGGCAGGGGGGTCTCACCTTGACGGAGAGCAGGCGGGTGAGGTAGATCTCGGGGATGGCCGTGGCGGGGGGGGGGGGGGTGTCGGTGGGGGGGGGGGGTCTCACCTTGATGGAGAGCAGGCGGGTGAGGTAGATCTCGGGGATGGCCGTGGCGGGGGCAGGGGGGGTCTCACCTTGACGGAGAGCAGGCGGGTGAGGTAGATCTCGGGGATGGCCGTGGCGGGGGCAGGGGGGTCAGTGGGGGGGGTCTCACCTTGACGGAGAGCAGGCGGGTGAGGTAGATCTCGGGGATGGCCGTGGCGGGGGCAGGGGGGTCAGTGGGGGGGGTCTCACCTTGACGGAGAGCAGGCGGGTGAGGTAGATCTCGGGGATGGCCGTGGCGGGGGCAGGGGGGGTCTCACCTTGACGGAGAGCAGGCGGGTGAGGTAGATCTCGGGGATGGCCGTGGCGGGGGCAGGGGGGTCAGTGGGGGGGGTCTCACCTTGACGGAGAGCAGGCGGGTGAGGTAGATCACGGGGATGGCCGTGGCGGGGGGGGGGGGTGTCGGTGGGGGGGGGGGTCTCACCTTGACGGAGAGCAGGCGGGTGAGGTAGATCTCGGGGATGGCCGTGGCGGGGGCAGGGGGGTCTCACCTTGACGGAGAGCAGGCGGGTGAGGTAGATCTCGGGGATGGCCGTGGCGGGGGCAGGGGGGTCAGTGGGGGGGGTCTCACCTTGACGGAGAGCAGGCGGGTGAGGTAGATCTCGGGGATGGCCGTGGCGGGGGCAGGGGGGGTCTCACCTTGACGGAGAGCAGGCGGGTGAGGTAGATCTCGGGGATGGCCGTGGCGGGGGCAGGGGGGTCAGTGGGGGGGGTCTCACCTTGACGGAGAGCAGGCGGGTGAGGTAGATCTCGGGGATGGCCGTGGCGGGGGCAGGGGGGTCAGTGGGGGGGGTCTCACCTTGACGGAGAGCAGGCGGGTGAGGTAGATCTCGGGGATGGCCGTGGCGGGGGCAGGGGGGGTCTCACCTTGACGGAGAGCAGGCGGGTGAGGTAGATCTCGGGGATGGCCGTGGCGGGGGCAGGGGGGTCAGTGGGGGGGGTCTCACCTTGACGGAGAGCAGGCGGGTGAGGTAGATCACGGGGATGGCCGTGGCGGGGGCAGGGGGGTCAGTGGGGGGGGGGTCTCACCTTGACGGAGAGCAGGCGGGTGAGGTAGATCTCGGGGATGGTCGTGGCGGGGGCAGGGGGGTCAGTGGGGGGGGTCTCACCTTGACGGAGAGCAGGCGGGTGAGGTAGATCTCGGGGATGGTCGTGGCGGGGGCAGGGGGGTCAGTGGGGGGGGTCTCACCTTGACGGAGAGCAGGCGGGTGAGATAGATCTCGGGGATGGCCGTGGCGGGGGGTGGGTCAATGGGGGGGGTCTCACCTTGACGGAGAGCAGGCGGGTGAGGTAGATCTCGGGGATGGTCGTGGCGGGGGGTGGGTCAATGGGGGGGGTCTCACCTTGACGGAGAGCAGGCGGGTGAGGTAGATCTCGGGGATGGCCGTGGCGGGGGCAGGGGGGTCTCACCTTGACGGAGAGCAGGCGGGTGAGGTAGATCTCGGGGATGGCCGTGGCGGGGGCAGGGGGGGTCTCACCTTGACGGAGAGCAGGCGGGTGAGGTAGATCTCGGGGATGGCCGTGGCGGGGGCAGGGGGGTCAGTGGGGGGGGTCTCACCTTGACGGAGAGCAGGCGGGTGAGGTAGATCTCGGGTATGGCCGTGGCGGGGGCAGGGGGGGTCTCACCTTGACGGAGAGCAGGCGGGTGAGATAGATCTCGGGGATGGCCGTGGCGGGGGGTGGGTCAATGGGGGGGGTCTCACCTTGACGGAGAGCAGGCGGGTGAGGTAGATCTCGGGGATGGTCGTGGCGGGGGGTGGGTCAATGGGGGGGGTCTCACCTTGACGGAGAGCAGGCGGGTGAGGTAGATCTCGGGGATGGCCGTGGCGGGGGCAGGGGGGTCTCACCTTGACGGAGAGCAGGCGGGTGAGGTAGATCTCGGGGATGGCCGTGGCGGGGGCAGGGGGGGTCTCACCTTGACGGAGAGCAGGCGGGTGAGGTAGATCTCGGGGATGGCCGTGGCGGGGGCAGGGGGGTCAGTGGGGGGGGTCTCACCTTGACGGAGAGCAGGCGGGTGAGGTAGATCTCGGGTATGGCCGTGGCGGGGGCAGGGGGGGTCTCACCTTGACGGAGAGCAGGCGGGTGAGGTAGATCTCGGGGATGGCCGTGGCGGGGGCAGGGGGGGTCTCACCTTGACGGAGAGCAGGCGGGTGAGGTAGATCTCGGGGATGGCCGTGGCGGGGGCAGGGGGGGTCTCACCTTGACGGAGAGCAGGCGGGTGAGGTAGATCTCGGGGATGGCCGTGGCGGGGGGGGGGGGTGTCGGTGGGGGGGGGGGTCTCACCTTGACGGAGAGCAGGCGGGTGAGGTAGATCTCGGGGATGGCCGTGGCGGGGGCAGGGGGGGTCTCACCTTGACGGAGAGCAGGCGGGTGAGGTAGATCTCGGGGATGGCCGTGGCGGGGGCGGGGGGGGTCTCACCTTGACGGAGAGCAGGCGGGTGAGGTAGATCTCGGGGATGGCCGTGGCGGGGGCAGGGGGGGTCTCACCTTGACGGAGAGCAGGCGGGTGAGGTAGATCTCGGGGATGGTCGTGGCGGGGGCAGGGGGGGTCTCACCTTGACGGAGAGCAGGCGGGTGAGGTAGATCTCGGGGATGGTCGTGGCGGGGGCAGGGGGGGTCTCACCTTGACGGAGAGCAGGCGGGTGAGGTAGATCTCGGGGATGGTCGTGGCGGGGGCAGGGGGGGTCTCACCTTGACGGAGAGCAGGCGGGTGAGGTAGATCTCGGGGATGGTCGTGGCGGGGGGTGGGTCAATGGGGGGGGTCTCACCTTGACGGAGAGCAGGCGGGTGAGGTAGATCTCGGGGATGGCCGTGGCGGGGGCAGGGGGGGTCTCACCTTGACGGAGAGCAGGCGGGTGAGGTAGATCTCGGGGATGGTCGTGGCGGGGGGTGGGTCAATGGGGGGGGTCTCACCTTGACGGAGAGCAGGCGGGTGAGGTAGATCTCGGGGATGGCCGTGGCGGGGGCAGGGGGGTCTCACCTTGACGGAGAGCAGGCGGGTGAGGTAGATCTCGGGGATGGCCGTGGCGGGGGCAGGGGGGGTCTCACCTTGACGGAGAGCAGGCGGGTGAGGTAGATCTCGGGGATGGCGGTGGCGGTGGCAGGGGGGTCAGTGGGGGGGGTCTCACCTTGACGGAGAGCAGGCGGGTGAGGTAGATCTCGGGGATGGCGGTGGCGGTTGCAGGGGGGTCAGTGGGGGGGGTCTCACCTTGACGGAGAGCAGGCGGGTGAGGTAGATCTCGGGGATGGCCGTGGCGGGGGCAGGGGGGTCTCACCTTGACGGAGAGCAGGCGGGTGAGGTAGATCTCGGGGATGGCCGTGGCGGGGGCAGGGGGGGTCTCACCTTGACGGAGAGCAGGCGGGTGAGGTAGATCTCGGGGATGGCCGTGGCGGGGGCAGGGAGGGTCTCACCTTGACGGAGAGCAGGCGGGTGAGGTAGATCTCGGGGATGGCCGTGGCGGGGGCAGGGGGGGGTCTCACCTTGACGGAGAGCAGGCGGGTGAGGTAGATCTCGGGGATGGCCGTGGCGGGGGCAGGGGGGGTCTCACCTTGACGGAGAGCAGGCGGGTGAGGTAGATCTCGGGGATGGCCGTGGCGGGGGCGGGGGGGGTCTCACCTTGACGGAGAGCAGGCGGGTGAGGTAGATCTCGGGGATGGCCGTGGCGGGGGCAGGGGGGTCTCACCTTGACGGAGAGCAGGCGGGTGAGGTAGATCTCGGGGATGGTCGTGGCGGGGGCAGGGGGGTCAGTGGGGGGGGTCTCACCTTGACGGAGAGCAGGCGGGTGAGGTAGATCTCGGGGATGGCCGTGGCGGGGGCAGGGGGGTCTCACCTTGACGGAGAGCAGGCGGGTGAGGTAGATCTCGGGGATGGTCGTGGCGGGGGCAGGGGGGGTCTCACCTTGACGGAGAGCAGGCAGGTGAGGTAGATCTCGGGGATGGTCGTGGCGGGGGCAGGGGGGGTCTCACCTTGACGGAGAGCAGGCGGGTGAGGTAGATCTCGGGGATGGCCGTGGCGGGGGGTGGGTCAATGGGGGGGGTCTCACCTTGACAGAGAGCAGGCGGGTGAGGTAGATCTCGGGGATGGTCGTGGCGGGGGCAGGGGGGGTCTCACCTTGACGGAGAGCAGGCGGGTGAGGTAGATCTCGGGGATGGCCGTGGCGGGGGCAGGGGGGGTCTCACCTTGACGGAGAGCAGGCGAGTGAGGTAGATCTCGGGGATGGCCGTGGCGGGGGCAGGGGGGGTCTCACCTTGACGGAGAGCAGGCGAGTGAGGTAGATCTCGGGGATGGCCGTGGCGGGGGCAGGGGGGGTCTCACCTTGACGGAGAGCAGGCGGGTGAGGTAGATCTCGGGGATGGCCGTGGCGGGGGCAGGGGGGTCAGTGGGGGGGGTCTCACCTTGACGGAGAGCAGGCGGGTGAAGTAGATCTCGGGGATGGCCGTGGCGGGGGGGGGGGTCGGGGGGGGTGTCTCACCTTGACGGAGAGCAGGCGGGTGAGGTAGATCTCGGGGATGGCCGTGGCGGGGGCAGGGGGTGTCTCACCTTGACGGAGAGCAGGCGGGTGAGGTAGATCTCGGGGATGGCCGTGGCGGGGGCAGGGGGTGTCTCACCTTGACGGAGAGCAGGCGGGTGAGGTAGATCTCGGGGATGGCCGTGGCGGGGGGGGGGGTCGGGGGGGGGTCTCACCTTGACGGAGAGCAGGCGGGTGAGGTAGATCTCGGGGATGGCCGTGGCGGGGGGGGGGGTCGGGGGGGGGTGTCTCACCTTGACGGAGAGCAGGCGGGTGAGGTAGATCTCGGGGATGGCCGTGGCGGGGGCAGGGGGGGTCTCACCTTGACGGAGAGCAGGCGGGTGAGGTAGATCTCGGGGATGGCCGTGGGTCGCTCCCGCAGGCTGCTGCGACGCTGTTGCTGCTTTGGGGCCTCCGGCTCCTCCGTCGGTTTCACCAGGTGCCAGAGCCGCAGCCCCCCCTCCTCGCCATCCTCCAGCATTGGGGTGTCTGCGGGGGTGGGGTTAGTCTGGATCCCCCCGGGATTTCTCTCCACTTGGGTCAGTCCAAGGCCCCCCCAGATCCCACCCCCCATTCCCCTCCTTGGTTCAGTCCAAGGCCCCACAGATCCAACCCCCTGGCTTCCCCCCTTGGTTCAGTCCAAGGTCCCACCGCCCCATATTCCTCCCCCACTTGGTTCAATCTGAAATTCCCTCCACCACCCCCATGCCTCCCTTGGTTCAGTCCAGGGTCATGGCCAGGACTCCAGGTGTGGGCCAGCTGGGCTGCGCCATCTCCACAGCAGAGGGGGGGGAAGGGGGGGCACTCACTCTCCCCGGAGAGGAAGCTCGGGTTGGGGCTCTGGGGGACGTCGTTCTGGAGCCGCGGGATCAGCCCGACCGTCGCCCCGTCCGGAACCTGGGGGAGAAAAGAGCCGGGGGATGGAACCCAGGCGTCCAGGACCCCAGACCCCACCCAAAGCCGGGGGATGGAACCCAGGCGTCCGGGACCCCAGACCCCACCCCCAGACCTCACACCCCACCCAGAGCCGGGGGATGGAACCCAGGCGTCCGGGACCCCAGACCCCCCCACCCCCAGACCTCACACCCCACCCAGAGCCAGGGGATGGAACCCAGGCGTCTGGGACTCCAGGCGTCCGGGACCCCAGACCCCACCACCAGACCTCACACCCCACCCAAAGCCGGGGGATGGAACCCAGGCGTCCGGGACCCCAGACCCCACCCCCAGATCTCACTCCCCACCCAGAGCCAGGGGATGGAACCCAGGCGTCCGGGACTCCAGGCGTCCGGGACCCCAGACCCCACCCCCAGACCTCACTCCCCACCCAGAGCCAGGGGATGGAACCCAGGCGTCCGGGACTCCAGGCGTCCGGGACCCCAGACCTCCCACCCTCAGACCTCACTCCCCACCCAGAGCCGGGGGATGGAACCCAGGCGTCCGGGACTCCAGGCGTCCGGGACCCCAGACCCCCCACCCTCAGACCTCACTCCCCACCCAGAGCCGGGGGATGGAACCCAGGCGTCCGGGACTCCAGGCGTCCGGGACCCCAGACCCCCCACCCTCAGACCTCACTCCCCACCCAGAGCCGGGGGATGGAACCCAGGCGTCCGGGACTCCAGGCGTCCGGGACCCCAGACCCCCCACCCTCAGACCTCACTCCCCACCCAGAGCCGGGGGATGGAACCCAGGCGTCCGGGACTCCAGGCGTCCGGGACCCCAGACCCCCCACCCTCAGACCTCACTCCCCACCCAGAGCCAGGGGATGGAACCCAGGAGTCCGGGACCCCAGACCTCACACCCCAGCCAGAGCCGGGGGATGGAACCCAGGCGTCCGGGACCCCAGACCCCGCCCCAGACCCCACTCCCCACCCAGAGCCGGGGAGGGAACCCAGGCGTCCGGGACCCTCACCTTGTAGTGCTGCAGGGTGTTGAGTCTCTTCCAGCCGTTGTGGGTGACGGACGTCAGGTCCTGGTCAGACAGGGTCAGGTGACCGGCCACGCCCGAGCGCCACTCTGGGGGGGGACGGGGGGACGGTGTGAGAGGGGCCCCTCTGCCCCCCCCCATGCGCACACTGCCCCTACCGCAACCCATACGCAGGGTGTGGGGCGCTGGGAGGGGCCCTGCTCCACACACCCCTGCCCCGCCCCCTCACCCATGCCATCGCGTGCGCCGGGGGAGGGGGGCTGGGAGAGGCTCTGTCCCACACAGACCTGCCCCGCCCCCTCACCCAGATCCAGGGGGGGCTGGGAGAGGCCCCGCCCCACACACCCCTGCCCCGCCCCCTCACCCAGGTCCAGGGGGGGCTGGGAGAGGCCCCGCCCCACACACCCCTGCCCCGCCCCCTCACCCAGGTCCAGGGGGGGCTGGGAGAGGCCCCGCCCCACACACCCCTGCCCCGCCCCCTCACCCAGGTCCAGGGGGG
This sequence comes from Glyptemys insculpta, assembly GCA_032172135.1. Lineage (NCBI taxonomy): Eukaryota > Metazoa > Chordata > Testudines > Emydidae > Glyptemys > Glyptemys insculpta. The sequence goes on from JAVMKA010000013.1 coordinate 663,307, forward strand.
GCTGGGAGGGGCCCTGCCCCACACACCCCTGCCCCGCCCCCTCACCCAGGTCCAGCGCGTGGGCTGGGGCCGCTGGGAGGGGCCCTGCCCCACACACCCCTGCCCCGCCCCCTCACCCAGGTCCAGCGCGTGGGCCGGGGGCCGCTGGGAGAAGGGCACCCCCCTGTAGACCTGGTCCAGGATCTTCTCCTTGACCTGGCTGATGGTGTCAGTGTCGAGGACGCGGGCGGGCACCCGCTGCTCCCCAGCGCCCCCCGGCGCCCCCCGCAGCAGCACGCTCAGCGCCAGGGGCCGGACGGGCACGTCCTCCCGCAGCAGGCGTCCGTCGCTCAGCGTCCGCTTGGCCTGGCCCGTCACCGCGTCCACCGGCCCCTTGTCCACCTGCCACTTGATGGCCCGGAACAGCCGGTACAGGGGCTCGCCCGCCACCTCCTGGGGAGACGCAGAGGGTGGGACCCAGGCGTCCGGGGCCACAGCCTCCCCCCCCCGACTCCCTAGACCCCTCTCTTCCCAGAGAACCCAGGAGTCCTGGCTCCCAGCCCCCCCTTTCCCCCGCTCTAACCCCCCAGACCCCTCTCCCTCCCAGAGAACCCAGGAGTCCTGGCTCCCAGCCCCCCCTTTCCCCCGCTCTAACCCCCCAGACCCCTCTCCCCTCCCAGAGAACCCAGGAGTCCTGGCTCCCAGCGCCCCCTTTACCCCGCTCTAACCCCCCAGACCCCTCTCCCCTCCCAGAGAACCCAGGAGTCCTGGCTCCCAGCACCCCCTTTCCCCCGCTCTAACCCCCCAGACCCCTCTCCCCTCCCAGAGAACCCAGGAGTCCTGGCTCCCAGCCCCCCCTTTCCCCCGCTCTAACCCCCCAGACCCCTCTCCCTCCCAGAGAACCCAGGAGTCCTGGCTCCCAGCGCCCCCTTTACCCCGCTCTAACCCCCCAGACCCCTCTCCCCTCCCAGAGAACCCAGGAGTCCTGGCTCCCAGCACCCCCTTTCCCCCGCTCTAACCCCCCAGACCCCTCTCCCCTCCCAGAGAACCCAGGAGTCCTGGCTCCCAGCCCCCCCTTTCCCCCGCTCTAACCCCCCAGACCCCTCTCCCCTCCCAGAGAACCCAGGAGTCCTGGCTCCCAGCCCCCCCTTTCCCCCGCTCTAACCCCCCAGACCCCTCTCCCCTCCCAGAGAACCCAGGAGTCCTGGGTTCCCAGCCCTTCTCCCCCCGCCCTGGCCGGGCCAGGACCCCGGCGTTCGGGCACTCACCCGGAGGTAGGAGTACATGCAGATGGACATCCAGTTAGTCAGCAGCTTTTCCACCATGGTCTCCGTCCTGCGGGGTGCAGGGATTCAGTGGGGTTCGCTGTGAGACGCCCCCAGACCCTGCTCACCCCACGGGCACCTCCCTGCCCCTCCCCTGGGTGCCTGCCCCCCCATCTCTCCATTCCCCTCCCCCAGTGCAGTCCCATCTACCTCCCGCCCAATCCTCCGCCTGGACCCCGGCGGACGGGTTCCAATGGCAATGACTCAACCCCCTGTTTCCCTCCCGTGCCAGGGTGTCAGGAGAAGGGGCCGGGCTGGACCCGACGCCCCCCAGGGGTTCTTCGGGTGCCCCCCGTC
>JAVMKA010000013.1:665107-719222 GCA_032172135.1 Glyptemys insculpta
ATCGGGGGGGCTCTGCCCGTGGGGCGGGCGATCGGGGGGCTCTTTTTTAATTTTTTTTTTTTTTTAAATAATGGAGATATCCTATCTCCTAGAACTGGAAGGGACCTTGAAAGGTCATCGAGTCCAGCCCCCTGCCTTCACTAGCAGGACCAAGTTCTGATTTTGCCCTAGATCCCCAAGTGGCCCCCCTCAAGGATTGAACTCCCAACCCTGGGTTTAGCAGGCCAATGCTCAAACCACTGAGCTATCCCTCCCCCCGATCGGGGGGCTCTGCCCGTGCACCGGGCGATCGGGGGGCTCTGGGATTTTCCCCGCTAGCCAGGGGCACTCCCCCTGCCCCCCTTTGCTGAGCAGGGGCGAGGGGTGTGGGGCTGACCTGCGCAGCATGAGCTTGGGGTTGCGGGCCATGTGGCGCTGCGCCAGCTCGCCCAGCAGGCTCTGCATGACGTCGGTCAGGTACTCCAGCCGCCCGTGCAGCGCCAGCGCCAGCAGCGAGGCCGCCTGGCACCGGTCCTGCCGCGAGAACGACGCCTGCCCCTCCAGCGTGTGGATCAGCTGTGGGGCCGAGAGGGGGGGGTCAGCACGGGGGGGGGGGGGGGCGTGGTGCCCCCCCAATGCCCCGTCGCTCTCTCCCCAGGCAGCGTTGTGCCGTCCCCCACCCGCCGGGTCCCCCCATAGCCCTGCCCCCTGTACCCCATAGCCCTGCCCCGGTAGGCCAATAACCCTCTACCCCTGTACTCCCTGTACCCCATAGCCCCTGTACCCCCCTAGCCCTGCCGCTGTCCCCCATAATCTCTGTACCCCATAGCCCCCGCCCCCATACCCCCTGTCTGTCCCCCATAATCCCTGTACCCCATAGCCCCCTGCCCATCCCCCATAATCCCTGTACCCCCATAGCCCTGCCCCTGTACACCAATAACCCCCTGCCCCCATACTCCCTGTACCCCATAGCCCCCTGCCCCCAGTACCCCCATACTCCCGGTACCCCCATAGCCCCTGTACCCCCATAGCCCTGCCCCCTGTACGCCAATAACCCCCTACCTCTGTACTCCCTGTACTTTCATAGTCCCCTGCCCCCATACCCACAGAATCCTTGTACCCCATCGCCCTGCACCCTGTATGCCAATATCCCTCTATCCTCGTACTCCCTGTACCCCATAGCCCCCTGCTCCCATAACCTGTCCCCCCATAGCCCTGCCCCTTGCACCCCCATACTCCCTGTACCCCCCTAGCCCCCTGTACCCCATAGCCCCCTGCCCCCATACCCTGGACCTCCATAGCCCTGTTCCATGTACCCCATAGACTCTGTACACCCTACTCCCGTATCCAGGACCCCCATAGCCCCCTGCCCCATGTACCCCATACACCAACGCCCCTGTAACCCAATAATCCCCACCCCACGTACCCCCATAACCCCCTGGCTCCACTCTCACCACTATGGGGAGGCCTTGCTGTTGAGCAGGCTGGAGAGCTCCCCAGCCCCCCAAACTCTCTGCCCCCCCCCCCAGCCTACCCACCCCGCTCTCACCGTCAGCAGGAAGGCCTTGCTGTTGAGCAGGCTGGAGAGCTGGGCCAGGCCTTGCTCCACGGTGGCCCTGCGCCCCTCGGGCAGCTCGAACCCCCGCCGCGCCGGCGCCCCCCCCTGGCCGGGGAAGAAAACGCGCTGGGCGTAGGTGCCGTAGTCCAGGAAGGGGATCCCTGAGCCCTCCAGCTCCCCGCTCAGGTCCGTCATCTCCGTCATCAGGTCTGCAGGGTGGCGAGGAGAGGGGTCACCTCATGGCCCCCACTGACCGCTCCCCCAGATAGTCTTCCACCCGGGCCCCACCGCCATGTCCTCCGGGGACTACTTCCCCTTCCAGATAGCCTTCCACCCTGGCCCCCCTGCCATGTCCTCTGGGGACTACTTCCCCTCCCAGATAATCCTTCCACCCGGGCCCTCCCATGTCCCCCGGGGACTACTTCCCCTCCCAGATAGCCTTCCACCCAGGCCCCCCGCCATGACCTCTGGGGACTACTTGCCCTCCCAGATAGCCTTCCACCCGGGCCCCCCCGCCATGACCTCTGGGGACTACTTGCCCTCCAGATAGCCTTCCACCCGGGCCCCCCCGCCATGTCCTCCGGGGACTACTTCCCCTCCCAGAGATCCTTCCACCCGGGCCCCCCCCATGTCCCCTGGGGACTATTTCCCCTCCCAGAGATCCTTCCACCCGGGCCCCCCCATGTCCCCCGGGTACTACTTCCCCTCCCAGATATCCTTCCACCCGGGGCCCCCCCATGTCCCCTGGGGACTATTTCCCTCCCAGATAGCCTTCCACCCGGGCCCCCCCATGTCCCCCAGGGACTACTTCCCTTCCCAGATAGCCTTCCGCCCGGGCCCTCCCATGTCCCCCGGGGACTACTTCCCCTCCCAGATATCCTTCCACCCGGGCCCTCCCATGTCCCCCGGGGACTACTTCCCCTCCCAGATAGCCTTCCACCCGGGCCCTCCCAGATATCCTTCCACCCACCCAGCCAACTTCCCTCAGAGACTATTTCCCCTTGCCGATATCCCTCCACTCCTGCCAACCCCCCCCCCCCCCGCATCAACTTCCCACCGGGACTCTTCCCCCCAATATCCCTCCACTTCCCCACCGACCCTCACCCCCTGGCCAACTTCTCTGAGGGACTATTTCCCCTCCCACATATCCCTCCGCTCCCGCCAACCCCCTTCAACTTCCCTCGGGGACTCTTCCCCCCGATATCCTCCGCTCCCGCCAACCCCCTTCAACTTCCCTCGGGGACTCTTCCCCCGATATCCCTCCGCTCCTGTCAACCCCCTTCAACTTCCCTCAGGGACTATTTCCCCTCCCACATATCCCTCGCTCCCGCCAACCCCCTTCAACTTCCCTCAGGGACTCTTCCCCCCGATATCCCTCCGTCTGTCAACCCCCTTCAACTTCCCTCAGGGACTCTTCCCCCCGATATCCCTCCGCTCCCCCACTGACCCCCTTCAACTTCCCTCAGGGACTCTTCCCCCTGATATCCCTCCACTCCCCCACTGACCCCCCACCTCCTGTCAACTTCCCTCAGGGACTATTTCCCCTCCCAGATATTCCTGCACCACCTTCTGTCCCCCTGCCCAGGGACTATTTCCCCCCCCCATCTCCCTGTGCCCCCTGTTTGTTCCCCCCAAGATACCCCTCCCCAGATATCCCTTCACCGCCCCCAGCCCCAATATCCTTCAACTCCTCAGGGACTATTTCTCCTCACGGCCTCTCCCCCCCCCCATATCCCGCCGCCTCTCCCCTAGTGCCCCCCCCCCCCCCGTACCGGTGAACTCCTTCCGGCACTGGTCCCCCACGCTGACCTCCAGGGTCTCCAGCTGCACCAGAACCTTCTTGTAATCCCGCAGGGCCTGCTCGCTCTTCCGCCTGCGGGGGCGCCGTTAGCCGGCGGCAGGAGCAGTAGGGTGTTATCCTCGGACGCTGGGGGAGGGGTATCTGTGCTACAGGGATACGGGGAGGGGGTACCTCACCCAGTGTGGGGAGCACGGTGGAAGGAACCCCCCCAATTGCTGAATGCTCCTCCCCCAGCAGCACTAGTAGGGTTATCTTCTGGTGGGTTAGGCGGGGGACACAATGCTTTGCCCATGGTGGGGGGAAGGCAGGGTGGAAAGAACCCCCCCAAAAGCTGATTTTCCTGCCCCCTCCCCCATTCCCCAGCAGCAGCAATAGACTGTTACCCCCTTCCCCCTACCCATAAGCAGTAGGCTGTTACCCCCCACCCCCTGGCAGCGGCAGTAGGCTGTTACCCCACACCCGCCAGCAGCGGCAGTAGGTTGTTTCCCCCCCTCACCCAGCTGTGGCAGTAGGTTGTTCCCCCCCCCCCCAGCTGTGGCAGTAGGTTGTTTCCCCCCCACCCCCCGGCAGCAGGCTGTTACCCCCCACCCCCCAGCAGCGGCAGTAGGCTGTTATCCACCCACACACCTGTACATGAGGATGAGGAGCAGCACGATGAAGGCCAGCAGCGCCGCCCCCACCCCCAGCCCAACCTGCGCCTCGGGGGGGAAGCGGGGGGTCGGCTCCGTGTCATAGCGAACCCGGCCCAGCTCCAGACGCAGGTTCCCCATCTGCACCTGGGGAGGGGGGGGACACACACGGGGGTGTCAGGGAGTAGAGAGAGCCCCTCCCCCACACCACCCATCTCCACCTGGGGGGAGAGGACCTTCCCCCCAACTCCTGCCCCCTCCCCCAGCCGAGAAAGGGGCCCAGGCCCCCCCAAACCTCCCCTTCCCTTGCAGCCCCTCCCCCCACCCGAGAAAGGGCCCAGGCCCCCCCAAACCTCCCCCCTCCACTTCCCTTGCAGCCCCTCCCCCCACCCGAGAAAGGGCCCAGGCCCCCCCAATCTGCCCCACACTCACGATGAACTCGGGCAGGCCGGCGGAGGCGTTGAGGGGCCGGGGGGGGCGCAGGGGGGGCTCGCAGTACAGGTGGGTGCGGGTCAGGGTCTTGACGGTGCAGAGCCCCTCCCCCACCCACACCAGCACCTCCTCCTTGGAGATCCCCAGTGTCAGCCCATCCCCCTGCAGGGACAGACAGACACAGAGCTGGGGGGGTCCCCCTCCCCTGGGCCCCCCCTCCAGCCCCCCCTCCCCAGGCATCCCCCCCCCGCTAACTTCCCTCCCCCCAGCCCCACCCCTCCAGCCCCACCCCTTTCCCTAGCCCCCTCCCCGGGATCCCCCCCCGCTAACTCCCCTCCCCCGGCCCCACCCCTCCTCCCCTGCATCCTCCCCCTGCCCCGCAATCCCTCCCATGCAGCCTCACCCCTTCCCCCAACCCCCCCCAACTCCCCTCCCCCAGCCCCACCCCCACCCTGGAGCCCTCCTCCCCCCTCACCTCCACGTGCAGCACGTTCCCCGGCTTGAGGCTGTAGGGGGCGCCGGGGGCCCCGCGGCCCAGCCAGCGCAGCTGGGGGTCGGGCGTATAGGCGAAGGGCTGCCCCCCGCTGGCCACCGCGAAGCTGAGCCGCACCCCGTCCAGCACGAAGAGCAGGTCCCGCAGGGGTGCGCCGGGGGGCACGGCCGGCGTAGGGCACAGCATTAGCGCCGAGGAGTTGGGGCAGCAGGGCTCCCAGCACTGGGGGGGGCGCAGGGGGTCAGAGCCATGGGGGGGCAGCCAGCGGCCCTCACCCAGGCCCCAACCCGCCAGGCCTGTCACAGATACCCCCTGGCCCCCTATACCCCAGCCCCCGCTCCCACTCCCGCTCCCCGGCTCACCTCCAGCAGGTCCCCCACCATGGAGCAGGGGCGTGGGGGGGTCGGCAGGGCCCGGGGGGGCCCCCAGCACCCCCTCTTCTTCCTCCTGCTCCCACTGCTGCCATTCGGCCCCCCCGGCACCAGCAGGGCCTTATGAGCGGCTGCTGCACCACGTCCAAGTGGGTGCCTTCCACGCGGATGATCCGACCGCCCCTGTGAACCCAGGAGTCCGGGTGAGTCAGGGGGAAAGGGCTGGAATCTACTTGTCAGCTGAGGGCACTGCTGGGAGGAAGCTCGCAGCACTGGGGTGACCCCGGCTGGGGGCACTGCTGGGGGAAAGCTCGCAGCGCTGGGGTGACCCCCGCCTGGGGGCACTGCTCGGGGGAAGCTCGCAGCGCTGGGGGGACCCCGCTTGGGAGCACTGCTGGGGGAAGCTCGCAGCCCGCCCCCCCCCCCGCGTCGCTTACCCCCGGAAGCTGGTGGCCGGCTCGCCCCGGTGATGTTGGGGTTCGGGGTGTGGTGAATGTGCCCCCCTGCAGGCGGCGCTCTGTCTGTCCGTACAGCACCCGCACGGACGCCTCCCGTGGCTCCGGGCTGGGGCTGGTCATGCACACAATGGCCGTGGCTCCACGGGGGCCACTCTGAGTGGGGGGGACAGAGGGGGGTTAGCCAACGGGGGGCAGAACTATTGGGGAGCGGGGGGCGAGCGGGGGGTGGGGGGGCTCACATGGTACAGGGCAGCTCTCCCACGAAGGCTGCGATCTGATCGCCCGTCAGCAGCTCTTCCCCTAGGATGGTCAGTCGGGTGCCCCTGCCATGGGGCCCATCCTGGGGTGCAGCTCCCGCAGGGCGGGGTCCTGGTGGGGGGAGGGAACCCGTTACAGGAGAAAGGTCACTGCTGGGGGGAAGCTCGCAGCACTGGGACAGACCCAGCTGGGGCACTGCTGGGGGGAAGCTCACAGCACTGGGACAGACCGAGCTGGGGCACTGCTGAGGGGAAGCTTGCAGCGCTGGGACAGACCCAGCTGGGGCACTGCTGGGGGGAAGCTCACAGCGCTGGGACAGACCGAGCTGGGGCACTGCTGGGGGGGAAGCTTGCAGCGCTGGGACAGACCCAGGTGGGGCACTGCTAGGGGGAAGCTTGCAGCGCTGGGATAAGCCTGGTTGGGGACACTGCTAGGGGAAGTTCGCAGCAGCAGCAGAGAGAGGGCTCCTGCCCCCCCCCGGGTCTGCCCACCCCTCACATCATGAGTCCAGCACCCCAGTCCCAGCCCGCGCTGACCTGGTAGGTGAAGTGGTCGGCAGAGATGCCGGGGGGCCGGTTCCCCACGGTGACCTCAACGGGGCCAGAGACGCCCCTCTGCCCCTAGAGAGACCCCGGCACAGATCCTGTGGGGGGGAGAAGGGACACTGCTGTGGGGAAGCTCGCAGCGCTGGGACAGAGCCAGCTGGGGGCACAGCTGTGGAGAAGCTCGCAGCGCTGGGGAATGCTGTTGGGGGGAAGCCTGATACCCCGTACCCCGATGTGACACCCTGCACCCCACGTTCCCCACTTTTACATGGTGACAACACGTGTTGTGTAGTGTTTGCCTTGTGACGTATCATTTGCAAACTCATAATCTGCTGAACATCATTGTCCCGTTCGGCTGCGGTGACATCGCCATGTGCCCAATTAGGAGACTGGTAGTGCCAAAAGCCCCCTGGCCGCCCCAGGCTGGTGTCAGTGCCAGGCAGGGGGCGGTCGCTTCTTTCGACAGCGCGGATCTCACCTACCCGGCGCTGACCCCCACAGGGCGAGCGCACCCCGAGACGGGCTGTCGGGCCGCGCGTTCCTCCCCGGGGGCCGTACGGAGCCGAGGGCCAGCGTCCGCGGCGCCCAGGTGTCGGGCTGGAGGGTTTGGGGAACTGCTACTCGGGCCAGGACGGACCCTCTGTGGCTTGGACGGCCCAACAGGCCATTGACCTCGACAAGATGCGCACTTCTGGGGGGCTGGGGGCACTGCTGGGGGAAGCTCGCAGCGCAGGGGCGGGGGCACTGCTGGGGGAAGCTCACAGCACGGGGGTGGGAAGTGGGGCTGGGGGAAGCTCGCAGCATGGGGGCGGGCAGGGTGACAGGGGCACTGCTGGGGGAAGCTCGCAGCGCGGGGGCACCCCTTACCGTGTGGAGACGCGGTAGAGGGCGGGGTCTGGGGTGCAGGGCCGGCCGGCCGCCCGCACCGACCCCACGTCCGCCAGGCGCCGGCCCAGGTTGGAGCCCGTGATGGTGAGGGACACGCCCCCTTCCAGGGGGCTGCTGTGGGGCTGGATCTGGGGGGAGCAAAGTTACCCAGCCCGGCACCCCCAGTCCAACTTCTCCCCCCACCCGCATCCCCCTGCTCTCGCCCCACAGCCCAACTGCTCCCCCCTGCCCGCCCCCCTGCCCTCTCCCCCCAGTCCAACTTCTCCCCCCGCCCGCATGGCCACAGGCCAGTGTCCGTGCCCCCCTGTGCCCCAGCCCGGCATTACCCCCGGGCCCCCATCAGACCCACTGTCCCGCCAGCCCAATATCCCCCCCCCCTCGTCCCAGTCTCACCGCCTGGATGATGGGGGTGGGGCAGAGGGGCTCGGCGGCGCCGGGGGGGCAGAGGTCCCGGAAGCGGCAGCCGGGACCCCCCCGGGCCGGGCACCAGACACAGCCCAGCTCCGGGGGGCTGCCAGGCAGTGGCTGCAGTCGGCCCGCCCCACGGAGCAGTTGTAGAGGGTCACTGGGGGGGGGCCGAAAAGGAGATCAGCAGTGTCCCAGCCCCCCGCCCCAGCCCCCTCCCCGCCCTGCAGGGCACTGCCGTGGGAAGCTCGCAGCGCCCCCACCCCGCCCCCCAGGGCACTGCCACGGGGAAGCTCGCAGCGCCCCCGCCCCCCAGGGCACTGCCACGGGGAAGCTTGCAGCACCCCGCCCCGCCCCCCAAGGGCACTGCCGCGGGGAAGCTCGCAGCGCCCCCGCCCCGCCCCCCAGGGCACTGCCGCGGGGAAGCTCACAGTGCCCGCCCCCCAGGGCACTGCCGCGGGGAAGCTCACAGCGCCCCCGCCCCGCCCCCCAGGGCACTGCCACGGGGAAGCTCGCAGCGCCCCCGCCCGCCCCCCAGGGCACTGCCGCGGGGAAGCTCACAGTGCCCGCCCCCAGGGCACTGCCGCGGGGAAGCTCACAGCGCCCCCGCCCCGCCCCCCAGGGCACTGCCCGCGGGGAAGCTCGCAGCGCCTGGTCACTCACCCTGCAGGTCCCCCCGGTTGTCCAGGCGCCCCGCGCCCCCTGCGGAGACGTAGAGGGGGGCTGGGAGCTGGGGGGGGGGCAGGGAGTAGCTGTACATGTGGGGGCGGCACCGGACCCGCTGGGCCCCCCCCTCCTCGTCCAGCGATGCCTCCACCAACACGGGTGCCCCCCCACCTCCACCACGCAGCGCAACCGTGGCAACGGGTCCTGCGGGGAGGGGGTGGAGAGTGAGACCAGGCCTGACCCCCCCCAACAGCCCAGTGTAACCATGGCAACGGGGCCTGTTGGGTGGGGGAGAGAGTGAGCCCAGCCTGCCCCCCTGACTCTGCCCACTGCCCCACCTCAACATCCCCCTGCCCCCCACTCACCCCCAGAAAGCTGCAGGTTGTGGGCCGCCAGGCTCAGGGGCACGGCCACCCCCACGGGCACCAGGGGGGACCCCTCGATGGCCCCCAGGCTGGGCAGGCCTCCGGGCCCCAGGGGCCCCCCTCCCGGACCTGCGGGCAGAGGGGGTTTGACTGGGTGAGCAAGCTGGAGGGAAGCGCGGGTGGGGCCGTCCCGGATGCCTGGGTCCCCTTCCCCATCCCCCCAACCCTGACATGCCATCCTGGATGCCTGGGTCCCCTTCTCCATCCCCCACCCCACCCCCGAGATGCCATCCCGGATGCCTGGGCCCTCTTCCCCGACGCCCCCCTCCCCCCGAGATGCCGTCCCTGACACCTGGGTCCCCTTCCCCATCCCCCACCCCCACCCCCGAGATGCCATGGCCCTCTTCCCCATCCCAGGGGCGAGTCCCTCACGTTCTGGTTGTAGATGGTCCCTTCGCCGTGGGGGCAGGACGCGCCCGGGACGCAGCTGTGACTCCTCGGGCACCAGTGACAGGGCCAGGGGCTGCTCACGCACCCACCACACCTGGGGGCAGGGGGACGAACTGGGGTCAGCACAGGGCCAGAACCCCCCCAGCGCTGCCGGCGCCCCACACTCCCGACCCGCAGCCCCTGCCAGCCCTGCCCCGCCGGTGCCCCTCACTCCCAACCCGCAGCCCCTGCTAGACCAGCCCTGCCCCCCCCAGCGGTGCTGGCGCCCCTCACTCCCGACCCACAGCCCCTGCCAGCCCTGCCCCCCACCACCCCTGCCGGTGCCCCTCACTCCCGACCCGCAGCCCCTGCCAGCCCTGCCCCGCCGGTGCCCCTCACTCCCAACCCGCAGCCCCTGCTAGACCAGCCCTGCCCCCCCCAGCGGTGCTGGCGCCCCTCACTCCCGACCCACAGCCCCTGCCAGCCCTGCCCCCCACCACCCCTGCCGGTGCCCCTCATTCCCGACCCGCAGCCCCTGCTAGCCCAGGGCTCCCCCCCAGCCCCCACCGGTGCCCCTCACTCCCGCGGCCGGCTCACGGGGTGGGCCGCGCCAGCCGTGTGACCGCGCTGCAGTCGTAGAAGACGAACTCCGTCGCCGCCACCACCACGTCCTCGAACATCAGGGACAGCGCCACGGTCACGTGATCTGGGGGTGGGGCATGAGCCTTAATGCCCATCCTCCACCCCATCCGCCTCTCACCCTACCCAGAATCCTCTGCAAAGAGCGGCTCTCCGTCCCCCATTGGCGTCTCTCCCCTACCCAGAATCCTCTGCAAAGAGCGGCTCTCCGTCCCCCATTGGCGTCTCTCCCCTACCCAGAATCCTCTGCAAAGAGCAGCTCTCCGTCCCCCATTGGCGTCTCTCCCCTACCCAGAATCCTCTGCAAAGAGCGGCTCTCCGTCCACCATTGGCATCCTGCCCCTACCCAGAATCCTTTGTTCCATTCCCAATCCCAGTGCGTGCTGGTTGATGGGGGGAGGACCAGACCCTTCCTCTATCTCTGCCCCATTCACAGCCCCCCTCCATGCTGACCTTTGCCCTCCTGGCTGGGCGGCACCTGGGGGCTGGGGGGCGAGCGGCAGCGGACCCAGGCGTCCTGCAGCAGGGCGGGGCTGTCCTGCTCCCCGAAGGTGCAGTGGTAGCTCTCGCCCTCAGCCAGGGGGGGCAGCCGGGGCACCCACAGCGAGACCTGGGGGAGGGAGACATGGAAGGGTGTCACGGATCCAAGGGGGTGAGCCTCCCCAAACGCTCCTCCTTCAGCCTCGCCCACAACTCCAGCTCCGCCTATCTCAGCCCCACCCACAGCTCCCAGCCCCGCCCATTACACCCCACCCCAACTCCCGGCCACGCCCACAACTCACAGCCCCGCCCACGACTCCAGTTCCGCCCATTACACCCCTACCCCAACTCCCGGCCCCACCCACACCCAGCCCCACCCATGACCTGGCCCCACCCCTCCAACCCCCACCTCTCCCAGCCACTTGATCCCGCCCCCTCCCGCAGGCTCCTCCCCCAGCCGCTCACGTCCGTCTGCTCCTCGCGGCTCTGATTGGCCGGCATCACCATCTCGACGCGTAGGCATTGGCTGCTGGCCTCGTAGCTCCACAGCCATTGGTCGGCTGCCTCAAAGCGCTCGCACTCCAGCTTGCGGGTGCACCTGCCGACCGGCCAATAGGGTGAGGGGACAACAGGGGGAGCAGCCGATTGGCCGGGCGGGCGCGTCCATCACCTTTCACCACAGGCTGATAGCCCGGGAGCCCCACCCACTGCCCTCATAGCCCCGCCTCCTCACCCGGGCTGGCTGTTTTTATGTAGGTCCTCCATAAACAACGGCACCTCGTTTCCCTTTTCATGCACCTCATTGCCCCTCCCCGCACTAAGCAACTGGCGCTTGGTGTTTGTGTAGGTCCCACGTAAACGAGACTCACCGGCCCTGCAGGACGCACCAGCCGCAGAAAGGGTCCCGGGCGCGGAGGCAGCCGGCGCAGTCCTGGAAGCGGGGGCACTCGGAGACCGGGACCTTGGTGACCTGGGTGCCGGGGGGGGGGCAGAGAGTGAGGACAGGGACAGAGACCCAGCCCCCCCGAGACGCAGCCACCTCTGGGGCGGAGCAGCCTGGCCACGCCCCCTGCCCCCCCCCCGGGGACGCAGCCACCTCTGGGGCGGAGCAGCCTGGCCACACCCCCTGCCCCCCCCGAGACGCAGCCACCTCTGGGGCGGAGCAGCCTGGCCACGCCCCCTCCCCCCCCCCCGAGACGCAGCCACCTCTGGGGCGGAGCAGCCTGGCCACGCCCCCTGGCCCCCCCGGGGACGCAGCCACCTCTGGGGCGGAGCAGCCTGGCCACACCCCCTGCCCCCCCCGAGACGCAGCCACCTCTGGGGCGGAGCAGCCTGGCCACGCCCCCTCCCCCCCCCCCGAGACGCAGCCACCTCTGGGGCGGAGCAGCCTGGCCACGCCCCCTGCCCCCCCCCCGGAGATGCAGCCACCTCTGGGGCGGAGCAGCCTGGCCACGTCCCCTGCCCCCCCCGGAGATGCAGCCACCTCTGGGGCGGAGCAGCCTGGCCACGCCCCCTGCCCCCCCCCCCCCGAGACGCAGCCACCTCTGGAGTGGAGCAGCCTGGCCCCGCCCGTCCAGACCCCCCCTGCCCCCCCCCAAGATGCAGCCACCTCTAGGGCAGAGCAGCCTGGCCCCGCACGCCTGCCCCCCCCGAGACGCAGCCGCCTCTGGGGCGGAGCAGCCTGGCCACGCCCCCTGCCCCCCCCCCGAGACGCAGCCACCTCTGGGGTGGAGCAGCCTGGCCACGCCCCCTGGCCCCCCCGAGACGCAGCCGCCTCTGGGGCGGAGCAGCCTGGCCACGCCCCCTGCCCCCCCCCCCGAGACGCAGCCACCTCTGGGGCGGAGCAGCCTGGCCACGCCCCCTGCCCCCCCCCGAGACGCAGCCACCTCTGGGGCGGAGCAGCCTGGCCACGCCGCCTGCCCCCCCCCGAGACGCAGCCACCTCTGGGGTGGAGCAGCCTGGCCCCGCCCGTCCAGACCCCCCCCCGCCCCCCCCAAGATGCAGCCACCTCTGGGGTGGAGCAGCCTGGCCACGCCCCCTGCCCCCCCCCGAGACGCAGCCACCTCTGGGGTGGAGCAGCCTGGCCCCGCCCGTCCAGACCCCCCCCGCCCCCCGCAAGATGCAGCCACCTCTAGGGCAGAGCAGCCTGGCCCCGCACGCCTGGCCCCCCGAGACGCAGCCGCCTCTGGGGCGGAGCAGCCTCGCAGCCACCTCTGCCCTAGACCAGGGAGGGGTCGGGGGGCACCTGGGACTCCGTCATGGCGTAGAGGTGGGTCCCGCTGCCGTCCAGGAGGAGATCGGGGCTGACGGGGGAGCGCTGGCCGAGGCGCACGGAGCTGTACACCTGCCCCACGGAGGAGTTCAGATACACCTGCATGGGGGATGGGGAGGGGGTTAGGCACGAGAGGGGGGCAGCCCCCTCTCCAGCGGCCTCAGCCCACACACGGCCCTGCTGAGATGCAACCAGCTCTGGGGTGGAGCCCCCCACACACACCTTGTGCAGCTGCCCCAGCCCGTCTCCGAGGAAGGCGATGGTGTGTCCGGCCTCCGCCATCGCCGCCACGGCCGTGAGCGTCGGCAGCCCAGTCACCAGGGCGCTGGCTTCCACGGGCACACGGCCGGCGATGGGGCTCGGGGTGTGCTCGTCTCCGCAGGGGTAAATGTCCGGGGACTCCTGGGGTGAGACACGCAGGGGTGAGCAACGGGCCTGGGTATCCGGGGACCCGTCAGGGGCAGGGTGGGGGCCGGTTACCCGGGGACCCGTCGGGGCGGGACAGGGGGTCGGTTATCCAGGGACCCCTCCAGGGTGGGGGACTGGTCACCCGGGGACCCCTCCGGGACGGGGTGGGGGACTGGTCACCCGGGGACCCCTCCGGGACGGGACGGAGGGCTGGTTACCCGGGGACCCGTCGGGGCGGGACAGGGGGTCGGTTGTCCAGGGACCCCTCCAGGGTGGGGGACTGGTCACCCGGGGACCCCTCCGGGACGGGGTGGGGGACTGGTCACCCGGGGACCCCTCCGGGACAGGACGGAGGGCTGGTTACCCGGGGACCCCTCGTCTGGCACCAGGACACAGGCGCGGCCCCCCACAGACCTTGGGCAGCTCGGCGCAGCGGGACGTCACCCCGTACTCGATGGCCGCCTCCTCCCGGCCCCCCGGCCCCCGGCCCCCCGCCGTGTAACATGCCCGCCGGGTCCTCTCCACGGCCGCGTCCAGCTGGGCCAGCGGGAAGGCGCACAGGGCCGTCTGCGGGCCGGGGGTGGCCGTGGCCCCCTGCCCCACGGCCGCCAGCACGAAGAGCACGTCCCCCCGGGGGGACGCCAGCCGGGCTAGCTGCCCGGCCCGGGCCAGGTTGTAGTGGCGCCCGCGGGGATCCCGGCACTCCAGCGGCACCTCGGCGTAGGAGTAGAGGTGTAGGTCGTGGGCGCAGAGGCGGGCCAGGTAGGGGCGATAGTCCAGCTGCCCCTTGGCGCCGCGGCGGGAGAAGAGCAGGTAGACGTGCCCGCCGGCCGCGTAGGCCCCCGCGTAGCTGTTGTTGTAGTCAGAGAAGTCGCCCACCACCAGCTTGCCCATCCCCTCACTGGAGAAGGCGCCGGGCCCTGCCAGGGGCCGGATGGTGACGGGCGGGATCCCGCCGGAGAGCTTCCCCGTCAGCCCGCGCCCCACGAAGAGCAGGTCCCGCCCGGCCTGCTGCCCGAGCACGCCCACCGTGGCCACCCGCGGCTCGTTGGCCGCCACGAACTGGCTGTCGCCCGGCTCCTCGGGCCGGTAGAGCACCCGGCCCACGTCGGCCAGCGCCCGCTTCTCGCATAGCCCCTGCGCCAGCTGCCCGCAGACCACCAGCTCCCCGGCCGCCTCGTTGGGCAGCAGCAGCTTGTTGGCGTTGTCCGTGGGGCGGGCTTGGGGGCAGTCCTGGGGGTCCCGGAAGGGGAGGCACTCGGGGCTGTCCAGCTCCGGCCCCGGTCCGCGCCCTCCCTCCAGCCCCAGCTCCGGCGTCAGCTGGTACAGGGCGTTCACGGCCCCCACGTACACAGTCCCCGAGCCGCTGGCGCGCGCCAGGTGGTTGAAGGTGGCGTTGGGGGCGGAGAAGGAGGGGTAGGGGCGGGAGGGGCAGGGAGGGGTGAGGAGGAGGAGGAGGAGGAAGGGGGCCAGGAGGGGGGGCATGTCTGAGGCCTGAGAGAGAGAGAGAGAGAAAAGGGGGACAGGGTTAGGGGGACCCGGGAGATGGAGCACCTACAGCCTCCGGGGAGAGAACCCAGGAGTCCGGGCTCCCCAGCCCCCACACCCAACCGCTGTAACCCACCAGACCCACTCCCCTCCCAGAGCCGGGGAGAGAACCCAGGAGTCCGGGCTCCCAGACCCTCCCCTCCATCTGGAGGAGGATTTAGGATGAAGATTGATTCTCTGCCCCCCCTCCCCGGCTCACTGAGGTCTCCGCTCAGACCCTCGGGAGGGAGGGAGGGGGGCACACGACAGTGTGAGCTCTGGGGGGGGGCACAGGAGCACACCACAGCGTGGGGGGCTCAAGGGGGGGAACCTAGAGCACAGGACCTGGGGCAGAATGGGGGCACTGGGGGGGACCTGGGGCAGAATGGGGGCGCTAGGGGGGACTGGGGCAGAATGGGGGCGCTGGGGGGGACCTGGGGCAGAATGGGGGCGCTGGGGGGGGACTGGGGTGCGTGCAACAGGCAGGGGCCGAAGCATGTGAGGAGACCAGGGATTTGCATGCTAGCAACATGATGTGGGGGGAAGAGACCCCTTGTGCTCCCCCCGCCCCCCATTCCCTGTCCAGGGCGGGGAAGTCCCCTCCCACCCCCTGCCCCAGGCTCAGTGCAGCTGGGACAAACTGCTCCGCCCCCCCTTCCCCCGTCCCTGGGGGGCACCAAGGAGTGAAATCCGGCCACTGACACACACACACCCCGCCCCTGGCACAGACACGCACCAGATGGGGCCGTCTGGAAACCAGAGGCACAGCTGGTGGGGTGAGGAGCCGGGAGAGAACCAGGAGTCCGGCTCTGCCCTGACCTGTTGCAGGGGGAGGGGGGGTTGGCAATGACTGCACCAAGCCGCAGCTCCCGCCCAGCCAGGCGGGGGGGGCGGGGGCGGGCTGGGAATCAGGTCTCTCCCACAGGCCCCAACATGTCTGCCCCCCCCCTCCGCCCTCCGGAGGTGGGGGAAGGGAGAACCAGACAATAGGCTGGGGTGGGGCAGAGAGGGAAGACAAAGGAACCTGAGATCCCGCCCCTCCCCACAGGGAGAGAACCCAGGAGTCCTGGCTCCCAGCCCCCCCCCCCCCCCCCCGCTCTAACCACCAGCCCCCACTCCCCTCCCAGAGCCGGGAGAGAACCCAGGAGTCCTGGCTCCCAGCCCCCCCCTGCTCTAACCACCAGCCCCCACTGCCCTCCAGAGCCGGGAGAGAACCCAGGAGTCCTGGCTCCCAGCCCCCCCTGCTCTAACCACCAGCCCCCATTCCCCTCCCAGAGCCGGGAGAGAACCCAGGAGTCCTGGCTCCCAGCCCCCCCTGCTCTAACCACCAGCCCCCACTCCCCTCCCAGAGCCGGGAGAGAACCCAGGAGTCCGGGCTCCCAGCCCCCCTGCTCTAACCCACCAGCCCCCACTCCCCTCCCAGAGCCGGGAGAGAACCCAGGAGTCCGGGCTCCCAGCCCCACTCACCAGTCAGCTGCGAGGGGGTCTCAGCTCTCTCCCCTGGGCTCGTCCCGTCTCATTCTCCTGCTGGGGGGGAGGGGAGGTGAGTGTGGGGGCTGGGGGAGATTCGAGGCTCCGTCAATGAGCCCCTCTGTTCTCCCCCGCGCCAGCCCGCACCCGGCACCCAGCGCCACAGGGGCCCATTATCCCCACGGACAATGGGCCGTCAGGGCCTGGCACGCGGCCCCCCGACCCCCCGATGCACAGGGGCTGCGGGTCGGGAGTGAGGGGCGCCAGCCGGGCTGGGGGCTGCGGGGCGGGAGTGAGGGGCGCCAGCCGGGCTGGGGGCTGCGGGGCGGGAGTGAGGGGCGCCGGCCGGGCTGGGGGGCTGCGGGTCGGGAGTGAGGGGCGCCGGCCGGGCCGGGGGCTGCGGGTCGGGAGTGAGGGGCTCCGGCCGGGCCGGGGGCTGCGGGTCGGGAGTGAGGGGCGCCGGCCGGGCTGGGGGCTGCGGGTCGGGAGTGAGGGGCTCCGGCCGGGCTGGGGGGCTGCGGGTCGGGAGTGGGGGGCGCCGGCCGGGCCGGGGGCTGCGGGGCGGGAGTGGGGGGCGCCGGCCGGGCTGGGGGCTGCGGGTCGGGAGTGAGGGGCGCCGGCCGGGCCGGGGGCTGCTGGGCGGGCGTCCCAAAGAGATCGCCCCAGACAGGCCTGGCCCAGCCCGCGGAGATGTGGGGAGCCAGCCAGACCCCTGGGTTCCCTGCGTGTGTCCCCCCCCCCGGACCCTGCCCCTCTGCCCCACAGCGCCCCCTGCCTGGGACAGGCTGGGGCTGGGGAATGCAGCACCAGGGCCTTGGCCCCCGGCCCAGCCGCCCCCGCAGTGGGGGGGGCGGTGCCCACTGAATGCCAGGCTTTGTCCTGGCCATGGGGGCGGATGGGGGAGGGGGGCACAGGCTGGGCCTGATAACAGACAGGCCGGGAACAAAAGGGAGTCTCTGGATGCCTGGGCTTGGGGGGGGGCATGCCCCCCCCCCCGAGTTAACTCCAGGGGTGCCAAAAGGCAGCCCCCCTGCTAGCCCAGCGCTGCCCCCCCCAGCGCTGCCGGTGCCCCTCACTCCTGACCCACAGCTCTCATAGCCCAGCCCTGCCCCCCCCCCGCTCTGCCGGTGCCCCTCCCTCCCGACCCGCAGCCCCTCCGGTGCCCCTCACTCTGAGGCTGTGAGGCTGGGGGCAGGGCTGAGGATAATGGGGCTTTCAGCGCTGCTTGGGGAATGGGACGGGGGCCCAGAAACACTCGGGGGCCACAAAGGGAGACGTCAGCCCCACTCAGAGCGTGACGGGCTGGGGGGGGACGTGAGGGGCCTGGAGCCAGCAGAGGGGAGGGGCGGCAGGTTCCGGCCTGACCCCCCACCCCTGGCTCCATGATCACACCCCTCACTCCCGACCCGCAGCCCCTGCTAGCCCTACCCTGCCCCCCCCCCGCTCTGCCGGTGCCCCTCACTCCCGACCCGCAGCCCCCTGCCAGCCCAGCCCTGCCCCCCCCAGCCCTGCCGGTGCCCCTCACTCCCGACCCGCAGCCCCCTGCCAGCCCAGCCCTGCCCCCCCCAGCCCTGCCGGTGCCCCTCACTCCCGACCCGCAGCCCCCTGCCAGCCCAGCCCTGCCGCCCCCAGCCCTACCGGTGCCCCTCACTCCCGACCCGCAGCACCCTGCCAGCCCAGCCCTGCCGCCCCCAGCCCTACCGGTGCCCCTCACTCCCGACCCGCAGCCCCTGCCAGCCCAGCCCTGCCGCCCCCAGCCCTACCGGTGCCCTCACTCCCGACCCGCAGCCCCTGCCAGCCCAGCCCTGCCGCCCCCAGCCCTACCGGTGCCCCTCACTCCCGACCCGCAGCCCCTGCCAGCCCGGCCCTGCTGCCCCCAGCCCTACCGGTGCCCCTTCACTCCCGACCCGCAGCCCCTGCCAGCCCGGCCCTGCTGCCCCCAGCCCTACCGGTGCCCCTCACTCCCGACCCGCAGCCCCTGCTAGCCCAGCCCTGCCCCCCCCCAGCCCTGCCGATGCCCCTCACCCCCGACCTGTGTGCACGGTCTGTGCCGGCTGTTGGCAGTTTCCCGCACACCCTGCCGTGCCAGCCTGGCCCTGGTGGCCCAGCGGGGGGAGCCCAGAGCAGCTGGAGGCGGGGGGGGGGCGGGGGGTCATTTAATCCTCATGCAGCGAGAGCAGCGGAGATGGGAGCAGAGGGGAATTAACCTGGGGGTGGGGGAGGCGGAAATGGGGGAGCGAGGCAGGCACCTGGACAAGGCAGAACAGGGGCTGCAGGTCGGGAGTGAGGGGCACCGCCAGGGCTGGGGGGAGGGGGGCTGCGGGTCCTACCCCCCCCCCCCACGTCTGCCCCCTTCCCCGCCGGTGCCCCTCACTCCCGACCCGCAGCCCCCAGCCCTGCGGGGGGGGGGGGAGGATAATCGCTCTGTTTGTTGGCTAAGCCGGGGCAGCTCTAAGGGATTTGCAGCCGGACCAGCCGAAAGCCCCCCGGGGGGGGGGGCAGGGACACTGATCCCCCCCCCCCCCCGCCCCGGGGATTAGAGCCACCGGCCTCGGGGAATCCAGCCCCGAGTTAACCGGGGGGGGGGGCGCCTGGGGTCACAGGGGCTCAGGTTCGGGGCCGATCCTTGCCTGGGGCCGGGGCGGCAGGGCGCCGAGGCAGGGCTGGGTGGGGAGAGACACCCAAGGGGGGCGGGCGGAGGGGGGGGTCTCCCCAGGGTGGGGGGCGGCAGGGAGCCAGGCTGCCCGGGGCGGGGGTCTGATTTGTACCCCCCCATTACGGGGGGCTCACGCTGCCCGATGTTCAGGGAATTGGGGTTCACTGGCTCTGGGGGAGGGGTGCAGGCAGAGTTTTGGGGGTGACGTTGGATAGTGAAGGGGGAGATTTGGGGTCTCCCTAAGGAATTCCCAGCCACCCCCCGCCCCAGATGAAAGGGGGCGGATTCGCGCCCTAAGAAGCGAGTCGCCGCCAGAGGGACGGGGGGAAACTGAGGCAGGACTGGGTGGGGCGGCATCCCGGGGTGCGTTAAGGAGATGGCTTGGGGGGCAGCCGCTCCCCACGTGCCCCGCCCCCCGGTCCCCCCCTACCCGGCTGCGGCGCGGCCGGTCCCGGCTCGGAGCAGACCTGAACTCGGGGCTGCACCAGGCTCCCCCCACAATGCACCGCGGCCAGCCCGCCCCACCCCCCGCCCCACCGGGACCGACTCGCCGGGCCGCGCGCGCCCCCTGTTGGCCATGGTTGGAAACTCACAGCCCCGGACGCCTGGGTTCCCTCCCCCAAGCACTCACCGCCCCGAACTGCCAGGGGAGAGCGCCCCATAGCGCCCCCCCGCCAGCCCCCCATAGCGCCCCCAGCCCAATGAGTCACGCCAGACACGGGGGTCTCTCTTGGTTTCTTTTACTGGCTCTGTCGGCTCATAAGGCACCAGCGGGGGAGGGGGGGGGGGACTGAGCTGGTTCTTAAACCAAATTCACAGTGTGCCCCCAGCTGCGGATTTCAACTGATTTCACTTTACATCCGTTTAAGAACCTGAATTAAGGTTAAACTGAATTAAGAGCGTCCAGATGGGGGTTTAAACCAGTTTAACCCAAACCAGTTGTTTGAGTGAAATTCAGCACATCCACATGGGGCTTTAAACCGGTTTAACTCGTTCTTACAGCGAATTCAGAGCGTCCACACAGCAATTTAAACTGGTTCTTAAACCAGATTAAGTCACAGTGGACCTGTGTCTGCCACACGCAGGGGAATCGAAGTGACGCCCGGTTCCTCCTCACCCCCCGGTGGCTACATTCTCCAGGCTGTGCGGCCGGGGGGTCTGGGGGTCTGGGATCAGCAAGCTCCCCCCTGAAAACGCTGCCCTTGTGCGCACCACACTGTCGAGGGGTCCAGGGTGAAGCCGGAGAGAGGCCTGGGGGGCTCTTGGCAGTGGCCCCACTGGGGCAGTGGATTCTCTGGGGCGCCGTGAGGGACTGAGGTGCTGGGGGGTGAGAACCCCCATTTCACAGTAAAGGCCACCCCCTATCGCAGGGGGAAGAGGCATTAAGTGCACTAAAATGTGGGGTGCTGCAGAAGCCCCCTGAAATGCTCAGTGATGGGGGGCAATTGGGGAGCTGGGGGGGAAGGGCCCCATCCTTCAATCACTGGGACATGGGGGGCAGGCAGGGTCACCCCAACCCCCAGGGGAGGCTTAACCGCCCCCCCCCCCCACACGTATTGGGGCAACAGGAGGCGCTGGCCGGGCTGGGGGCTGCCCCAGCATTTCAGGCTGAGCTGTGGGGGGCCCTGGCCGGGCCGGGGGGGGCGTCGTCCCCCAGGATCTGGCAGAGCTCGGCCAGGCGCTGCTGAACCCGGGGGACCCCGGCCAGCTGCGTCTCCAGCCGCTGCTTCTCCTCGGTCAGGAGAGCCGGGCGGCCGCGTCCAGACGCTCCAGCTTCCAGCCGCCCTCCCCGTCGAACTGCAGCATGTGGGTGTGGTACTTCCTGGGGGGGGGGGCAGGGTCAGTGGGGCCCCTCACTCCCACCCCGCAGCCCCCCAGCCCGGCCGGCGCCCCTCACTCCCGCCCCCAGCCCCAGCCCCCCAGCCCGGCCGGCGCCCCTCACTCCCGACCCGCAGCCCCCAGCCCCCCAGCCCGGCCGGCGCCCCTCACTCCCACCCCCAGCCCCCCAGCCCGGCCGGCGCCCCTCACTCCCGACCCGCAGCCCCCAGCCCGGCCGGCGCCCCTCACTCCCGACCCACAGTCCCCTGCCCCCCAGCCCGGCCGGCGCCCCTCACTCCCGTCCCCTGCCCCCCAGCCCGGCTGGCGCCCCTCACTCCCGACCCACAGCCCCCTGCCCCCCAGCCCGGCCCGCGCCCCTCACTCCCGACCCGCAGCCCCCAGCCCGGCCCGCGCCCCTCACTCCCGACCCGCAGCCCCCAGCCCGGCCGGCGCCCCTCACTCCCGACCCGCAGCCCCCAGCCCGGCCGGCGCCCCTCACTCCCACCCCGCAGCCCCCAGCCCCCCAGCCCGGCCGGCGCCCCTCACTCCCACCCCGCAGCCCCCAGCCCCCAGCCCGGCTGGCGCCCCTCACACCCGACCCGAGCCCCCAGCCCAGCCCGACCGGCGCCCCTCCACTCCCGCCCCCAGCCCCCCAGCCCGGCCGGCACCCCTCACACCCGACCCGCAGCCCCCAGCCCGGCTGGCGCCCCTCACTCCCGACCCACAGCCCCCTGCCCCCCAGCCCGGCCGGCGCCCCTCACTCCCGACCCGCAGCCCCCAGCTCAGCCGGCTCCCGGGAAGGACGTGGGGGCTGCTGGAGAAGGGCCAGGGGACTGAGTGGGGGGGAACCCATGGGGGGACTCAGGGAGAAGTGGGCAGAGAATCAGGGGGTGCTGTGCAGGGGGGGCTGGGAGGGGGTGATACATGCGGGGGGGGCTGGGGAGCTCCCTGCTGTGGGGACGCCTGGCTGGACACGCTCCCCCCCGCCTGCATTGGGGGTCGGGTCAGGGGGCGGGGTTAAGGTCAGGGGGCGGGGTTGGGCTGGTTGAGGTCAGGGGTTCGGGTTAATGCTAAGGTCAGAGGTCACGGACTGGTTGAGGTCAGAGATCGGATCAGGATCGGGGAGTGCCCCCCATCACAGGGGGGAGGAGTCAGGGAAGGGGGGATGTACCATGGAGATGGGGGTGCATGGGAAGTACCATAGTGTGTTGGGGGGGGGAGAGAATGGGCAGGAGGGGCTGGGGCTGGGTTGTACCATAGCAGAGGAGACTGGGCCATACCATAGGAATGTCTGGGGCTGGGAATGGGATGTACCATAGCCGGGGGGGGGAATGGAACATACCATAGCAAGTGTTGGGGGGAAACTGAGATGTACCATAGTGTGGGGGGGTGAATGGGACGCATCATGTCGGAGGGGGGGGGTGTGAATGGGATGTTCCAGGATGGGACATACCATAGCGAGCATTGGGGGGGAAACTGGGATGTACCATAGCAGGGGAGAGTGGCACATGCCATAGCGAGTGTCTGGGGCTGGGAATGGGACATACCATAGCAGTGGGGAGACTGGGACGTACCATAGCAAGGGGGGGAGAAGAGGCTGTACCATGGCAGTGGGAGGAATGGGATGTACCATAGCAGGAGCTGGGGATGGGACATACCATGATTTTGGGGGTGAGAATGGGATGTACCATAGCAGGTGTGGGATGGGACATACCATAGGAGTGGCTGTACCATAGCGAGTGTCGAGGGGAGAATGGAATGTACCATAGAAGGGGTGGGAATGGGACGTACCATAGTGAGGGCCGGTGGGTGATGGAGAGGAGAGCAGCGAGATCCCAGCATCCTTTGCGGCTTGGAAGATGCGCCCCTCTACATCGATGCTCACGGCGCTGGTGCACTCGTCCAGCAGGGCGTACTGCGGCCTGGGGGGCAGACGTGAGGCTGGGGGGGGCAGCCCCCCCCGAGCCAACTCCCCCCCAACCCCACAGCACCTCCCCCTGGCAGCAAGGGGAGCAGCTACCACCCCGCCCCGTCCTCCCACCCCCTCCCCCATCACCCCCACCTGGGGGGGGCAGGGACTCAGCCGCAGGGGGGCGGAGGGGGGAATCCACGTGGGGGGGAGGGGCATCCCGGGGGGAGGGTCACTGACCTGTGATAGAACATCCGGGCCATCCCCATTCGCTGCTTCTCACCCCCCGACAGGACGTCCTTCCAATCGCTGACGGCCTCCCAGCCTGGCCCCGCCCCCATGGGGGGAAGAAGATGCCTCATTGGTCATTCGCTCGGGGGAGGGGGTTAGCTCTTCCCCCATCACCCTCACTCTGCCCCATCCCCCCTATGGCCCCCCCACCGCATCCCCCCCACTCTGCCCCCTCCCCTCTATGGCCCCCCCCACCCCATCCCCCCCACTCTGCCCCATCCCCCATGGCCCCCCTGCCCTGATCACCCCCACTCTGCCCCATACCCCCTATGGCCCCCCCACCCCATCCCCCCCACTCTGCCCCATCCCCCATGGCCCCCCTGCCCTGATCACCCCCACTCTGCCCCATCCCCCCTATGGCCCCCCCACCCCATCCCCCCCACTCTGCCCCATCCCCCATGGCCCCCCTGCCCTGATCACCCCCACTCTGCCCCATCCCCCATGGCCCCCCCACCCCATCCCCCCCACTCTGCCCCATCCCCCATGGCCCCCCTGCCCTGATCACCCCCATGCCCCCCCGCACCCACCTCCCTCCCGCTGGACGATGTAGTTGAGGCTGACGATGCTGAGGATCTGCTCCAGGTGGGCGTCCGTCAGCCCCTTCCGCGCCATGTCCCGGGCAGTGTCGGGGTAGATCACCTGGTCCCGCAGGGAGCCCACCGACATGTAGGGCCTACGGGAGACATGGGGGGTAAACAAACTCCCGGGCCCCCCTGCGCTGACCCACCGGCCCCCACGCACCTCCCAGAGCCGGGGAGAGAACCCAGGCGTCCGGGCTGCCCGCACCTCTGGGGGACGTAGAACATGCGCTGGGGGGGCGGTTTGTAGAGGACCCCCCCGTAGGCCGGCCAGAGGCCCCCGAGGATCCGGAACAGGGAGCTCTTCCCGCAGCCATTGGGGCCGGTGATGAGAAGATGCATGTCCCCGTCCACCTGCAGGGGGAGCCAGAGAGATGTGAGACCCCCCCGACCTGCCCCCCCAGCTCCCCCACTCCCCTGATTTCCGCTGGCTCTGCCCCCTCCAGCGCCCCCCACAGCCTCTCCCCCCGCCCCCTTCGCTCCCTGATTCTGCCCCAGCCCTGCCGGTGCCCCTCACTCCCGACCCGCAGCCCCTGCTAGCCCAGCCCTGCCCCCTCCCAGCCCTGCCAGTGCCCCTCACTCCCAACCCACAGCCCCTGCCGGTGCCCCTCACTCCCGACCTGCAGCCCCTGCCAGCCCGGCCCTGGGCTCCCCTTTACCCTGAGGTTCAGGCTGGCCACCACCACGTCCCCGGTGGGGGTGATAATTGGGATATTTTCACAGATGATTCCATTTTCCACGTCCACGACCCGGCCTGGGGGTGGACGGAGGCAAAGGGGGGAGGGGAGAGAGAGAGAATTAATAGCAAGGCCCCTCCCCTCCAGCGGGGGGGCGCGGCCGCGCGGGGACACACACACGGGGGGCGCGGGGCCCCTCCCCTCCAGCGGGGGGCACAGGGACACACACACAGGGCGCGGGGCCCCTCCCCTCCAGTGGGGGGCCCGGGGACACACACACATTTCAGAGAAGACCCATTTTAGCGGGACCCACAAAAATGGCTGCCCCGGGCTCACCGCGAATGCTGAGGGGCCCCTCCACGCGCACCCCGTGTCTCATGGCGGCCATGGCCTGGTCCTCGCCCTCCTCCGCCTCGCCGGGCCGGGCAAAGCGGCCACGCTGCACGTCCTCAAAGACATGGAACATCTCATAGACCCGGGCGGTGTAACCGGCCAGCTCCGTCACCTGCGGGGCAGGGAGTTAGAACCCAGGCGTCCGGGCTCCCAGCCCCCGCCGCCCCGTCCCCTCCCAGAGCGGGAGAAAGAACCCAGGCGTCCGGGCTCCCAGCCCCCCCGCCCCCTCCCCTCCCAGAGCGGGGGAGAGAACCCAGGTTTCAGAGTAGCAGCCGTGTTAGTCTGTATCCGCAAAAATAACAGGAGTACTCCCACCTGTTCATGCTCTCTGTATGTGTGTATATATATCTCCTCTATATATGTTTCACTCTATATGCATCCGAAGAAGTGGGTTGTAGCCCACGAAAGCTTATGCTCTAATAAATTTGTTAGTCTCTAAGGTGCCACAAGTACTCCTGTTATTTTTGGAGAGAACCCAGGCGTCCGGGCTCCCAGCCCCCCCCCGCCCCCTCCCAGAGCCAGGGAGAGAACCCAGGTGTCCGTGCTCCCAGCCCCCCCACTCCCCTCCCCTCCCAGAGCCGGGGAGAGAACCCAGGTGTCCGGGCTCCCAGCCCCCCACTCCCCTCCCCTCCCAGAGCTGGGGAGAGAACCCAGGTGTCCGGGCTCCCAGCCCCCCCACTCCCCTCCCCTCCCAGAGCTGGGGAGAGAACCCAGGTGTCCGGGCTCCCAGCCCCCCAACTCCCTCCCAGAGCCAGGGAGAGAACCCGAGTGTCCGGGCTCCCAGCCTCCCACCTCCAGAGCCGGGGAGAGAACCCAGGCGTCCGGGTGCCCCCTCACCTCCTTGTAGGCGGCCATGACTCTTTCGGTGGCGTCGGCAGCCGCGGTGAGCAGGTTCCTGGCCGTGGTAAAGGCCTCGGTCCTCTCGCCGATCAGCTCCTCCTCTTTCATGTCCAGCGCCGCCCGCTTCACCTGCTCCGAGTCTGGGGGGGAGCGGGAATCAGGGGGGGCAGATCTACCCCCCCCGGTCCCCAGGGGCCGCCCCCAACACGCTCTGCCTCTCCCAGCACCCCAAGCGCCCCCCCGGCCGGCCGCACGTCCCGCAGCCCAGCCCGCACCGGGCCAGCGCCCCCTTCTGGCAGCCCCCCCCTGCGGCTCCCCACTGCCCTGCCCTGACAGGGCCCACCCCACCCTGGGGGGCACAAATGGGGGACTCTTGCGTGAGAGCAGAGCGGCAATTTCACTCGGGATCTGGCCCTGGGGCGCCCGCGGCCGGGATCCCACGTCCGGGGCCCACCGTTCCGGAAGGACGAGCCAGGAGAACCGGACTGCGGGCGAGAGACGCGAAGGGGGGACCGGACCCCCGTCTACGTGGGTAGCGGGCTCGTCCGTCCAGCCCAGGAAGGCCGAACACGATCCAGCCTGGGAATAAGGGGCCGGCCTTTCCAGGGGAGATTCGGGCCGTGCTGGGCTCTCCCTCGCTAGCCGTTTGGACTCAAGGTGGGACGGGGCTGGAGGTGATTTCGGGGCAGGCAGTGGGGCGGATGAGGGTCGCCTTGGTCCCGATGCGTGGCTGCCGGAGAATCGAAACGGGGGCTCGGCCGGGGCAGGCGGGATGGGGCACGTTTTGGGGGGCAGGCGGGATCGCTGCGTGGGAAGCACCAGCCCGGCGAGGAAGAGACGGGCGGCCTGCGGGCTTGAGGCTAGCGCCAAATCGCCGGCTGAAAACCGGGCCCAAGTCCTGGCGATTGGGAGAGAGGAGGGTGTCCTTGGCCAGCGCCAGGCTCGGGAGTTCCCGTCCAGACTGACATGGAGCTGGACTGGCGGCTCCCCGACATGGCTTGTCCGCGGGAGGCGAACGCGACGGGGGAACCAGCGCCCCGCAGGGCAGACAGCGAGAGCGGCGCCGACGACTCGACGACGCGAGACCCGCGGGGGGGTTGAACCCCGGCGGACGCAGCCAGGGAGGGGACGAGACCAAGGGCGTGGAACGGAGAAGGAAAGAGGAGAATCGTGGAACGGCGGGCGGCTCGGCGAGGGGGGAGCGGGGCAGGGGCCGGCGACGCCCCGAGCCCGGCAGCCAAGCGCCGGCCGGCCGCGTTCAGGCCCCGTTTCCACCTCACTGGGCCAGGCCCGGAGGGCGGCGCTTGGCTCCCTCGGGGGCTGGTTCGCCCGGTTCCCCGAGGGCCAGCGGGGAGACGATCCAGCCGCCGGCTCCCGTCCGTCTCCGCGGCGCGACGGGGCCCCTCGGGAACGCGGCCGGGTGCCCGCTGCCTGCGTCCGAGAGGGACCCGGGGGGGCTGGGGCGGGACCGGCGCAGCCGCGCTGCAGGCGGGGGCCAGGCCAGGAACAAACTGGAGACGGTGACTCAGCCTCCGTCCTGTCCTCACTCGGGCACCCCCAGCCTTCCCCAGAGCCCCCCAGTGCCCCTGCCAGCCCCCCAGCCTTCCCCAGAGCCCCCCAGCCCCCCAGCCTTCCCCAATGCCCCCCAACACCCCCAGCCTTCCCCAGAGCCCCCCAGTGCCCCAGAGCCCCCCAGTGCCCCCTGCCAGCCCCCCAGCACCCCCAGCCTTCCCCAGAGCCCCCCAG
The DNA here is from genome assembly GCA_032172135.1 of Glyptemys insculpta. Taxonomy (NCBI): domain Eukaryota; kingdom Metazoa; phylum Chordata; order Testudines; family Emydidae; genus Glyptemys; species Glyptemys insculpta. The sequence goes on from JAVMKA010000013.1 coordinate 692,089, forward strand.
CGCCCCTGCCAGCCTCCCATTGCCCCAGCCTGCCCCAGAGCCCCCCAGCCTTCCCCAGAGCCCCCTGCCAGCCCCCCATTGCCCCAGCCTTCCCCAGAGCCCCCCAGTGTCCCCCAGCCCCCCCCAGCTCACCGCTCTCCGAGTAGCCGGTGGCCGTGACGATGGGCACGGCCACCATGACCAGCCCGGCCGCGCTCCACACGTACTTCATGAGGAATTGCTCCAGCATCACGTACCAGAGCCGCTGCAGCAGCACCAGGTCCAGGTGGGCGGCCAGCGCCCCGTAGCACCGCTGCAGCAGGGCCTGCTCGGCCTGTGGGGGGCGACAGAGAGTGTCAGGGGCCACAGGGAGCGTCAGGGGCCCGGCTCCGCCCCCGGGGGGCGACAGAGAGCGTCAGGGGCCCGGCGCTGCCCGCAGGGGGCGACAGAGAGCGTCAGGGGCCCGGCTCCGCCCCCGGGGGGCGACAGAGAGCGTCAGGGGCCCAGCGCTGCCTGCAGGGGGCGACAGAGAGCGTCAGGGGCCACAGGGAGCGTCAGGGGCCCGGTTCCGCCCGCGGGGGGCCACAGGGAGCGTCAGGGGCCCGGCTCCACCCGCAGGGGGCGACAGAGAGCGTCAGGGGCCCGGCTCCGCCCCCGGGGGGCCACAGGGAACGTCGGGGGCCACAGGGAGCGTCAGGGGCCCGGCTCCGCCCCCGGGGGCAACAGAGAGCGTCAGGGGCCCGGCTCCGCCCCCGGGGGGCCACAGGGAGCATCAGGGGCCACAGGGAGCACCAGGGGCCCGGCTCCACCCGCGGGGGGCCACAGGGAGCGTCAGGGGCCACAGGGAGCGTCAGGGGACCCGGCTCCGCCCGCAGTGGGGGGGCGAGTGAGGAACTTGGGGGAACCCGCGCCCGGGACCCCCCAGTGGTGCGGATTGTGCACTAAACAGGCTGGAGGGGGGATGGGGGGTGATTAGGGGGTGCTTGGTGGGGGAGGGGTGGAGTTAGTGGCGCTGGGGACGGGGAGCCCTTCTGGGGTGCCAGTGGTGGCACAGAATGGGGCGCTTAACCCCAGAAAGGGAAACTGAGGCAGAGAGAGAAGGAAGTAGAACCAAGGCGAGAACCCAGGCGTCCTGGCTGCCAGCCCCCCCCCCCAAACACAGCTGGGGGGAACCCAGGTGTCCGGGCGCCCCCGCGGGCAGGACTGAGGAAGGGGGGCAGGCGGGTGCGAGGGGTGACTCAGGGGTGAGTCCCCAGCGAGCAGCCCCGGGCAGGGCCTGGGCGGAACTGGGCGGGAGAGAGACGTAAACAAGGCGGAGAGACTGCGGAGCCGGAGCTCCCGGGGGCTGCTGGCCCTTTAAATCCCCCCCACTCCCCTCCCAGAGCCGGGAGAGAACCCAGGCGTCCGGGCCCCAGCCCCCCCTGCTCTAACCGCTAGACCCCACTCCCCTCCCAGAGCCGGGAGAGAACCCAGGCGTCCGGGCCCCAGCCCCCCCTGCTCTAACCACCAGCCCCACTCCCCTCCCAGAGCCGGGGAGAGAACCCAGGAGTCCTGGCTCCCAGCCCCCCCTGCTCTAACCACCAGCCCCCACTCCCCTCCCAGAGCCGGGAGAGAACCCAGGAGTCCTGGCTCCCAGCCCCCCTGCTCTAACCACCAGACACCCCCCCCCAAGAGCCGGGGAGAGAACCCAGGAGTCCTGGCTCCCAGCCCCCCCTGCTCTAACCACCAGCACCCACTCCCCTCCCAGAGCTGGGAGAGAACCCAGGAGTCCGGGCTCCCAGCCCCCCCCCCCCCCGCTCTAACCACCAGCCCCCACTCCCCTCCCAGAGCCGGGGAGAGAACCCAGGAGTCCTGGCTCCCAGCCCCCCTGCTCTAACCACCAGCCCCCACTCCCCTCCCAGAGCCGGGGAGAGAACCCAGGAGTCCGGGCTCCCAGCCCCCCCCCCCCCCCCCCCGCTCTAACCACCAGCCCCCACTCCCCTCCCAGAGCTGGGAGAGAACCCAGGAGTCCTGGCTCCCAGCCCCCCCTGCTCTAACCACCAGCCCCCACTCCCCTCCCAGAGCCGGGAGAGAACCCAGGCGTCCGGGCCCCAGCCCCCCCTGCTCTAACCACCAGCCCCACTCCCCTCCCAGAGCCGGGGAGAGAACCCAGGAGTCCTGGCTCCCAGCCCCCCCTGCTCTAACCACCAGCCCCCACTCCCCTCCCAGAGCCGGGAGAGAACCCAGGCGTCCGGGCCCCAGCCCCCCCTGCTCTAACCACCAGCCCCACTCCCCTCCCAGAGCCGGGGAGAGAACCCAGGAGTCCTGGCTCCCAGCCCCCCCTGCTCTAACCACCAGCCCCCACTCCCCTCCCAGAGCCGGGAGAGAACCCAGGCGTCCGGGCCCCAGCCCCCCCCCCGTGCCCCGGCACCTGGTGCCCTCCGTAGAAGGCGATCTCCTCGGCGTTGGCCACCACCCGGGCGTGCATGTACCGCAGCTCCCCCTTGCGCCGGGCCTCCTCGGCCACCAGCTCCCCGAAGCGGGGCGAGCAGCCCCGCAGCACCTTGGCCGTCAGGCCGACCACCAGGCCGGCGATGGCCGAGGGCCAGGCCGTGCCGGCCCCCTTGGCCCGGGCCGCCCCCAGCAGGGCGTAGGAGGTGACGGCAACGTCCAGCACCGGCTTGGTCAGGTTGGAGTAGAGGTGGGCCACGGAGCCGGCGAAGGCCACCAGGTCCTCGGTGAGCGACTGGTCCGGCGCCCGCAGGCGCCCGTCCATGGTGCTGACGCGGTAGTAGGTCTGGGCGCGGAAGTAGAGCCCGTAGGCGTGGGCCACCAGGCGGCCGCGGAAGGCCAGGCCCAGCCGGCCCTCCAGGTAGCGGATGGCGCTGTTGACGAAGGTGGCGGGCACGGCGATGAGCAGCCACTGGAGCAGCAGCCAGGCGAAGCGCCGGGGGCTCTTGCGGACGATGGAGCGGGCCAGGCGCCCGTCCAGCCGGGCCACGTAGACCGAGAGGAAGGTGCGGCTAGCCAGGGCGGCCGAGTGCAGGGCCAGCAGCCCCGTCTCCGGGCACAGCGGGCCGGGGAACAGGAGGCGCAGCAGACGTAGTAGCCGTCGCAGGAAAGCCCGGTCGACGCCGGGCGCGGCATCTTCTTCCGGCCACTGAGCCACGGGCCGGCCGTGGCCCGAGTCAGGCCCGGGCTCCGCGCTCCCCGAGTCGGCCCCGGGCTCCGCGCCGGTGGCCCTGGGCTCAGCGCTGGTGGCCCCGGGCTCCGTGCCGGTCGAGGCGCCCACGGGCCCCGGGGCCACGGGCCGGGAGCCCGCGGTGGCCCGGCGCAGCAGGGGGTACAGTTTCCGGGCACCCAGGGCCACCACCGTCAGGGCCACGGCCGCCCTCCTGGCCGTCACCCCCCGGGCCAGCCGGCTGGCTGCCTGGCTCGCAGACCACGGCATGGGGGTGCCACGGGACTGCCCCCCCCCCGCTTCACGGCGGTGGCCCTTTAAGAGCCCCGCACCCCCATCCACCGTCCTGCTCTGCGCTCAGCTGGGAGCGAAGTGTCAAGCCCGGCTCCGCCCCTGTCCCACAATGCCCTGCGGGGGGGGGGGCTGCTGCGGAGAAGCCCCGCACTGGGCACTAGGTGGCGCTGGGGCTCCACGGATGGGCCACGAGGGGCGGGACCTGGGTTCGGGGCGGGGTTAATTCTAGGGGGTGTGGCTATGTGCATCCTGGGGGGCAAGGGGAGTAACTGAGATCCGAACCTGGCCCTGCCCCCATTGCAATCAGGAGTGACTCCGGATTGAGCCCCCGGGAGCTGAGATCCGAAGGGGGGGCTGACACCAGATTGACCCCAGGGGAGCTGAGCTCAGAACCTGTTCCTGTCCCCATTGCAATCGGCGGTGACTCTGGATTGAACTGGGGGGGCTGAGATACGAAGGGGGGTGACTCCGGATTGACCCGGGGGCGGGGGGGGGGGAGAGGCTGAGATGTGAATCTGGCCCGTTGCTCGGTCCCTTGGGGGCACCCGCGCTCAGGGTGCAGGAGCCTGAACGGGCCCGGGGGGGGGGGCGCTTCCCCAGCAGCCCCGGAATCCCTTCCCCTCGTATTCATTCTCATGATGCCCCCGTGGCCGGGCCCCCCCACGCTCCACGTCTGGCCAGCCCAGCACGTGACACCTCTCCCCTCCGTCCCCCAGCTCGGGACCTGCGCTCAGCTCCTCGCTCTAGGCCTTGGCCCGGCACGGGGGTCCCACGGGCTCTTCGGGGGTGCACTCTGTTCCGGCTGGTCCTGACTCTGCCCCAACCTAACTAGACGGGGGAAACTGAGGCACAGAGCCTTTTCTGAATCTTTTCCAATTCCAATAGATCTTTTTTGAGATGGGGCGACCACATCTGCCCGCAGTATTCAAGATGTGGACGTACCATGGATTTATATAGAGGCAACATGATATTTTCTCTCCTATTATCTATCCCAGGGGTCGGCAACCTTTCAGAAGTGCTGTGCCGAGTCTTCATTTATTCACTGTAATTTAAGGTTTTGCGTACCAGTCATACGTTTTAACGTTTTTAGAAGGTCTCTCTCTATAAGTCTATAATATAGAACTAAACTATTGGATGTAAAGTAAATAAGGTTTTTAAAATGTTTAAGAAGCTTCATTTAAAATTCAATTAAAATGCAGATCTCATCAGTTTAGTGTGATCCTTGCCCTTGCTGAGTTTTCCAGTGTCTGGCCCGGATTTGGATACTTTAAGCTGCACACAGGCTTCTGAGTGATCAGTTGTTAACCGGCTTGGCTCCAAGAGGGACAGAGGACAGATTTCAGGTGTGAAAATACCTGTTCACACAGGTATGTGGATCCAAATGCTGAGAGCATTGCCAACGCAATTTTCTTCAAACAGTTCCATTTCACTGGCAGGGACGTCCAGCAGGTCAGAATAGAGGCCCCATGATCTCTCTCGGTAGCTTCGAGTGCGCTCCGCAGAGCTCCAAACTTCGATGCCCACAATTCGGAGTTTTTCAACGGAACGAGCTGCATTTCAAAATCTTCAACACCCATCCACTGAAATACAGACCAATCCAACTCGCTTTCGTTCAACTTTTCAGGGTTAATTAGAAAAGAAAACATTGGGCCACATTGCTGGAAATCTTGAAATCTGTCAGAAAATTCCGATTCCCGTTCCTGCATGTACTTTCCAATCTCATCGACGCTGACAGTGCAATGTGTCGATAGCTCTTTTACGTGTTGGAAGTAGCGGAAAGTCAAAGTTCGAATATCCCGAGAAAACACTGCTGGTTTTACAACAAATGCCTTCCAGGTTTCATAAAGATCCAGAACCGTTTGTCCTGCACCCTGGAGACGGAGGTTGAGTTCGTTTAGGTGAGCGGTGATGTCAGTTAGAAACATGAGCTTACACAGCCATTTGTCATCATCCAGTTCGGGGTAGTTTTGTCCTTTTTCCGACAGAACGGCCTTGATTGCATCAAAACAGTTTACAATGCACACAAAAACCGTGCCACGACTTAGCCACCGAAAGTTGCTGTGAAGTGGAATGTCTCATAACACAAGAACAAGGGGCCACCAAATGAAATTAACGGGTACCAAGTTTAAAACAAACACAAGAAACACAATAAAGTATTTTTTTCACACAACGCACTGTCAACCTCTGGAACTCCTTGCCAGAGGAGTGTTGTGAAGGCCAATACTATAACGGGGTTCAAAAGGGAGCTAGATAGATTCATGCAGGATAGGTCCATCAATGGCTATCAGCCAGGCTGGGCAGGGATGGTGTCCCTGGCCTCTGTTTGCCAGAAGCTGGGATTGGGTGACCGGGGATGGATCACTTGATGACCTGTCTGTTCATTCCCTTTGGGGCACCTGGTATTGGCCACTGTCAGAGGACAGGGTACTAGGCTAGATGGACCTTTGGTCTGACCCAGTCTGGCCGATCTTGTGTTCTTATGTTCTAAGCACTGTCCATCTCTTCTAGCAGTGCTTGAAATGGTCTGAGTCAAAGTAGGTCGAGCAACAAGGACATTCACAATTCGCACCAGTGTATTCATCACATTATTAAGCTCTGAATTAGAAATTTTAGCACACAGGTTTTCTTGATGGATGATACAGTGAAATTTGACTGTCAGGCGGGCAATTTGATCTTCAAGTAATTTTACAAATCCCTTCTGTTTTCTGACCATGGCAGGAGCACCATCTGTTGTCACACAAAATATTTTTCTGATGTCACCTCCTCGTTCTTCAAAATGATTTACAAAAACTTCCGCTATATCTTCCCCCTTTGTTGTGCCATGCAGGGGTTTTAGGCAATAAAGTTCCTCTGGATTTCATCGGAAGCACAATATCTTGCAACAACTGCCAAACATGGAACGTCGTTTATATCCACGCTCTCCTCAACTGCAACGCTAAGCACTGCTGTGTCTTTCAATGCAGTCGTCTGCTTTTCCTTAATGTTTTCTGCCATTTCGCTTACACGTCTCTCAACTGAGACAGGCAGTACTTTTATTCTAGATACGATCGCATCTTTATTTGGCAAATCATTGAACAAAACCTCCGAACTGCTGAGAAAAACTTCTGTTATATATTCCCCATCTGTAAACGGCTTTCCGTTCTTTGCAATGCACTGTGCAATCTTGTAACTTCCTTCTGTGGCTTGATTTTTACTTACACTTAAGTATTTAAAAACACGGCTTTGCTTTTCATATTCTCCTACTGCCCTTTTGATCGATACAGTCTTGTCTGCTTCGTCAAGAAAGGTTTTCTCGTGCCAGGGCCGCCCAGAGGATTCAGGGGACCTGGGGCAAAGCAATTTCGGGGGAGCAGACATAAAAAAGGGTGCCACCCGCTGTGGCACTTGTACTCACCGGGCGGTGCTAACAGAGGGAGTTCGCCTGGGGAGAGCTCACTGAGGCTTTCATCTGCAGGTTTCTCTGAGTAGTTCCTGCGACAGCTGAGGAAGCTCTTAAGAGGAAGGTGATATGGAAGGTGAGCGATCAGCTGTTGTAACCTGCACAGGTTGTGCCATGTTTGTCTTTCTTCCACAGGACAGAAGCGACTTTGTCTGTACAAAGTGCAAGCTGGTCTCCATATTGGAAGAGAAGGTTCGAGGTCTGGAGAAACGAGTATCGACTCTGCGTTGCATAAGGGAAAATGAAGATTTCCTGGACAGACGTCAGGAGATGCTTCTACGGCCACAATGTTCTGAAGATTCAGAGCAGGCGCAGGATGGTGAAGAAGTTTGGCAGCATGTGACCTCCAGAAGGAGAAAGAGGAGCGTCCATGTACCAGCAATGGAGATACAGGTGAGCAATCGTTTCCATGTTCTCTCTACAGGTACTAATGCGGAGAGTGGACTAGATGACCCATCTGAGGGAAGGGAGCAGAAGGAGACTCCACCAATTGGAAGGCATGAGATGCACTGTCCTAGGGATGGGGGTTCCACAATCACCGCTCCCAAGAGAAGGAGGCGGGTGGTGGTGGTGGTCGGGGACTCCCTCCTCAGGGGGACAGAGTCATCTATCTGCCGCCCCGACCGGGAAAACCGAGAGGTCTGCTGCTTGCCAGGAGCCAGGATACACGATGTGACGGAGAGACTGCCAAGACTCATCAAGCCCTCGGATCGCTACCCCTTCCTGCTTCTCCACGTGGGCACCAATGATACTGCCAAGAATGACCTTGAGCGGATCACTGCAGACTACTGGGAAGAAGGATAAAGGAGTTTGAGTCGCAAGTGGTGTTCTCGTCCATCCTCCCTGTGCAAGGAAAAGGCCTGGGTAGAGACCGTCGAATCGTGGAAGTCAACGAATGGCTACGCAGGTGGTGTCGGAGAGAAGGCTTTGGATTCTTCGACCATGGGATGGTGTTCCAAGAAGGAGGAGTGCTGGGCAGGGACGGGCTCCACCTAACGAAGAGAGGGAAGAGCATCTTCGCCAGCAGGCTGGCTAACCTAGTGAGGAGGGCTTTAAACTAGGTTCACCGGGGGAAGGAGACCAAAGCCCTGAGGTAAGTGGGGAAATGGGATCCTGGGAGGAAGCATGAGCAAGAGCGTGCAAGAGGGGAGGACTCCTGTCTCATACTGAGAAAGAGGGACGATCAATGAGTTATCTTAAGTGCCTACGGTATACACAAATGCAAGGAGCCTGGGAAACAAGCAGGGAGAACTGGAAGTCCTGGCACAGTCAGGGAACTATGATGCGATTGGAATAACAGAGACTTGGTGGGATAACTCACATGACTGGAGTACTATCATGGATGGATATAAACTGTTCAGGAAGGACAGGCAGGGCAGAAAAGGTGGAGGAGTTGCATTGTATGTAAGAGAGGAGTAGGACTGCTCAGAGCTCCGGTATGAAACTGCAGAAAAACCCGAGAGTCTCTGGATAAAGTTGAGAAGTGTGAGCAACAAGGGTGATGTCGTGGTCGGAGTCTGCTATAGACCACCAGACCAGGGGGATGAGGTGGACGAGGCTTTCTTCTGGCAACTAGCAGAAGTTGCTAGATCGCAGGCCCTGGTTCTCATGGGAGACTTTAATCACCCTGATATCTGCTGGGAGAGCAATACAGCGGTGCACAGACAATCCAGGAAGTTTTTGGAAAGTGTAGGGGACAATTTCCTGGTGCAAGTGCTGGAGGAACCAACTAGGGGCAGAGCTTTTCTTGACCTGCTGCTCACAAACAGGGAAGAATTAGTAGGGGATGCAAAAGTGGATGGGAACCTGGGAGGCAGTGACCATGAGATGGTCGAGTTCAGGATCCTGACACAAGGAAGAAAGGAGAGCAGCAGAATACGGACCCTGGACTTCAGAAAAGCAGACTTTGACTCCCTCAGGGAACTGATGGGCAGGATCCCCTGGGAGAATAACATGAAGGGCAAAGGAGTCCAGGAGAGCTGGCTGTATTTTAAAGAATCCTTATTCCGGTTGCAGGAACAAACCATCCCGATGTGTAGAAAGAACAGTAAATATGGCAGGCGACCAGCTTGGCTTAACAGTGAAATCCTTGCTGATCTTAAACACAAAAAAGAAGCTTACAAGAAGTGGAAGATTGGACAAATGACCAGGGAGGCGTATAAAAATATTGCTCAGGCATGCAGGAATGAAATCAGGAAGGCCAAATCTCACTTGGAGTTGCAGCTAGCAAGAGATGTTAAGAGTAACAAGAAGGGTTTCTTCAGGTATGTTAGCAACAAGAAGAAAGTCAAGGAAAGTGTGGACCCCTTACTGAATGAGGGAGGCAACCTAGTGACCGAGGATGTGGAAAAAGCTAATGTACTCAATGCTTTTTTTGCCTCTGTCTTCACAAACAAGGTCAGCTCCCAGACTGCTGCACTGGGCAGCACAATATGGGGAGAAGGTGACCAGCCCTCTGTGGAGAAAGAAGTGGTTCGGGACTATTTAGAAAAACTGGACGTGCACAAGTCCATGGGGCCGGATGCGCTGCATCCGAGGGTGCTAAAGGAGTTGGCGGATGAGATTGCAGAGCCATTAGCCATTATTTTTGAAAACTCATGGCGATCGGGGGAGGTCCCGGATGACTGGAAAAAGGCTAATGTAGTGCCCATCTTTAAAAAAGGGAAGAAGGAGGATCCGGGGAACTACAGGCCAGTCAGCCTCACCTCAGTCCCTGGAAAAATCATGGAGCAGGTCCTCAAGGAATCAATTCTGAAGCACTTAGAGGAGAGGAAAGTGATCAGGAACAGTCAGCATGGATTCACCAAGGGGAAGTCGTGCCTGACTAACCTAATTGCCTTCTATGAGGAGATAACTGGGTCTGTGGATGAGGGGAAAGCAGTGGATGTGTTATTCCTTGACTTTAGCAAAGCTTTTGGTACAGTCTCCCACAGTATTCTTGCCAGCAAGTTAAAGAAGTATGGGCTGGATGAATGGACTGTAAGGTGGATAGAAAGCTGGCTAGATTGTCGGGCTCAACGGGTAGTGATCAACGGCTCCAGGTCTAGTTGGCAGCCGGTTTCAAGCGGAGTGCCCCAAGGGCCGGTCCTGGGGCCGGTTTTGTTTAATATCTTTATTAATGATCTGGAGGATGATGTGGGCTGCACTCTCAGCAAGTTTGCCAATGACACTAAACTGGGAGGCGTGGTAGATACACTAGAGGGTAGGGATCGGATACAGAGGGACCTAGACAAATTAGAGGATTGGGCCAAAAAAAACCTGATGAGGTTTGTGACGGAGCAGGAAGCGGGGCAGATTTGACCTGGGAATGTTGCAGGGGGGGTTGCATTGGGGATGGGAGACTTCCCTTAAAGGAAGCTACCTGAGCTGTAACCTGAGCCAGGAGGGGGGTTGGGAGAAGTAACACCTTCTGCCTGGGAGACTGAACAAAGGAGGGAGGAGCTGCTAGGGGAGGAAGGAGTTGGGTCTTCGGAGGGCTAGGCTGGGTGGTGCAACGCAGGGAATCCCAAGCTGGGGTCTAAGCTCCCTGAACCCCCCAGAAGGGCCTAATTGAGGGGTTCTGGTCGTACCTACACGCTCTGCTTGAGACTGTATTCCTGTCATCTAATAAACCTTCTGTTTTACTGGCTGGTTAAGAGTCACAGTCAATCTCAGGAAGAGGGGTGCGGGGCCCTGACTCCCCCTTACTCCGTGACAAGGTTCAACAAGGACAAGTGCAGAGTCCTGCACTTAGGACGGAAGAATCCCATGCACTGCTACAGACTAGGGACCGAATGGCTAGGAAGCAGTTCTGCAGAAAAGGACCTAGGGGTCACAGTGGACGAGAAGCTGAATATGAGTCAACAGTGTGCTCTTGTTGCCAAGAAGGCTAACGGCATTTTGGGCTGTATAAGTAGGGGCATTGCCAGCAGATTGAGGAACGTGATCGTTCCCCTTTATTCGACATTGGTGAGGCCTCATCTGGAGTACTTTGTCCAGTTTTGGGCCCCACACTACAAGAAGGATGTGGAAATATTGGAAAGAGTCCAGCGGAGGGCAACAAAAATGATTAGGGGGCTGGAGCGCATGAGTTATGAGGAGAGGCTGAGGGAACTGGGATTGTTTAGTCTGCAGAAGAGAAGAATGAGGGGGGATTTGATAGCTGCTTTCAACTACCTGAAGGGGGGCTCCAAAGAGGATGGAGCTCGGCTGTTCTCAGTGGTGGCAGATGACAGAACAAGGAGTAATGGTCTCAAGTTGCAGGGGTGGAGGTCTAGGTTGGATATCAGGAAACACTATTTCACTAGGAGGGTGGTGAAGCACTGGAATGGGTTCTCTAGGGAGGTGGTGGAATCTCCTTCCTTGGAGGTTTTTAAGGCCCGGCTTGACGAAGCCCTGGCTGGGATGATTTAGTTGGGGATTGGTCCTGCTTTGAGCAGGGGGTTGGACTAGATACCTCCTGAGGTCCCTTCCAACCCTGAGATTCTGTGATTCTATGACTCTTCGGCGGTGGGTCCTTCACGCGCTCTGGGTCATTGTCGGCACTGAAGGACCCGCCGCCGAAGTGCTGCCGAAGTCCCGGAGCGCCATCGGGTGAGTAACAATTAAAAAGGCGCCTCTAGCCAGGAAAGGGATTCTCGGCCGGGGCCCAGGGCAAATTGCCCCACTTGCCCCCCTCGGGGCGGCCCTGTCTCGTGCTTCATTTGAAAACGTCGTCGAACACTTGATGTGTGACAAACAACACTGTCAGAACAGAAAGCACAAACAGCTCGGTCCTTCCTGTGACTAAACCCAAATGTGTCTGTCCAAGTGTAGATAAATCTCTGATAATGTTCATGAGTTCACATTGCACCTCTTCGTCACACCTTGTCGGGGGGCGACCCACGTGGGACCTCGGTTTTCACCAGACTTTGTATCCGGGCCTCGGTGTAATGTGATAGCCCTTGGCATAGACAAGACAGAAGAAACATGGCTTTTTGCTGGGAGTAGAACAAGATCCTCCCCCCCCCCCCCGATCAATGCCCCTGTTGAATGACCGAGGGGGGCTGAGGAGGGCGGGAGGCAGCACCTCCAGACAGCGGCCCCCCTGGGAGAGGGGCTGGACCAGACCCAGACCAAGGACCATGAACGTGTCCAGGGGCTCACTGAAGAGCAGACACACTGCCGGCCTCGGGGGTCAGACGCCAGCACCTGCTTTTGGGAACCCCCCTGTGAACGGCCCCGGGACACCCCACAGGGAGCAGCACACCCAGCTCACCTGGCCAGTGCGGAGCGAGTGAGTGTGTGTCTGTCTGTGTGTGAGTGTTTGTATGTGTGTGTGTGTGAGTGTTTGTGTCTGTGTGTGTGTGTGAGTGTGTCTCTCCGTGAGTGTTTGTGTCTGTGTGTGTGTCTCTCTGTGTGAGTGTCTCTGTGTGTGAGTGTGTCTCTGTGTGTGTGTCTGTCTCTGTGTGAGTGTCTCTCTGTGTGTGAGTGTCTCTGTGTGTGTGTCTCTGTGTGTGTGTGTCTCTGTGTGTGTGTGAGTGTCTCTGTGTGTGTGTGTGTGTCTCTGTGTGTGTCTCTGTGTGTGTCTCTGTGTGTGAGTGTCTCTGTGTGTGTCTCTGTGTGTGAGTGTCTCTGTGTGTGTGATTGTCTCTGTGTGTGTCTCTGTGCGAGTGTGTCTCTGTGTGTGAGTGTCTCTTTGTGTGTGTGTGTGTGTGTGTGTGAGTGTCTCTGTGTGTGTGAGTGTGTCTCTGTGTGTGTCTCTGTGTGTGAGTGTCTCTGTGTGTGTGTGTGTGATTGTCTCTGTGTGTCTCTGTGTGTGAGTGTCTGTGTGTGTGAGTGTGTGTCTGTGTCTCTGTGTGAGTGTGTCTCTGTGTGTGTGTCTGTGTGAGTGTGTCTCTGTGTGTGTGTGTGAGTGTCTCTGTCTCTGTGTGTGTGTGTGTGATTGTCTCTGTGTGTGTCTCTGTGCGAGTGTGTCTCTGTGTGTGAGTGTCTCTTTGTGTGTGTGTGTGTGTGAGTGTCTCTGTGTGTGTGAGTGTGTCTCTGTGAGTGTCTGTGTGTGTGAGTGTCTGTGTGTGTGTCTCTGTGTGTGTGTGTGTCTCTGTGTGTGTGTGTGAGTGTGTGAGATCTCACGTGCAGGTGACCCGTGCGGACTGACACGTGTTACCAGTAACTGGCGCAGCACGAGCCGGGCTCACAGCGGGGGGGGGGGGGAGAGGAAATGACGACAGAGGCCGCGCGCTGCTCCCCGCGGCCTGGAACCGTTGTTACGGTGGGGCCGGGCCCGGCCCGGGGGGGCTGAGCTGCGCCCCCTCCTGCCCCGTCTGGGACCTTCCCGCCTACCCCGGGCGGTGACTGGGGGGGGGGTCATAGGCCCCCTGATAATCTGCCCCCCCCGCCCCGTTAGGCACTTCCGGTGCGGTCCAGGGAGCCGCTTCCGCCTCGCTAGGTGTCATGGCGGCACTTCCGGTCTCGGCGGGAGGGGGCACTTCCGGCGCCATGAGGGAAGTGTTTCCGCCCAGCTGGGGGGGTGGGGGGGGGGGGCGGTGTCTCCTGACGGAAATTCCGGGGATGGGGCGCGGCAACTTCCGGTGCGGACGCCGGGCGCTCATTGGTGGGAAGCGGCCCGGAGGGGCGGGGCCTCCTGCTCGGTCCCTATTTCCGGTGGGGGCGGGGCTGCGTGGGGACCACCCGGAACCAGCCCGAGGAGCCGAGTCCTGGTGCGGGGCCGCCAGATAGTGACCCGGGGCGGGGCCGTGGGGCGGGGGGGCCGCCAGATAGTGACCCGGGGCGGGGCCGTGGGGCGGGGGGGCCGCCAGATAGTGACCCGGGGCGGGGCCGTGGGGCGGGTGGCCCGCCAGATAGTGGGGCGGCGGGTGATGGGGGCTATGGGGCAGGGAGTGGGGCGGCGGGTGATGGGGGCTATGGGGCAGGGAGTGGGGCGGCGGGTGATTGGGGCTATGGGGCAGAGTCTATGGGGCAGGGAGGGGCTGGCGGGTGATGGGGGCTATGGGGCAGGGAGTGGGGCGGCGGGTGATGGGGGCTATGGGGCAGGGAGTGGGGCGGCGGGTGATGGGAGCTATGGGGCAGGGAGTGGGGCGGCGGGTGATGGGGGCTATGGGGCAGGGTCTATGGGGCAGGGAGGGGCTGGCGGGTGATGGGGGCTATGGGGCAGGGAGTGGGGCGGCGGGTGATGGGGGCTATGGGGCAGGGAGTGGGGCGGCGGGTGATTGGGGCTATGGGGCAGAGTCTATGGGGCAGGGAGGGGCTGGCGGGTGATGGGGGCTATGGGGCAGGGAGTGGGGCGGCGGGTGATGGGGGCTATGGGGCAGGGAGTGGGGCGGCGGGTGATGGGAGCTATGGGGCAGGGAGTGGGGCGGCGGGTGATGGGGGCTATGGGGCAGGGTCTATGGGGCAGGGAGGGGCTGGCGGGTGATGGGGGCTATGGGGCAGGGAGTGGGGCGGCGGGTGATGGGGGCTATGGGGCAGGGAGTGGGGCGGCGGGTGATGGGGGCTATGGGGCAGGGAGTGGGGCGGCGGGTGATGGGGGCTATGGGGCAGGGAGTGGGGCGGCGGGTGATGGGGGCTATGGGGCAGGGAGTGGGGCGGCGGGTGATGGGGGCTATGGGGCAGGGAGTGGGGCGGCGAGGGATCTCTGGCAGTGTCTCTGGGGCGCGGGGTTCACTCTCTCTCTCCTGCCCCCCAGCCCCCCGCGCCCCGTGGCCGCCATGAGCCTGCAATGGACGGCCGTGGCCACGTTCCTCTACGCCGAGGTCTTCGCCGTGCTGCTGCTGTGCATCCCCTTCATCTCTGCGCCCAGGTGGGGCCCCGAGCCGGGCGCTTTGGGGGCCCTGGGGGTGGCGGGGAGCCTGCCCCGGGGCTGGGGGCTGGGCTGGCCTCCTGGGGGACGGCGGCTCCATCTCCCATTCCCCCGCTAGGGGGCTCCCCTCTCTGCTGGGGTCCTGGCTGAGTCACCCCCGTCTCTGGCTTGGGGGACCCTGGGTCCGGTTCTGTCCCCATATCCCTGCAGGGTGGGGGGGCTGGGGAGGTTGGGGGGGAGCTGCCTGTGTGATCATCTCCCGCCCCCGGCAGATGGCAGAAAATCTTCCGGTCCCGCCTGGTGCGGTTGGTGGTGACCTACGGGAACACGTTCTTCGTGGTGCTCATCGTCATCCTCGTCCTGCTGCTGCTTGGTGAGCGGGGTGGGGGCTGGGCAGGGGGCGCTCTCCCCCGCCAGGACACTGGGGGGCGCTGTGCTGGGGGGCTGGGCAGGGGGCGCTCTCCCCCGGCAGGGCTGGGCACTGGGGGGCGCTGTGCTGTGGGGGGCTGGGCAGGGGGCGCTCTCCCCCGGCAGGGCTGGGCACTGGGGGGCGCTGTGCTGGGGGGCTGGGCAGGGGGCGCTCTCCCCCGGCAGGGCACTGGGGGGCGCTGTGCTGGGGGGCTGGGCAGGGGGCGCTCTCCCCCGGCAGGGCACTGGGGGGCGCTGTGCTAGGGGGGCTGGGCAGGGGGCGCTCTCCCCCGGCAGGGCTGGGCACTGGGGGGCGCTGTGCTGTGGGGGGCTGGGCAGGGGGCGCTCTCCCCCGGCAGGGCTGGGCACTGGGGGGCGCTGTGCTGTGGGGGGCTGGGCAGGGGGCGCTCTCCCCCGGCAGGGCACTGGGGGGTGCTGTGCTGGGGGGCTGGGCAGGGGGCGCTCTCCCCCGGCAGGGCACTGGGGGGCGCTGTGCTGGGGGGCTGGGCAGGGGGCGCTCTCCCCCGGCGGGGCACTGGGGGGGCTGTGCTGGGGGGCTGGGCAGGGGGCGCTCTCCCCCGGCAGGGCACTGGGGGGCGCTGTGCTGGGGGGCTGGGCAGGGAGCGCTCTCCCCCGGCGGGGCACTGGGGGGCGCTGTGCTAGGGGGGCTGGGCAGGGGGCGCTCTCCCCCGGCGGGGCACTGGGGGGCGCTGTGCTAGGGGGGCTGGGCAGGGGGCGCTCTCCCCCGGCGGGGCACTGGGGGGCGCTGTGCTGGGGGGCTGGGCAGGGGGCGCTCTCCCCCGGCAGGGCTGGGCACTGGGGGGCGCTGTGCTGGGGGGCTGGGCAGGGGGCGCTCTCCCCCGGCGGGGCTGGGCACTGGGGGGCGCTGTGCTGTGGGGGGCTGGGCAGGGGGCGCTCTCCCCCGGCAGGGCTGGGCACTGGGGGGCGCTGTGCTGGGGGGCTGGGCAGGGGGCGCTCTCCCCCGGCAGGGCACTGGGGGGCGCTGTGCTAGGGGGGCTGGGCAGGGGGCGCTCTCCCCCGGCAGGGCACTGGGGGGCGCTGTGCTGGGGGGCTGGGCAGGGGGTGCTCTCCCCCGGCAGGGCACTGGGGGGCGCTGTGCTGTGGGGCTGGGCAGGGGACGCTCTCCCCCGGCAGGGCACTGGGGGGCGCTGTGCTAGGGGGGCTGGGCAGGGGGCGCTCTCCCCCGGCAGGGCTGGGCACTGGGGGGCGCTGTGCTGTGGGGGGCTGGGCAGGGGGCGCTCTCCCCCGGCAGGGCTGGGCACTGGGGGGCGCTGTGCTGGGGGGCTGGGCAGGGGGCGCTCTCCCCCGGCAGGGCACTGGGGGGCGCTGTGCTGGGGGGCTGGGCAGGGGGCGCTCTCCCCCGGCAGGGCACTGGGGGGCGCTGTGCTGGGGGGCTGGGCGGGGGGCGCTCTCCCCCGGCAGGGCTGGGCACTGGGGGGCGCTGTGCTGGGGGGCTGGGCAGGGGGCGCTCTCCCCCGGCAGGGCACTGGGGGGCGCTGTGCTAGGGGGGCTGGGCAGGGGGCGCTCTCCCCCGGCAGGGCTGGGCACTGGGGGGCGCTGTGCTGGGGGGCTGGGCAGGGGGCGCTCTCCCCCGGCAGGGCTGGGCACTGGGGGGCGCTGTGCTGGGGGGCAGGGCAGGGGGCGCTCTCCCCCGGCAGGGCACTGGGGGGGCGCTGTGCTGGGGGGCTGGGCAGGGGGCGCTCTCCCCCGGCAGGGCACTGGGGGGCGCTGTGCTGTGGGGGGCTGGGCAGGGGGCGCTCTCCCCCGGCAGGGCACTGGGGGGCGCTGTGCTGGGGGGCTGGGCAGGGGGCGCTCTCCCCCGGCGGGGCACTGGGGGGCGCTGTGCTGGGGGGCTGGGCAGGGGGCGCTCTCCCCCGGCTGGGCACTGGGGGGCGCTGTGCTAGGGGGGCTGGGCAGGGGGCGCTCTCCCTCGGCGGGGCACTGGGGGGCGCTGTGCTGGGGGGCTGGGCAGGGGGCGCTCTCCCCCGGCAGGGCACTGGGGGGCGCTGTGCTGTGGGGGGCTGGGCAGGGGGCGCTCTCCCCCGGCAGGGCACTGGGGGGCGCTGTGCTAGGGGGGCTGGGCAGGGGGCGCTCTCCCTCGGCGGGGCACTGGGGGGCGCTGTGCTGGGGGGCTGGGCAGGGGGCGCTCTCCCCCGGCAGGGCACTGGGGGGTGCTGTGCTGTGGGGGGCTGGGCAGGGGGCGCTCTCCCCCGGCAGGGCACTGGGGGCGCTGTGCTGTGGGGGGCTGGGCAGGGGGCGCTCTCCCCCGGCAGGGCACTGGGGGCGCTGTGCTGTGGGGGGCTGGGCAGGGGGCGCTCTCCCCCGGCAGGGCAGGGCACTGGGGGGCGCTGTGCTGGGGGGCTGGGCAGGGGGCGCTCTCCCCCGGCAGGGCTGGGCACTGGGGGGCGCTGTGCTGGGGGGCTGGGCAGGGGGCGCTCTCCCCCGGCAGGGCACTGGGGGGCGCTGTGCTGGGGGGCTGGGCAGGGGGTGCTCTCCCCCGGCAGGGCACTGGGGGGCGCTGTGCTGTGGGGCTGGGCAGCGGACGCTCTCCCCCGGCAGGGCACTGGGGGGCGCTGTGCTAGGGGGGCTGGGCAGGGGGCGCTCTCCCCCGGCAGGGCTGGGCACTGGGGGGCGCTGTGCTGTGGGGGGCTGGGCAGGGGGCGCTCTCCCCCGGCAGGGCTGGGCACTGGGGGGCGCTGTGCTGGGGGGCTGGGCAGGGGGCGCTCTCCCCCGGCAGGGCACTGGGGGGCGCTGTGCTGGGGGGCTGGGCAGGGGGCGCTCTCCCCCGGCAGGGCACTGGGGGGCGCTGTGCTGGGGGGCTGGGCAGGGGGCGCTCTCCCCCGGCGGGGCACTGGGGGGCGCTGTGCTAGGGGGGCTGGGCAGGGGGCGCTCTCCCCCGGCGGGGCACTGGGGGGCGCTGTGCTGGGGGGCTGGGCAGGGGGCGCTCTCCCCCGGCAGGGCTGGGCACTGGGGGGCGCTGTGCTGGGGGGCTGGGCAGGGGGCGCTCTCCCCCGGCGGGGCTGGGCACTGGGGGGCGCTGTGCTGTGGGGGGCTGGGCAGGGGGCGCTCTCCCCCGGCAGGGCTGGGCACTGGGGGGCGCTGTGCTGGGGGGCTGGGCAGGGGGCGCTCTCCCCCGGCAGGGCACTGGGGGGCGCTGTGCTAGGGGGGCTGGGCAGGGGGCGCTCTCCCCCGGCAGGGCACTGGGGGGCGCTGTGCTGGGGGGCTGGGCAGGGGGTGCTCTCCCCCGGCAGGGCACTGGGGGGCGCTGTGCTGTGGGGCTGGGCAGGGGACGCTCTCCCCCGGCAGGGCACTGGGGGGCGCTGTGCTAGGGGGGCTGGGCAGGGGGCGCTCTCCCCCGGCAGGGCTGGGCACTGGGGGGCGCTGTGCTGTGGGGGGCTGGGCAGGGGGCGCTCTCCCCCGGCAGGGCTGGGCACTGGGGGGCGCTGTGCTGGGGGGCTGGGCAGGGGGCGCTCTCCCCCGGCAGGGCACTGGGGGGCGCTGTGCTGGGGGGCTGGGCAGGGGGCGCTCTCCCCCGGCAGGGCACTGGGGGGCGCTGTGCTGGGGGGCTGGGCGGGGGGCGCTCTCCCCCGGCAGGGCTGGGCACTGGGGGGCGCTGTGCTGGGGGGCTGGGCAGGGGGCGCTCTCCCCCGGCAGGGCACTGGGGGGCGCTGTGCTAGGGGGGCTGGGCAGGGGGCGCTCTCCCCCGGCAGGGCTGGGCACTGGGGGGCGCTGTGCTGGGGGGCTGGGCAGGGGGCGCTCTCCCCCGGCAGGGCTGGGCACTGGGGGGCGCTGTGCTGGGGGGCAGGGCAGGGGGCGCTCTCCCCCGGCAGGGCACTGGGGGGCGCTGTGCTGGGGGGCTGGGCAGGGGGCGCTCTCCCCCGGCAGGGCACTGGGGGGCGCTGTGCTGTGGGGGGCTGGGCAGGGGGCGCTCTCCCCCGGCAGGGCACTGGGGGGCGCTGTGCTGGGGGGCTGGGCAGGGGGCGCTCTCCCCCGGCGGGGCACTGGGGGGCGCTGTGCTGGGGGGCTGGGCAGGGGGCGCTCTCCCCCGGCTGGGCACTGGGGGGCGCTGTGCTAGGGGGGCTGGGCAGGGGGCGCTCTCCCTCGGCGGGGCACTGGGGGGCGCTGTGCTGGGGGGCTGGGCAGGGGGCGCTCTCCCCCGGCAGGGCACTGGGGGGCGCTGTGCTGTGGGGGGCTGGGCAGGGGGCGCTCTCCCCCGGCAGGGCACTGGGGGGCGCTGTGCTAGGGGGGCTGGGCAGGGGGCGCTCTCCCTCGGCGGGGCACTGGGGGGCGCTGTGCTGGGGGGCTGGGCAGGGGGCGCTCTCCCCCGGCAGGGCACTGGGGGGTGCTGTGCTGTGGGGGGCTGGGCAGGGGGCGCTCTCCCCCGGCAGGGCACTGGGGGCGCTGTGCTGTGGGGGGCTGGGCAGGGGGCGCTCTCCCCCGGCAGGGCACTGGGGGCGCTGTGCTGTGGGGGGCTGGGCAGGGGGCGCTCTCCCCCGGCAGGGCAGGGCACTGGGGGGCGCTGTGCTGGGGGGCTGGGCAGGGGGCGCTCTCCCCCGGCAGGGCACTGGGGGGCGCTGTGCTGGGGGGCTGGGCAGGGGGTGCTCTCCCCCGGCAGGGCACTGGGGGGCGCTGTGCTGTGGGGCTGGGCAGGGGACGCTCTCCCCCGGCAGGGCACTGGGGGGCGCTGTGCTAGGGGGGCTGGGCAGGGGGCGCTCTCCCCCGGCAGGGCTGGGCACTGGGGGGCGCTGTGCTGTGGGGGGCTGGGCAGGGGGCGCTCTCCCCCGGCAGGGCTGGGCACTGGGGGGCGCTGTGCTGGGGGGCTGGGCAGGGGGCGCTCTCCCCCGGCAGGGCACTGGGGGGCGCTGTGCTGGGGGGCTGGGCAGGGGGCGCTCTCCCCCGGCAGGGCACTGGGGGGCGCTGTGCTGGGGGGCTGGGCAGGGGGCGCTCTCCCCCGGCAGGGCTGGGCACTGGGGGGCGCTGTGCTGGGGGGCTGGGCAGGGGGCGCTCTCCCCCGGCAGGGCACTGGGGGGCGCTGTGCTAGGGGGGCTGGGCAGGGGGCGCTCTCCCCCGGCAGGGCTGGGCACTGGGGGGCGCTGTGCTGCGGGGCTGGGCAGGGGGCGCTCTCCCCCGGCAGGGCACTGGGGGGCGCTGTGCTGGGGGGCTGGGCAGGGGGCGCTCTCCCCCGGCAGGGCAGGGCACTGGGGGGCGCTGTGCTGGGGGGCTGGGCAGGGGGCGCTCTCCCCCGGCAGGGCTGAGCACTGGGGGGCGCTGTGCTGGGGGGCTGGGCAGGGGGCGCTCTCCCCCGGCAGGGCACTGGGGGGCGCTGTGCTGTGGGGGGCTGGGCAGGGGGCGCTCTCCCCCGGCAGGGCACTGGGGGGCGCTGTGCTGGGGGGCTGGGCAGGGGGCGCTCTCCCCCGGCGGGGCACTGGGGGGCGCTGTGCTGGGGGGCTGGGCAGGGGGCGCTCTCCCCCGGCGGGGCACTGGGGGGCGCTGTGCTAGGGGGGCTGGGCAGGGGGCGCTCTCCCCCGGCGGGGCACTGGGGGGCGCTGTGCTGGGGGGCTGGGCAGGGGGCGCTCTCCCCCGGCAGGGAACTGGGGGGCGCTGTGCTGTGGGGGGCTGGGCAGGGGGCGCTCTCCCCCGGCAGGGCACTGGGGGGCGCTGTGCTAGGGGGGCTGGGCAGGGGGCGCTCTCCCTCGGCGGGGCACTGGGGGGCGCTGTGCTGGGGGGCTGGGCAGGGGGCGCTCTCCCCCGGCAGGGCAGGGCACTGGGGGGCGCTGTGCTGGGGGGCTGGGCAGGGGGCGCTCTCCCCCGGCAGGGCAGGGCACTGGGGGGCGCTGTGCTGGGGGGCTGGGCAGGGGGCGCTCTCCCCCGGCAGGGCTGAGCACTGGGGGGCGCTGTGCTGGGGGGCTGGGCAGGGGGCGCTCTCCCCCGGCAGGGCACTGGGGGGCGCTGTGCTGTGGGGGGCTGGGCAGGGGGCGCTCTCCCCCGGCGGGGCTGGGCACTGGGGGGCGCTGTGCTGTGGGGGGCTGGGCAGGGGGCGCTCTCCCCCGGCAGGGCTGGGCACTGGGGGGCGCTGTGCTGGGGGGCTGGGCAGGGGGCGCTCTCCCCCGGCAGGGCACTGGGGGGCGCTGTGCTAGGGGGGCTGGGCAGGGGGCGCTCTCCCCCGGCAGGGCACTGGGGGGCGCTGTGCTGGGGGGCTGGGCAGGGGGTGCTCTCCCCCGGCAGGGCACTGGGGGGCGCTGTGCTGTGGGGCTGGGCAGGGGACGCTCTCCCCCGGCAGGGCACTGGGGGGCGCTGTGCTAGGGGGGCTGGGCAGGGGGCGCTCTCCCCCGGCAGGGCTGGGCACTGGGGGGCGCTGTGCTGTGGGGGGCTGGGCAGGGGGCGCTCTCCCCCGGCAGGGCTGGGCACTGGGGGGCGCTGTGCTGGGGGGCTGGGCAGGGGGCGCTCTCCCCCGGCAGGGCACTGGGGGGCGCTGTGCTGGGGGGCTGGGCAGGGGGCGCTCTCCCCCGGCAGGGCACTGGGGGGCGCTGTGCTGGGGGGCTGGGCGGGGGGCGCTCTCCCCCGGCAGGGCTGGGCACTGGGGGGCGCTGTGCTGGGGGCTGGGCAGGGGGCGCTCTCCCCCGGCAGGGCACTGGGGGGCGCTGTGCTAGGGGGGCTGGGCAGGGGGCGCTCTCCCCCGGCAGGGCTGGGCACTGGGGGGCGCTGTGCTGGGGGGCTGGGCAGGGGGCGCTCTCCCCCGGCAGGGCTGGGCACTGGGGGGCGCTGTGCTGGGGGGCAGGGCAGGGGGCGCTCTCCCCCGGCAGGGCACTGGGGGGCGCTGTGCTGGGGGGCTGGGCAGGGGGCGCTCTCCCCCGGCAGGGCACTGGGGGGCGCTGTGCTGTGGGGGGCTGGGCAGGGGGCGCTCTCCCCCGGCAGGGCACTGGGGGGCGCTGTGCTGGGGGGCTGGGCAGGGGGCGCTCTCCCCCGGCGGGGCACTGGGGGGCGCTGTGCTGGGGGGCTGGGCAGGGGGCGCTCTCCCCCGGCTGGGCACTGGGGGGCGCTGTGCTAGGGGGGCTGGGCAGGGGGCGCTCTCCCTCGGCGGGGCACTGGGGGGCGCTGTGCTGGGGGGCTGGGCAGGGGGCGCTCTCCCCCGGCAGGGCACTGGGGGGCGCTGTGCTGTGGGGGGCTGGGCAGGGGGCGCTCTCCCCCGGCAGGGCACTGGGGGGCGCTGTGCTAGGGGGGCTGGGCAGGGGGCGCTCTCCCTCGGCGGGGCACTGGGGGGCGCTGTGCTGGGGGGCTGGGCAGGGGGCGCTCTCCCCCGGCAGGGCACTGGGGGGTGCTGTGCTGTGGGGGGCTGGGCAGGGGGCGCTCTCCCCCGGCAGGGCACTGGGGGCGCTGTGCTGTGGGGGGCTGGGCAGGGGGCGCTCTCCCCCGGCAGGGCACTGGGGGCGCTGTGCTGTGGGGGGCTGGGCAGGGGGCGCTCTCCCCCGGCAGGGCAGGGCACTGGGGGGCGCTGTGCTGGGGGGCTGGGCAGGGGGCGCTCTCCCCCGGCAGGGCTGGGCACTGGGGGGCGCTGTGCTGGGGGGCTGGGCAGGGGGCGCTCTCCCCCGGCAGGGCACTGGGGGGCGCTGTGCTGGGGGGCTGGGCAGGGGGTGCTCTCCCCCGGCAGGGCACTGGGGGGCGCTGTGCTGTGGGGCTGGGCAGGGGACGCTCTCCCCCGGCAGGGCACTGGGGGGCGCTGTGCTAGGGGGGCTGGGCAGGGGGCGCTCTCCCCCGGCAGGGCTGGGCACTGGGGGGCGCTGTGCTGTGGGGGGCTGGGCAGGGGGCGCTCTCCCCCGGCAGGGCTGGGCACTGGGGGGCGCTGTGCTGGGGGGCTGGGCAGGGGGCGCTCTCCCCCGGCAGGGCACTGGGGGGCGCTGTGCTGGGGGGCTGGGCAGGGGGCGCTCTCCCCCGGCAGGGCACTGGGGGGCGCTGTGCTGGGGGGCTGGGCAGGGGGCGCTCTCCCCCGGCAGGGCTGGGCACTGGGGGGCGCTGTGCTGGGGGGCTGGGCAGGGGGCGCTCTCCCCCGGCAGGGCACTGGGGGGCGCTGTGCTAGGGGGGCTGGGCAGGGGGCGCTCTCCCCCGGCAGGGCTGGGCACTGGGGGGCGCTGTGCTGCGGGGCTGGGCAGGGGGCGCTCTCCCCCGGCAGGGCACTGGGGGGCGCTGTGCTGGGGGGCTGGGCAGGGGGCGCTCTCCCCCGGCAGGGCAGGGCACTGGGGGGCGCTGTGCTGGGGGGCTGGGCAGGGGGCGCTCTCCCCCGGCAGGGCTGAGCACTGGGGGGCGCTGTGCTGGGGGGCTGGGCAGGGGGCGCTCTCCCCCGGCAGGGCACTGGGGGGCGCTGTGCTGTGGGGGGCTGGGCAGGGGGCGCTCTCCCCCGGCAGGGCACTGGGGGGCGCTGTGCTGGGGGGCTGGGCAGGGGGCGCTCTCCCCCGGCGGGGCACTGGGGGGCGCTGTGCTGGGGGGCTGGGCAGGGGGCGCTCTCCCCCGGCGGGGCACTGGGGGGCGCTGTGCTAGGGGGGCTGGGCAGGGGGCGCTCTCCCCCGGCGGGGCACTGGGGGGCGCTGTGCTGGGGGGCTGGGCAGGGGGCGCTCTCCCCCGGCAGGGAACTGGGGGGCGCTGTGCTGTGGGGGGCTGGGCAGGGGGCGCTCTCCCCCGGCAGGGCACTGGGGGGCGCTGTGCTAGGGGGGCTGGGCAGGGGGCGCTCTCCCTCGGCGGGGCACTGGGGGGCGCTGTGCTGGGGGGCTGGGCAGGGGGCGCTCTCCCCCGGCAGGGCAGGGCACTGGGGGGCGCTGTGCTGGGGGGCTGGGCAGGGGGCGCTCTCCCCCGGCAGGGCAGGGCACTGGGGGGCGCTGTGCTGGGGGGCTGGGCAGGGGGCGCTCTCCCCCGGCAGGGCTGAGCACTGGGGGGCGCTGTGCTGGGGGGCTGGGCAGGGGGCGCTCTCCCCCGGCAGGGCACTGGGGGGCGCTGTGCTGTGGGGGGCTGGGCAGGGGGCGCTCTCCCCCGGCAGGGCACTGGGGGGCGCTGTGCTGGGGGGCTGGGCAGGGGGCGCTCTCCCCCGGCGGGGCACTGGGGGGCGCTGTGCTGGGGGGCTGGGCAGGGGGCGCTCTCCCCCGGCAGGGCACTGGGGGGCGCTGTGCTAGGGGGGCTGGGCAGGGGGCGCTCTCCCCCGGCGGGGCACTGGGGGGCGCTGTGCTGGGGGGCTGGGCAGGGGGCGCTCTCCCCCGGCAGGGCACTGGGGGGCGCTGTGCTGTGGGGGGCTGGGCAGGGGGCGCTCTCCCCCGGCAGGGCACTGGGGGGCGCTGTGCTAGGGGGGCTGGGCAGGGGGCGCTCTCCCTCGGCGGGGCACTGGGGGGCGCTGTGCTGGGGGGCTGGGCAGGGGGCGCTCTCCCCCGGCAGGGCACTGGGGGGCGCTGTGCTGTGGGGGGCTGGGCAGGGGGCGCTCTCCCCCGGCAGGGCACTGGGGGCGCTGTGCTGTGGGGGGCTGGGCAGGGGGCGCTCTCCCCCGGCAGGGCACTGGGGGGCGCTGTGCTGGGGGGCTGGGCAGGGGGTGCTCTCCCCTGGCAGGGCACTGGGGGGCGCTGTGCTGGGGGGCTGGGCAGGGGGTGCTCTCCCCTGGCAGGGCACTGGGGGGCGCTGTGCTGGGGGGCTGGGCAGGGGGCTCTCTCCCCCGGCAGGGCACTGGGGGGCGCTGTGCTGGGGGGCTGGGCAGGGGGTGCTCTCCCCTGGCAGGGCACTGGGGGGCGCTGTGCTGGGGGGCTGGGCAGGGGACGCTCTCCCCCGGCAGGGCAGGGCACTGGGGGGCGCTGTGCTGGGGGGCTGGGCAGGGGGCGCTCTCCCCCGGCGGGGCACTGGGGGGCGCTGTGCTAGGGGGGCTGGGCAGGGGGCGCTCTCCCCCGGCATGGCTGGGCACTGGGGGGCGCTGTGCTAGGGGGGCTGGGCAGGGGGCGCTCTCCTCCGGCGGGGCACTGGGGGGCGCTGTGCTAGGGGGGCTGGGCAGGGGGCGCTCTCCCCCGGCAGGGCACTGGGGGGCGCTGTGCTGGGGGGCTGGGCAGGGGGCGCTCTCCCCCGGCGGGGCACTGGGGGGCGCTGTGCTGGGGGGCTGGGCAGGGGGTGCTCTCCCCCGGCAGGGCACTGGGGGGCGCTGTGCTAGGGGGGCTGGGCAGGGGGCGCTCTCCCCCGGCAGGGCACTGGGGGGCGCTGTGCTAGGGGGGCTGGGCAGGGGGTGCTCTCCCCCGGCAGGGCACTGGGGGGCGCTGTGCTAGGGGGGCTGGGCAGGGGGCGCTCTCCCCCGGCAGGGCACTGGGGGGCGCTGTGCTGTGGGGGGCTGGGCAGGGGGCGCTCTCCCCCGGCAGGGCACTGGGGGGCGCTGTGCTAGGGGGGCTGGGCAGGGGGCGCTCTCCCCCGGCAGGGCACTGGGGGGCGCTGTGCTGTGGGGGGCTGGGCAGGGGGCGCTCTCCCCCGGCAGGGCACTGGGGGGCGCTGTGCTAGGGGGGCTGGGCAGGGGGCGCTCTCCCCCGGCAGGGCACTGGGGGGCGCTGTGCTAGGGGGCTGGGCAGGGGGCGCTCTCCCCCGGCAGGGCACTGGGGGTGCTGTGCTAGGGGGGCTGGGCAGGGGGTGCTCTCCCCGGCAGGGCAGGGCAGTGGGGGGCGCTGTGCTAGGGGGGCTGGGCAGGGGGCGCTCTCCCCGGCAGGGCACTGGGGGGCGCTGTGCTGGGGGGCTGGGCAGGGGGCGCTCTCCCCCGGCAGGGCAGGGCACTGGGGGGCGCTGTGCTGTGGGGGGCTGGGCAGGGGGCGCTCTCCCCCGGCAGGGCACTGGGGGGCGCTGTGCTGGGGGGCTGGGCAGGGGGCGCTCTCCCCCGGCAGGGCACTGGGGGGCGCTGTGCTGGGGGGCTGGGCAGGGGGCGCTCTCCCCCGGCAGGGCACTGGGGGGCGCTGTGCTGGGGGGCTGGGCAGGGGGCGCTCTCCCCGGCAGGGCTGGGCACTGGGGGGTGCTGTGCTGGGGGGCTGGGCAGGGGGCGCTCTCCCCCGGCAGGGCTGGGCACTGGGGGGCGCTGTGCTAGGGGGGCTGGGCAGGGGGCGCTCTCCCCCGGCAGGGCCGGGCACTGGGGGGGCGCTGTGCTGGGGGGCTGGGCAGGGGGCGCTCTCCCCTGGCAGGGCTGGGCACTGGGGGGCGCTGTGCTAGGGGGGCTGGGCAGGGGGCGCTCTCCCCCGGCAGGGCACTGGGGGGCGCTGTGCTGGGGGGCTGGGCAGGGGGCGCTCTCCCCCGGCAGGGCACTGGGGGGCGCTGTGCTAGGGGGGCTGGGCAGGGGGCGCTCTCTCCCGGCAGGGCTGGGCACTGGGGGGCGCTGTGCTAGGGGGGCTGGGCAGGGGGCGCTCTCCCCGGCAGGGCACTGGGGGGCGCTGTGCTGTGGGGGGCTGGGCAGGGGGCGCTCTCCCCCGGCAGGGCACTGGGGGGCGCTGTGCTGGGGGGCTGGGCAGGGGGCGCTCTCCCCCGGCAGGGCACTGGGGGGCGCTGTGCTGGGGGGCTGGGCAGGGGGCGCTCTCCCCCGGCAGGGCACTGGGGGGCGCTGTGCTGGGGGGCTGGGCAGGGGGCGCTCTCCCCCGGCAGGGCTGGGCACTGGGGGGTGCTGTGCTGGGGGGCTGGGCAGGGGGCGCTCTCCCCCGGCAGGGCTGGGCACTGGGGGGCGCTGTGCTAGGGGGGCTGGGCAGGGGGCGCTCTCCCCCGGCAGGGCCGGGTGCCAGGGCACATGCTTTCTCCTTGTAACCCAACCTCCTTGGGGTGGGGGCCTGGGAGCCCGGATGCCTGGGTTCTCTCCCTGGCTCTGGGAGGGGAGTGGGGGCTGGTGGGGTAGAGCAGGGGGGCTGGGAGCCAGGACGCCTGGGTTCCGCTGCGCTGACGCCCGGCGCGTTAACCCCTCACTGCCCCCAGACGCCGTGCGTGAGATCCAGAAGTACGACGACGTGACGGAGAAGGTGAATCTGCAGAACAACCCGGGCGCCGTGGAGCATTTCCACATGAAACTCTTCCGGCCCAGCGCA
>JAVMKA010000013.1:719422-771813 GCA_032172135.1 Glyptemys insculpta
ATATACACCTCCCAGCCCCCCTCCTGTATACACCCCTCCAGCCCCCCCCCCAATATAGACCACTCCGGCCTGGGGCCCCCCCCACCTGTATACACCCCTCCTCAGCCCCCCACATATACCCTCCTCCGGTCCTGGTCCCCCACCTGTATACACTCCTCCAGCCCCGGCCCCCCTCCTATATACACCTTTCCGCCCCCCCCATATACACCCCACAGCCCCAGACCCCCACCTGTATACACCCTCCGCCCCCCCATATACACCCCCAGCCCTGGCCCCCCACCTGTATACAGCCCTCTGCGCTCCCCGTATACACCCCCCAGCCCCCACCTGTATACACCCCCCCCTGGCCCCCACCAATATACACCACCATCGCCCCCCCACCAGTATACACCCCCCTGGCCCCAGCCCCCCACCTGGTATACACCCCCTACCCATATTACACCCCTCTGGGCCCCCACTCATCCCATCATTCCTCACCCCATATACACCCCCTCCATCTCCCCCTGCCTGACCCTCCATCCCCCCCCAGCCACACACACCCCCTCCTCTGCCGCCCCCTCCACCCCCCCAGGCCGCCCCCCTCCACCCACTGCCCCTCCATCCCCCCTTTGTCATCCCTACACCCCCCCCCCCCACTGACAGGTGCAGAGACCTGACAACATGGCCTAGGAGTGGCTGGGGGGGGGTTGTCATTCAGGGCCTGGGGAGTGTGTGTGTGTACATCCATGTATATATGTTTCCACTTTGTGTGTCTATGTATTGTATGGCTGTCTTGTGTGTGTGTGTGTGTGTATATATATATATTGTATATGTGTGTGTGTGTGTGTATATATAGTTGTGTGTGTATTATGTGTGTGCAGTGTGTGTGTTTATAGCATGTGTGTGTGTAGCGGGTGTATACACGTACGTTTCCACTTTTGTATGTGTGTATTGTGTGTGTGTGTATGTAAACATGTATAGTGTGTGTGTAGGTTTGTGTGTGGATGTGTGTATGTAACATGTCTAGTGTGTGTATGTGTGTGTAGCATGTATAGTGTGTGTGTAGGTTTGTGTGTAGATTGTGTGTATGTAACGTGTCTAGTGTGTGTATAGCATGTGTGTACACACGTACATGTTTCCACTTTGCGTGCCTGCGTGTGTCGTTCTACTTTGCGGGTGTGTTTCCGGGGTGTGTGCACGTTTCTCTCTCCCCTCGGCGTGCGGCCGTGCACTGGGGGGCCTCGTTGCAAATTCCCCCCCCATTATAAGCCCCCAACCTGCCAGACCCCCCCCTCACTGAGCCTGCGTCTCTGCAGCCAGTCACCTACCCCTGCCCCCAGCTGGGACAGGACAGCGGGGGAGGGGGACTTCGGAGGGGGGTATTTTGGCCAGGCCCCCACCCAGCAAGCCCTGAGTTGATGCTCATCTACTGTGGGGGGGAGGGGTCAGGGGCGACTCCACTGGCCTCATTCTCTTCTCTCTTCCCCTGGGGCAATCAGGAGTGACTCCAGTTTGACTCAGTTTAAGAGCGGAATCGGGTCCCGGCTCAGCTCCACGGCCCACCTCTTCCCCCAGGTGGCTGGAGGGGGGGGGGGGTGAGTGTGACAGAGCCCGGGTGTGGCTCTGTGTGTTTGTGTGTGAGCACACACGTGTGCAAAGGACCCTTTCAAAGTGCCTGGGGTGAGCAAAAGCAGCTGGAAAGCTTCAGCCCCCAACGCGTGGGGGCAGCCGAGTGTGAGCGGGACTGAGTATGAGCGGGACCGAGTGTGAGCAGCATCAGGCGTGAGGGTGTGAACACGGCATGGGCCCAGCGGGGTGGGGGGTGTGTGCCAGGCTCAGTCTGCAGGAGGGGGAGTGTGTTGGCACGACTGTGAGTGTGTCGCTGTGAGTGGGACTCGGTGCATGGGCGTGTGTGTGTCAGCCTCAGCATGAGCGCGAGTGTCCGGGCGGCTGTGAGGACGAGCGTATGTCACTGCGAGTGTGTGCGCATGTTGTGAGTGGACACGGGACTGTGCGATTGTAGTTCAGTGCCTGTGTGCGTGAGTGCGGCTGTGACACTGACACCGACTGTGCCTGGGTGTGAGTGTGTCAGTGCGGCTGTGAGGACGACTGTGCATGTGCGTGTCAGTGTCATGGTGGCTGTGAGGATGGGTATACACGAGCGTGTCCGTGTTGGTGCGGCTGTGAGGACAACTGTGCGTGTCAGTGTCAGGGTGGCTGAGAGGACAGGTGTACACGAGCGTGTCAGTGTCAGGGTGGTTTTGAGGACGACTGTGCGTGTGCACGTCAGTGTCTGTGCGGCTGTGAGGATGGGTGTACAGGAGTGTGTCCATGTTGGTGCGGCTGTGAGGACGACTGTGCGTGTGCGTGTCAGCGTCAGGGTGGCTGTGAGGACGGGTGTACACAAGCGTGTCAGTGTCGGTGCAGCTGTGAGGACGGGTGTACACAAGCGTGTCCGTGTTGGTGCGGCTGTGAGGACGACTGTGCGTGTCAGCGTCAGGGTGGCTGTGAGGACGGGTGTACACGAGCGTGTCTGTGCGGCTGTGAGGACGACTGCGTGTCAGTGTGGCTGTGAGGATGGGTGTACACGAGCATGTCAGTGGCAGGGTGGCTGTGAGGACGACTGTGCGTGTCAGGGTGGCTGTGAGGACGGGTGTACACGAGCATGTCAGTGGCAGGGTGGCTGTGAGGACGACTGTGCGTGTGCATGTCAGGGTGGCTGTGAGGACGGGTGTACATGAGTGTGTCCATGTTGGTGCAGCTGTGAGGACGAGTGTGCGTGTCAGTGTCAGGGTGGCTGTGAGGAGGGGTGTACACGAGCGTGTCCGTGGCTGTGAGGACGACTGTGCCCTGCCCTCTAGGGGGCACCGGCCCCCATCCAGCCCCAGGGTGGGGGGCTGGCTGGTTCGGGGGTGGGACTGGGAGATGGGACCCCGTGAGCCCCAGACGAGGTGGGTGATTGGATCAAGGGGCCTGCGCTCAGCAGCCCCACCCCCAACCGGGACGGGCCTGGGGGCACCAGGCATCACCCCACTGCCCCATAGCCTGGGCTTGGACCCCGCGCGCCAGGCTGGGGGGTCCCACGCGGCAGGGCCAGCCCCCGCCCCAACGATCCCTTCTCTCCCCTGCAGAGGCCCTGGGGCCATGGGGCCGTCCCCGCTAGCCCCGGTGATGGCGAACGCCAGCGAAGCGGACGAGCCGGCCTGCCGGGCCCCCGGCGGCCTCCACCTACGCCAAGCTGCTGCTGCTGGGGTTGATCATCTGCGTGAGCCTGGCGGGGAACCTGGCCCTGGCGCTGCTGGTGCTGAAGGAGCGGGGGCTGCACCGGGCCCCCTACTACTTCCTGCTGGACCTGTGCCTGGCCGACGCCGTGCGGGCGGCCGTCTGCTTCCCTTCGTCCTGGTCTCCATCCGCCACGGCTCGGCCTGGACCCACAGCCCGCTCAGCTGCAAGGTGGTGGCCTTCCTGGCCGTCCTCTTCTGCTTCCACGCTGCCTTCCTCCTCTTCTGCATCAGCGTCACCCGGTACATGGCCGTGGCCCACCACCGCTTCTACGCCAAGCGCATGACCCTGTGGACGTGCGTGGCCGTCATCTGCATGGTGTGGACCCTCTCGGTGGCCATGGCCTTCCCACCCGTCTTCGACGTGGGCACCTACAAGTTCATCCGGGAGGAGGACCAGTGCATCTTCGAGCACCGCTACTTCAAGGCCAACGACACGCTGGGCTTCATGCTCATGCTGGCCGTGCTGGTGGGGGCCACCCACGCCGTCTACGGCAAGCTGCTCTGCTTCGAGTACCGCCACCGCAAGATGAAGCCGGTGCAGATGGTGCCGGCCATCAGCCAGAACTGGACGTTCCACGGGCCGGGGGCCACCGGACAGGCGGCCGCCAACTGGATCGCCGGCTTCGGCCGGGGCCCTATGCCGCCCACGCTGCTGGGCGTCCGGCAGAACGGCCACGCCGCCAACCGCCGCCTGCTGGGCATGGAGGAGTTCAAGGCCGAGAAGCGACTGGGGAAGATGTTCTACGTCATCACCGTCCTTTTCCTCCTCCTCTGGTCGCCCTACATCGTGGCCTGCTACTGGCGGGTCTTCGTCAAGGCCTGCAGCGTCCCCCACCGCTACCTGGCCACCGCCGTCTGGATGAGCTTCGCCCAGGCCGCCGTCAACCCCATCGTCTGCTTTCTGCTCAATAAGGAGCTCAAGAAGGGGCTAGCGGCCCACGTGCCCTGCCGCAGGACAGAGCCCCCCCTGCCCCGGGAGCCGTACTGCGTCATGTGAGGGGGCCGCTGGATACGTGACGCCGGGGGTGTCCCCGAAGGGTCAGGGCCGGGGGAGAGGGTTCGAGGGGCTGGGGGCGGCAGGGCAGGGCGGGAGTCTGGACATCCGGAGTCAATCCAGAGTCACCCCCTGACTGCAGTGGGGTCAGGGCCGGATTCTGATCTCAGTCAATCCGGAGTCACCCCCTGACTGCAGTGGGGTCAGGGCCGGATTCTGATCTCAGTCACTCCGGAGTCACCCCCTGACTGCAGTGGGGTCAGGGCCGGATTCTGATCTCAGTTAATCCAGAGTCAATCCAGAGTCACCCCCTGACTGCAGTGGGGTCAGGGCCGGATTCTGATCTCAGTCAATCCAGAGTCAATCCAGAGTCACCCCCTGACTGCAGTGGGGTCAGGGCCGGATTCTGATCTCAGTCAATCCGAAGTCACCCCCTGACTGCAGTGGGGTCAGGGCCGGATTCTGATCTCAGTCACTCCGGAGTCACCCCCTGACTGCAGTGGGGGTCAGGGCCGGATTCTGATCTCAGTCAATCCGAAGTCACCCCCTGACTGCAGTGGGGTCAGGGCCGGATTCTGATCTCAGTTAATCCAGAGTCAATCCAGAGTCACCCCCTGACTGCAGTGGGGTCAGGGCCGGATTCTGATCTCAGTCAATCCAGAGTCACCCCCTGACTGCAGTGGGGTCAGGGCTGGATTCTGATCTCAGTCACTCCGGAGTCACCCCCTGACTGCAGTGGTGTCAGGGCCGGATTCTGATCTCAGTCAATCCAGAGTCACCCCCTGACTGCAGTGGGGTCAGGGCCGGATTCTGATCTCAGTCAATCCAGAGTCAATCCAGAGTCACCCCCTGACTGCAGTGGGGTCAGGGCCGGATTCTGATCTCAGTTAATCCAGAGTCACCCCCTGACTGCAGTGGGGTCAGGGCCGGATTCTGATCTCAGTCAGTCCATTGTCACCCCCTGACTTCAGCGGCCTTACTCCAGATGCGGTGGGTTATTCTGGATTCACACCCAGGTACCTAAAATGGGGAATTTGCTGTGTGTAGTTGATTCCCCATGGGGATGAGTGAATGGGGCGGGGCTGGAGGGAGAACCCGGGGAAGGGGGGTGGAGAAGGGAGGGGTGGGGAGAGCGGGGAGAGGGAGTCCAGCCCACCAACGCCCACCCCCTGCCTCGGCTGGGTGATTTAGCAACCTGTCAGTCAGTAACCAGGGACTTGCCCCCCTGTCTCCATGGGCAACAGCCAATGGGAGCCTGACAGACCATGTCATCCTGGAACAATGCAACCAGGAAGCTGGGGGGGGGGGTACGATCCATCCTCACCCTGAAATCCCTGGAGGCTCCGGGGGGGGGGGGGGGGGGGGGGAGGGAAACGGGGCTGTTGCGATGGCCGCGTGTTCTGGGGAAAGGGGCCAGTGGCTGCAGAGACCGGCAGGATCACCGGCGGCAGTGCCAGGGAGACAGGCAGTGATATTAACACACACAACGCTAGAGCACCCTGCGCCGACGCTCGGGTACCGTGCACAGGAACAGGCAGCGGTGCTGGAGTAACAGGCGGAGTAACACACACAACGCTAGAGTACCCTGCGCCGACGCTCAGGTACCGTGCACAGGAACAGGCAGCGGTGCTGGAGTAACAGGCGGAGTAACACACACAACGCTAGAGCACCCTGCGCCGACGCTCAGGTACCGTGCACAGGAACAGGCAGCGGTGCTGGAGTAACAGGCGGAGTAACACACACAACGCTAGAGTACCCTGCGCTGACGCTCAGGTACCGTGCACAGGAACAGGCAGCGGTGCTGGAGTAACAGGCGGAGTAACACACACAACACTAGAGTACCCTGCGCCGACGCTCAGGTTCCGTGCACAGGAACAGGCAGCGGTGCTGAAGTAAAAGGCGGAGTAACACACACAACGCTAGAGCACCCTGCGCCGACGCTCAGGTACCGTGCACAGGAACAGGCAGCGGTGCTGGAGTAACAGGCGGAGTAACACACACAACGCTAGAGTACCCTGCGCCGATGCTTGGGTACCGTGCACAGGAACAGGCAGCGGTACTGGAGTAACAGGCGGAGTAACACACACAACGCTAGAGTACCCTGCGCCGACGCTCAGGTTCCGTGCACAGGAACAGGCAGCGGTGCTGAAGTAAAAGGCGGAGTAACACACACAACGCTAGAGCACCCTGCGCCGACGCTCAGGTACTGTGCACAGGAACAGGCAGCGGTGCTGGAGTAACAGGCGGAGTAACACACACAACACTAGAGTACCCTGCGCCGACGCTCAGGTACCGTGCACAGGAACAGGCAGCGGTGCTGGAGTAACAGGCGGAGTAACACACACAACGCTAGAGTACCCTGCGCCGACGCTCGGGTACCGTGCACAGGAACAGGCAGCGGTGCTGGAGTAACAGGCGGAGTAACACACACAACGCTAGAGTACCCTGCGCCGACGCTCGGGTACCGTGCACAGGAACAGGCAGCGGTGCTGGAGTAACAGGCGGAGTAACACACACAACGCTAGAGTACCCTGCGCCGACGCTCCGGTTCCGTGCACAGGAACAGGCAGCGGTGCTGGAGTAACAGGCGGAGTAACACACACAACGCTAGAGTACCCTGCGCCGATGCTTGGGTACCATGCACAGGAACAGGCAGCGGTGCTGGAGTAACAGGCGGAGTAACACACACAACGCTAGAGTACCCTGCGCCGATGCTTGGGTACCATGCACAGGAACAGGCAGCGGTGCTGGAGTAACAGGCGGAGTAACACACACAACGCTAGAGTACCCTGCGCCGACGCTCAGGTACCGTGCACAGGAACAGGCAGCGGTGCTGGAGTAACAGGCGGAGTAACACACAACGCTAGAGCACCCTGCACTGATGCTTGGGTACCATGCACAGGAACAGGCAGCGGTGCTGGAGTAACAGGCGGAGTAACACACAACGCTAGAGTACCCTGCGCCGATGCTTGGGTACCATGCACAGGAACAAGCAGCGGTGCTGGAGTAACAGGCGGAGTAACACACAACGCTAGAGCACCCTGCGCCGACGACGCTCGGGTACCGTGCACAGGAACAGGCAGCGGTGCTGGAGTAACAGGCGGAGTAACACACACAATGCTAGAGTACCCTGCAGCAACACAGCTGCATGCGAGAGTAGATGGGAGAGGAACAGGTACACAGGGACTGGCTCCCTCTCCCAGCCCCTTTGCTCCTCCCCAGAGCTGTTTGCATTCCTGCAGGGACAGACTCCGGAGGGCAAAGGGATTTGGGGCGGGATGTTACGGGGCCAAGCCCTGATCCCGGGCTCCTGGACAGACACACCCTGCCGGCAGCAGGGAAGTGACTCCGGATTGATACCCACAGAAACGAGATCAGAATCCGTCTCTGGGACTGCCGGCTGCTGGGATGGGGAAGGGAGGACCTAGCACCGGGAGCCAGGACTCCTGGGTTCCATCCCCGGCTCTGGGAGGGGAGTGGGCGCTGGTGGTTAGAGCAAGGGGGGCTGGGAGCTAGGACTCCTGGGTTCTCTCCCTGGCTCTGGGAGGGGAGTGGGGGCTGGTGGTTAGAGCAGGGGGGCTGGGAGCCAGGACTCCTGGGTTCTCTCCCTGGCTCTGGGAGGGGAGTCGGGGCTGGTGGGTTAGAGCAGGGGGGGCTGGGAGCTAGGACTCCTGGGTTCTCTCCCTGGCTCTGGGAGGGGAGTCGGGGCTGGTGGGTTAGAGCAGGGGGGGCTGGGAGCTAGGACTCCTGGGTTCTCTCCCCAGCTCTGGATGGTAAGTGGGGTCTAGTGGTTAGACCCAGGGGGGCTGGGAGCCAGGACTCCTGGGTTCTCTCCCCGGCTCTGGATGGGAAGTGGGGTCTAGTGGTTAGACCCAGGGGGGCTGGGAGCCAGGACTCCTGGGTTCTCTCCCCGGCTCTGGATGGGAAGTGGGGTCTAGTGGTTAGACCCAGGGGGGCTGGGAGCCAGGACTCCTGGGTTCTCTCCCCGGCTCTGGATGGGAAGTGGGGGCTGGTGGGTTAGACCCAGTGGGGCTGGGAGCCAGGACTCCTGGGTTCTCTCCCCGGCTCTGGATGGGAAGTGGGGGCTGGTGGGTTAGACCCAGTGGGGCTGGGAGCCAGGACTCCTGGGTTCTCTCCCCGGCTCTGGATGGGAAGTGGGGGCTGGTGGGTTAGACCCAGTGGGGCTGGGAGCCAGGACTCCTGGGTTCTCTCCCCGGCTCTGGATGGGAAGTGGGGTCTAGTGGTTAGACCCAGGGGGGCTGGGAGCCAGGACTCCTGGGTTCTCTCCCCGGCTCTGGATGGGAAGTGGGGGCTGGTGGGTTAGACCCAGTGGGGCTGGGAGCCCGGACTCCTGAAATAGGTGAGTGAAGGGTGGGGGGGGTTTCCAGCCGGGCCCTGGCCCACCCGGCCCAGCAACGGATCCGTCCAGGCTCAGAACTCTCCACTTGCTGGTTTTGTTCGAAGTTTTTTGGGGGGTGGGGGATTTTTTTGGCAGAAAAAAAAATCGAAGAAAAAGACGCGGAAAAAAAATCAATGTTTTTGTACAAAAATACCCCCTCCCCGATAATTTCGGGGCTTGGGGGGAGGGGAGGGCACGAGACGGCGACAGGACGGCCGGACAGAGACCCCGGGGGGGGGCGGCCGCTCTGTCGGGGGAGGGAGAGCATTGGGGCGGGGGTGGCAGTGTGGGGGTTCACTCAGATCTTTGGTTCTTGTCCAGCCCCTCCCCCCCTTTTTCGGGGTGCCGGGGGGCACGGACTGTTCTCGTTTCTTTTCTTTTTGATATAAAAACCGACGGAATGAAACTAACTGACCAAACGGTGTTTTCTTCGAGCCAGGGGCACGCAGGGCCCGTCTCCTGGAGCACCCGGACACCTGGGTTCTTTCCTTGGCTCCAGGAGGGGAGTGGGGGCTGGTGGGTTAGAACGGGGGGGCTGGGAGCCAGGACTCCTGGTTCTCTCTCCAGCTCTGGGAGGGGAGTGGGGGCTGGTGGGTTAGAGCAGGGGGGCTGGGAGCCAGGACTCCTGGGTTCAATCCCTGATTCTTGCCATCAGTCACTATTGGCCGTTGTGGAAGAAATCCCTTCTCTACCTTTTCCCCCTGCGAGCTGGGTCGGGCGAGCGCAGTCTGAATGCAGCCCCCCGGCTATGCCAGCCTCGGCCTCTCCCAGCCCAGGGGCGCTGGTGCGCCCGGGGCAGAGTTCGGGCCAGGAAGCAGCTGGCTCCCCCGGCATCTGAACCGAAACCTCCATCTGTGCTTTGGTTTCCTGCTTTCGGGGCCGACCCTGCCCCCGAAATTTCGATTCAAAGGTCACAGATTTCTCTTTCTTCGAAAACAGCCAGCGTGATAAGATCTGGGGCGTGGGGTGAGGGGGAGACATGCAGCCACGTCTGGGGTGGAGCAGCCACACAGGGACGCCTCACCTGGCACTGAGATGCAGCCACCTCTGGGGTGGGACAACTGGGGAACAGCCGCACATAACGCTGCATGGTACTGGCTTGCCTGGTGCTGACATGCAGCCACCTGTGGGGTGGGCTGGCTGGGGAGCAGTTTGGGACAGGAAGTGAAGCTGATGCCTGTTTCTGAGTGCAACTGGAGTGGAAATTTCGAGCGGGAGAATGGGCGCCTCCGAACTGGGATTTGGCCCGGACGCTGGGGTTCAATCCCTCAATTTTAGGGGGGGAAAAGCCAGGCTAGGGGAGAGCGCCCCTTGCAGAGCCCCCCCCCGCTGTAGGGCCCCCTTCCCATCCCTTTGTAAATGTCTCTCCCAAGATTCAGGGTCACAGCGCCACACAGTGGTGACTCAGCAATGCAGCAGCCCCCTCCCCTCCCCAATTTTATTTCCTCTGCTGGATTATAGGGTCCTGCTGGAAAAGCCCCCACCCTGCAATCTACTGCCCCTCGCGCGGGGCAGGGGAGGCAGTATCTTTTGCTCCCCTCTGGGCTGTTCTTTACGAGGCCGACGGCTATTTGCAGCACGACTAATATTTGCTTTGCCATGTGCAATGCACAATGCACTATTGTTTGCAGTGCATTCTCACGTGCAAGGCACCATTATTCACGGGGGCCCTATTATTGGCAGGGTTCTATTGTTTGCAGTTCATTACTATGTGCAATGCACTATTGCTCACAATGCATTGTTTGCACTGCACTCTCGTGTGCAATGCACCATTATTTGCAGGGCTCTATTGTTTGCAGGGCATTGTATTGTGCAATGCACACTCGTTTGCAATGTACCATTCTGTGCAGGGATCTATTGTTTGCAGTGCATTACTATGTGCAATGCACTATTGCTCACAATGCATTGTTTGCACTGCACTCTCGTGTGCAATGCACCATTATTTGCAGGGCTCTATTGTTTGCAGGGCATTGTATTGTGCAATGCACACTCGTTTGCAATGTACCATTCTGTGCATGGATCTATTGTTTGCAGTGCATTACTACGTGTAATGCACTATTGCACACAATGCAGTGTATGCACTGCACTCTCGTGTGCAATGCACCATTATTTGCGGGGCTCTATTCTGTGCAGAGCATTGGCTTGTGCAATGCACTATTATACATTACACAATATTGTTTGTGGTGCACTCGCGTGTGCAAGGCATCGTTGTTCCCGGGGCACTACGTCGGCGCAAGGAGCAATTACGCGCCACGTGCATTTGCTCCGCCTGGCGGGCGCGCGCTTACGCACAGCCCGGTGCCCAGGGCGCAAGCGCCGCATTCGGCGTTACTGCGCGTGCACCCAGGGAAGTTCCTGCCAACGCGCATGCGTCCCGCGCAGTCTCCCTTTGAGACACTGCCGAGGGCCCTCGCCCCGCCCCATCTCTGGCGGACGCGACCGAATCCACCGAGCCTGGTTCCGCCTCCTGCCCATTGGCCGCTGCCGAGAAGGCGCCCGTCGTATCAGCGTCCGGGTCCCCCACGTGGGAGGCGGGACGAAGGCGGAACCCGCGACGATTGCTGGCGCCGCCGGCCAGTCGCCGCCCGGTTCGCCCCCCCACGTGGGACGGAAGGCTTTCCCCTCCCGCCGTTGGCGGGGCCGCCCTGCCGCTGGCCAATCAGAGCGGGAAGGGGAGAGAGGAACAGAGGGGGGAGGGAGAGACGCGCGAGGCGCTCGAGTTTGGCAGTTGGCGGCGGCCGTTGCTCCCCTCGCGCCTCTTCCGTTTGAAAACGAGGGTTGAGCGGGAGGGGGGCTGGCGCGGCCCCGCCCCCGGGCCTGAGCGGACCGAACCATGAGCGGGGACGGGGGGATCCCCCGGACCCCACCACCCTCCCCGGCCGCCAAGCGCCGCCGCCCGGGCCCGCTGCTGAAGGAGACCGAGGCCGCCCAGGCGCTGACCCAGCTGACGGCCTGGGGGGGCCTGGAAACCGCCGGGCGGCAGGGGGCGCCCGCGGCCCAGGGGGACCTGGAAACTGCCGTCACCGGGCTGGCGCCCCCTGCTGGGGAGGGGGGCCTGGAAACTGCCAAAACCCAGCGGGGCAGCCTAGACACCGCTGGTAGCGGGCAGAGGAGCCTGGAACCCACTGCCCCGCGGGGGAGCCTCGAGGCTGTCGCCAACGGGAAGGGGAGCCCCAAGACCGCCGGCGGCAGGAAGGGGGACCAAGAAACTACTGAGGGGGAGATGAGTCCCCAAGGTGCAGCTGGGGTGAAGAGGAGCCTTGAGACTGCCGCTGAACCAGGGAGCCTTGAAACCGATTCTGCTGAGGAGAAGGGGGTCCTGGAAACCGCTGCCACAACGACGGGGAGGCTCGACACTGACCCCACTGAGGGGAAGGGGGTCCTGGAAACGACAGCGACAAAGATGGGGAGGCTCGAGACTGACGCCGCGGAGGGGAAGGGGGTCCTGGAAGCCGCCGCTGCAAAGATGGGGAGGCTTGACACCACCGCCGCTGAGGGGAAGGGAGGCCTGGAAACTGCCGACGGCCGGGAGGGGCGGAGGAAGAGGAGGGCGGAGGAGGAGTGCTCCATCATCTCGGTGGGGGAGGAGGAAGAGGAGGAGGAGGAGGGGGCCGTGGCGGCCCGGCCGGCCCCGGACACGGAGCAGTACCTGGAGGCGCTGGAGGCGGTGCAGCTGGAGCTGGAGGCGGTGAACGAGCAGGCCGGCTGCGCCTTCCGCATCCTCAAGGCCAAGTTCGGCCACATGCGCCGGCCCCACCTCGAGCGCCGCAACCTCATCATCCAGAACATCCCCGGCTTCTGGGTCACCGCCGTATCCCTCCGCCGGGGGGCGCCGCAGGGCGCGGGGCTGGGCTGGGGGCGCTCTCCCTGGGGGGGCGGGGGCCTGGGCAGGGGGCCTGGGCAGGGGGCGCTCTCCCAGGGGGGCCTGGGGCCTGGGCAGGGGGCGCTCTCCCTGGGGGGGCGGGGGCCTGGGCAGGGGGCGCTCTCCCTGGGGGGGCCTGGGCAGGGGGCGCTCTCCCTGGGGGGGCGGGGCCTGGGCAGGGGGCGCTCTCCCTGGGGGGGCGGGGGCCTGGGCAGGGGGCGCTCTCCCTGGGGGGGCGGGGGCCTGGGCAGGGGGCGCTCTCCCAGGGGGGGCGGGGGCCTGGGCAGGGGGCGCTCTCCCAGGGGGGGCGGGGGCCTGGGCAGGGGGCGCTCTCCCTGGGGGGGCGGGGGCCTGGGCAGGGGGCGCTCTCCCTGGGGGGGCGGGGGCCTGGGCAGGGGGCGCTCTCCCAGGGGGGGCGGGGGCCTGGGCAGGGGGCGCTCTCCCAGGGGGGGTGGGGGCCTGGGCAGGGGGGCGCTCTCCCAGGGGGCCGGGGGCCTGGGCAGGGGGGCGCTCTCCCAGGGGGCCGGGGGCCTGGGCAGGGGGCGCTCTCCCAGGGGGCCGGGGGCCTGGGCAGGGGGCGCTCTCCCAGGGGGGCGGGGGCCTGGGCAGGGGGTGCTCTCCCAGGGGGGGCCTGGGCAGGGGGCGCTCTCCCAGGGGGGCGGGGGCTGGGCAGGGGGCGCTCTCCCAGGGGGGCGGGGGCCTGGGCAGGGGGCGCTCTCCCTGGGGGGGCGGGGGCCTGGGCAGGGGGCGCTCTCCCAGGGGGGCGGGGGCCTGGGCAGGGGGCGCTCTCCCTGGGGGGCGGGGGCCTGGGCAGGGGGCGCTCTCCCTGGGGGGGCGGGGGCCTGGGCAGGGGGCGCTCTCCCAGGGGGGGCGGGGGCCTGGGCAGGGGGCGCTCTCCCAGGGGGGGCGGGGGCCTGGGCAGGGGGCGCTCTCCCAGGGGGGGCGGGGGCCTGGGCAGGGGGGCGCTCTCCCAGGGGGCCGGGGGCCTGGGCAGGGGGGCGCTCTCCCAGGGGGCCGGGGGCCTGGGCAGGGGGCGCTCTCCCAGGGGGGCGGGGGCCTGGGCAGGGGGCGCTCTCCCAGGGGGGCGGGGGCCTGGGCAGGGGGTGCTCTCCCAGGGGGGGCCTGGGCAGGGGGCGCTCTCCCAGGGGGGCGGGGGCTGGGCAGGGGGCGCTCTCCCAGGGGGGCGGGGGCCTGGGCAGGGGGCGCTCTCCCTGGGGGGGCGGGGGCCTGGGCAGGGGGCGCTCTCCCAGGGGGGCGGGGGCCTGGGCAGGGGGCGCTCTCCCTGGGGGGCGGGGGCCTGGGCAGGGGGCGCTCTCCCTGGGGGGGCGGGGGCCTGGGCAGGGGGCGCTCTCCCAGGGGGGCGGGGGCCTGGGCAGGGGGCGCTCTCCCAGGGGGGGCGGGGGCCTGGGCAGGGGGCGCTCTCCCAGGGGGGCGGGGCCTGGGCAGGGGGCGCTCTCCCAGGGGGGCGGGGGCCTGGGCAGGGGGCGCTCTCCCAGGGGGGCGGGGGCCTGGGCAGGGGGCGCTCTCCCTGGGGGGGTGGGGCCTGGGCAGGGGGCGCTCTCCCTGGGGGGACTGGGGGCTGGGCAGGGGGCGCTCTCCCTGGGGGGGCGGGGGCCTGGGCAGGGGGCGCTCTCCCAGGGGGGGCGGGGCCTGGGCAGGGGGCGCTCTCCCAGGGGGGGCGGGGGCCTGGGCAGGGGGCGCTCTCCCTGGGGGGCGGGGGCCTGGGCAGGGGGCGCTCTCCCTGGGGGGCGGGGGCCTGGGCAGGGGGCGCTCTCCCTGGGGGGCGGGGGCCTGGGCAGGGGGCGCTCTCCCTGGGGGGGCGGGGGCCTGGGCAGGGGGCGCTCTCCCAGGGGGGCGGGGGCCTGGGCAGGGGGCGCTCTCCCAGGGGGGCGGGGGCCTGGGCAGGGGGCGCTCTCCCAGGGGGGCGGGGCCTGGGCAGGGGGCGCTCTCCCAGGGGGGCGGGGGCCTGGGCAGGGGGCGCTCTCCCAGGGGGGCGGGGGCCTGGGCAGGGGGCGCTCTCCCAGGGGGGCGGGGGCCTGGGCAGGGGGCGCTCTCCCTGGGGGGGCGGGGGCCTGGGCAGGGGGCGCTCTCCCTGGGGGGGCGGGGCCTGGGCAGGGGGCGCTCTCCCAGGGGGGGCGGGGGCCTGGGCAGGGGGCGCTCTCCCTGGGGGGCCGGGGGCCTGGGCAGGGGGCGCTCTCCCAGGGGGGCGGGGGCCTGGGCAGGGGGCGCTCTCCCTGGGGGGCGGGGGCCTGGGCAGGGGGCGCTCTCCCTGGGGGGGTGGGGCCTGGGCAGGGGGCGCTCTCCCAGGGGGGCGGGGGCCTGGGCAGGGGGCGCTCTCCCTGGGGGGACTGGGGGCTGGGCAGGGGGCGCTCTCCCAGGGGGGGCGGGGCCTGGGCAGGGGGCGCTCTCCCAGGGGGGGCGGGGGCCTGGGCAGGGGGCGCTCTCCCTGGGGGGGCGGGGGCCTGGGCAGGGGGCGCTCTCCCAGGGGGGGCGGGGCCTGGGCAGGGGGCGCTCTCCCAGGGGGGCGGGGGCCTGGGCAGGGGGCGCTCTCCCAGGGGGGCGGGGCCTGGGCAGGGGGCGCTCTCCCTGGGGGGGCGGGGCCTGGGCAGGGGGCGCTCTCCCTGGGGGGGCGGGGCCTGGGCAGGGGGCGCTCTCCCTGGGGGGGCGGGGCCTGGGCAGGGGGCGCTCTCCCTGGGGGGGCGGTGGCCTGGGCAGGGGGCGCTCTCCCAGGGGGGCGGGGGCCTGGGCAGGGGGCGCTCTCCCTGGGGGGCCTGGGGCCTGGGCAGGGGGCGCTCTCCCAGGGGGGCGGGGGCCTGGGCAGGGGGCGCTCTCCCAGGGGGGCGGGGGCCTGGGCAGGGGGCGCTCTCCCTGGGGGGGTGGGGCCTGGGCAGGGGGCGCTCTCCCAGGGGGGCGGGGGCCTGGGCAGGGGGCGCTCTCCCTGGGGGGACTGGGGGCTGGGCAGGGGGCGCTCTCCCTGGGGGGGCGGGGGCCTGGGCAGGGGGCGCTCTCCCAGGGGGGGCGGGGCCTGGGCAGGGGGCGCTCTCCCAGGGGGGGCGGGGGCCTGGGCAGGGGGCGCTCTCCCTGGGGGGGCGGGGGCCTGGGCAGGGGGCGCTCTCCCAGGGGGGGCGGGGCCTGGGCAGGGGGCGCTCTCCCAGGGGGGCGGGGGCCTGGGCAGGGGGCGCTCTCCCTGGGGGGGCGGGGCCTGGGCAGGGGGCGCTCTCCCTGGGGGGGCGGGGCCTGGGCAGGGGGCGCTCTCCCTGGGGGGGCGGGGGCCTGGGCAGGGGGCGCTCTCCCAGGGGGGCGGGGGCCTGGGCAGGGGGCGCTCTCCCTGGGGGGACTGGGGCCTGGGCAGGGGGCGCTCTCCCAGGGGGGCGGGGGCCTGGGCAGGGGGCGCTCTCCCAGGGGGGCGGGGGCCTGGGCAGGGGGTGCTCTCCCTGGGGGGACTGGGGGCTGGGCAGGGGGCGCTCTCCCTGGGGGGGCGGGGCCTGGGCAGGGGGGCACTCTCCCAGGGGGGACTGGGGGCTGGGCAGGGGGTGCTCTCCCCAGGGGCCCGGGGCTGAGCGGCGAGCGGGGGGCTAGGCCTGGAGAACCCAGGCATCCGAGCTCCTGTTGCGATTCCTTGACTCGGGCTCCCCAGTTCCTCAATCACCCCCAGTTGTCGGCCATGATCAACGACCGCGACGAGGACACCCTGAGCTACATGACCAACCTGCAGGTGAGAGCGGGCGGGGGCTGGGTCCCCGGACGCCTGGGTTCTCTCCCGGCTCTGGAAGGGGAGTGGGGGCTGGTGGTTAGAGCAGGGGGGGCTGGGCGCCAGGACTCCTGGGTTCTCTCCCCGGCTCTGGGAGGGGAGTGGGGGCTGGTGGTTAGAGCAGGGGGGCTGGGAGCCAGGACTCCTGGGTTCTCTCCCCGGCTCTCGGAGGAGTAGGGGGACCAGAGTGGTGTGGGTGGGGGTGCGCGCTGTGGAAAGTCTCAGGCCCGGACTCCTGGGTCCTTTCTGCCCCGCAGGTGGAGGAGTTCACTCACGCCAAGTCGGGGTGTAAGATCAAGTTCTACTTCAGCGGGAACCCCTACTTCCAGAACGAGGTGATCGTCAAGGAGTTCCAGCCCGCCTCCTCAGGTACAGGATGGGGCTGCTTTCGGGGGGCGCTGGGGGGCGCTCTCCACGCCTGCCCCCTCACCCCTGCCTCTCCCCTCCAGGCCGGCTGGTGTCACACTCCACCCCCATCCGCTGGTGGCGGGGCCAGGACCCCCGGGCCCACGGCCGCAAGAGCCCCGAGATGGGGCGCAGCTTCTTCAGCTGGTTCGGGGACCACAGCTTCCCTGCCGGCGACCGGATCGCTGAGGTGAGCCCACCCCCGAACTCCCCAGCCCCCCGCCGGCCGCCCCTCCCGCCTCTCACCCCTCTGCTCCGTGCCCCCAGATCATCAAGGAGGACCTCTGGCCCAACCCCCTGCAGTACTACCTGATGGGCGAGAACGGGGGCGCCGGGGATGACAGGTGAGACTGCGCCCCCCGCCAGAGTGGGGGGACATCGGGGTACGGCTGGAGAGCCAGGCACTGTGGGGAACTTGTCGGTGGCTGAGAAGTGCATGTTGGGTAAGC
Source organism: Glyptemys insculpta (assembly GCA_032172135.1). Lineage (NCBI taxonomy): Eukaryota > Metazoa > Chordata > Testudines > Emydidae > Glyptemys > Glyptemys insculpta. The sequence goes on from JAVMKA010000013.1 coordinate 736,546, forward strand.
CCCAGGGGCAGGTGCTGAGCATTGGGGGTAACCTGTCCGTGGCTGTGGCTGAGAAGTGCATGTTGGGTAAGCCCCGGGGGCAGGCGCTGAGCATTGTGGGTACCCTGGGGGCCGGGCGCTTAGCATTATGGGTAACATGAGGCGGACGCTGAGCATTGTGGGTACCCTGGGGGGATGCCGAGCATTGTGGGTACCCTGGGGGATGGGCGCCGAGCATTGTGAGTACCCCGGGGGGACGGGCACCAAGTATTGTGGGTAACCCGGGGGGACGGGCGCCGAGCATTGTGGGTACCCCGCGGGGATGGGCGCTGAGCATTGTGGGTAATGGGGGGGGTGTCGAGCATCGTGGGTACCCGGGGGGGACAGGCGCCGAGCATTGTGGGTAACTCTGCGGTGCCCACAGCGGGACCGAGCATGGGGACGACTGTGTGGTGATCGTGGATGACGAGGGGGAGGAGGACGAGGTGCAGGAAATCATGGACGAGGAAGAGGACGGCGAGGAAGGTCAGTAACGGGGGTCCCTGGGTAACACCCCCTCCCCCAAGGGGCTGTGTCTCTGTGCCAAGCGGGGGGGTTTCTCATGACGGGGGCAGGGCTGGGCGAGCAGGGGTTGTGGGTCGGGATGGGGGGTGCCGGTGGAGTGGGGAGGGGGTTGTGGGGAGCGATTGGAGGGGTGGTGGTGGAGTGGGGAGGGGGTTGTGGGGAGCGATTGGAGGGGTGGTGGTGGAGTGGGGAGGGGGCCGTGGGTTGGGATTGGGGGGGCGCCGGCAGCACCCACGTCTGTCCCCGTCCCCCCCCCAGGCAGCGCGGCGGAGGAGCTGATGGCGGCGTCAGCCGGCCGGGGCTCGGACCCGGAGGAAGACGGATGATCTCCCCCCCCCCGCCGCCCCACCAGCACCCGAAGACGGACCAGGACCCCCCCCGGCGCCCCCTGCTGGGCTGGACTCAGTGACTGACCTTTGCCCTTGGCCCCAGCTCAGGGCTTGGGGCAATTAATCGCATCCCTTAAGTTATTGAGGGCGGCTGCAGTTCCCAGCCTGGCCACTGGGGGGCAGCGCTCCCCCGCCACGTCACAAGTGGGGCAGTCGTCTGGGGGGGGCCTGGGCCTGCTGGGATTGGGTATCGGCCCAGGGCGCTGGGGGCATGGTGGGTAAATACCCCCCCCCCCCCCCCATGGGCCTGTGGGGCCCTGCCTGGCCATGGGAGAGGGGCATTGTGGGTAAATACCCCCCCCAGTGGCTGGGTGGGGCCTGCCTGGCTGCGGGAGAGGGGCATTGTGGGTAAATACCCGCCCAGTGGCCAGGTGGGGCCTGCCCCTCCAGTGGCCTGTTCCATGCAGCTCAGGGTCTTTTTCCATTAATTAATTGTGTTCAGTGGTCGGCTGTTAACACCCCCCCCCCCCAGCCTGGGGCCCCCCTGGACCCGCTGCCAACCTCAGGGCCCCCCCGGAGGCTGCTTCCCGCACTTCCGCTGCACCCCTCGCAGCTCAATCCCATCAGCCCCTGGGGCTGGGCACGATGTGATCTGCCTGTCTGCTGGGGGGCACCGTGGGGCAGGGCGGGGGGCCCCTCTGATGTCTTGTAGCCGTGGGTCAGGCGCTGGGCTGGTCAGCCCCCGGCGCCCCCCATGGCCGCCCTATGCAATGCTACTGGGGGGGGTGCCGGAGGGGGGGGTGTTGGACGCGGCCCCCTGAAAACAAAGCACTTAATATACGGAGAGATTTCACCCCCCCGGCTCCTTCCTGCTGCGCCGCCCCCTGCTTGCCCGCCGTGGGGTCCCACAGCCCCCTGCCCGTCCGGCCCGCCCGCCGTGGAGTCCCCATCCCCCTGCTCGCCCGCCGTGGGGTCCCCATCCCCCTGCCCGTCCGGCCCGCCCGCCGTGGAGTCCCCATCCCCCTGCTCGCCCGCCGTGGGGTCCCACAGCCCCCTGCCCGTCCGGCCCACCTGCCGTGGGGTCCCCATCCCCCTGCTCACCCGCCGTGGAGTCCCACAGCCCCCTGCCCATCCGGCCCACCCGCCGTGGGGTCCTCCCATCCCCCTGCTCGCCCGCCATGGGGTCCCACAGCCCCCTGCCCGTCCGGCCCACCCGCCGTGGGGTCCTCCCATCCCCCTGCTCGCCCGCCATGGGGTCCCACAGCCCCCTGCCCGTCCGGCCCACCCGCCGTGGGGTCCTCCCATCCCCCTGCTCGCCCGCCGTGGGGTCCCACAGCCCCCTGCCCGTCCGGCCCACCCGCCGTGGGGTCCTCCCATCCCCCTGCTCGCCCGCCGTGGGGTCCCACAGCCCCCTGCCCATCCGGCCCACCCGCCGTGGAGTCCCCATTCCCCTGCTCACCCTCCGAGGGGTCCCCCTTCCCCCTGCCCATCCAGCCCACCTGCCGTGGGGTCCCCCAGCCACTGCTCGCTGTGGGGTCCCGCTGCCCACAGTGGGGTCCCCCCATCCCCCTGCCATGGGCCTCTCATCCCCCCCGGGACATCCTTCCTGACCAGCTGTCTGAGCAAAGGGGCCGTGGCAGACTCCCCCTTCCCCACCCCCACCCCAAGCTGAGAGAACCCAGGTGTCCTGGCTCCCCACCCCCGGTGTGGGGGCGTTGCTGAGTCTTGCGGTCTCAGGGTCTGTTTGGTTCCCGGGCCTGGGGCGCCAGCGAAGCCCGGGTGGGCTCGTGGGGCAGCGGAGATATTCCCAGCATGCACTGCTGCGGGGGAGCCCCCAAAGGCTGCAGCTCCCAGCATGCCCCTGGGCTGGTCGGGCTGTGGGGGTCACCTCTGCTTGGCTGCCAGGGGGCTCCCCAAATCGTCCTAGATCTGTTCTCCCCCCCCCACGCTGCTTCTCCCTCCGGGAGGACCCCCCCACTTCCCCCTTGAGGGACACCCCCACACACACTTCCCCCTCCCCCCTCCGGGGACCTGCCCCTCCTCGGAGCCCCCACTTCCCCCTCCCTCCTCCAGGGACACCCCCCCACTTCCCCTCCCCCCTCCGGGGACCTGCCCCTCCAGGGACACCCCACACACACTTCCCCCTCCCTCCTCCAGGGACACCCCCCCCACTTCCCCCTCCCCCCTCCGGGGACCTGCCCCTCCAGGGACACCCCCCCCACTTCCCCCTCCCTCCTCCAGGGACACCCCCCCCACACTTCCCCCTTGAGGGACATCCCCACACACACTTCCCCCTCCCCACTCTGGGGACCTGCCCCTCCTCGGACCCCCCACTTCCCCCTCCCTCCTCCAGGGACACCCCCCACTTCCCCTCCCCCCTCCGGGGACACCCCCACACTTCCCCCTCCCTCCTCCAGGGACACCCCCCCACTCCCCCCTCCAGGGAGGCCCCATCCCCGGCGCTGTTCCGGGGTCCCGCCCCCAGCCAGGTGAGGGGGGAGGGCAGCGGGCAGGGAGGGGTTAACGGGGGGGGGGATCAGCTGCGGGGCAGGGATTGGCCGGGGGATTATCGGCCCCCTTCGTCCTGGGAACTTCCCATGGGGGGGGCGAGATCTCACCCCCCCCCCCGCCGGGGCAGCCGGACGCCGAGCGGGGACCGAGACGGCTGGGAGCCGGGACAGACCCGGGGTAAGGGCTCCCCCAGCGCCCCCCACTCCGGACCTGCAGCCCCTGCCCCCCCCAGCCCGGCCGGTGCCCCCCCCAGCCCGGCCGGTGCCCCCCACTCCCGACCTCCAGCGCCCCCCACTCCCGGCCCCTGCCCCCCCAGCGCCCCCCACTCCCGACCCGCAGCCCCTGCCCCCCCCAGCCCGGCCGGTGCCCCCCACTCCCAGCCCCCTGCCCCCCCCAGGCTCCCCAGCGCCCCTTACTCCCGACCCGCAGCCCCTGCCCCACCCAGCCCGGCCGGTGCCCCCCACTCCCAGCCCCCAGGCCCCCCAGCGCCCCTCACTCCCGACCCGCAGCCCCTGCCCCACCCCCAGCCCTGCCGGTGCCCCCCCCTCCCAGCCCCCTGCCCCCCCCAGGCCCCCCAGCGCCCCCCACTCCCGACCCGCAGCCCCTGCTGTCCTAGATTGTGTGTAGTCTCCTTGGCCCCGGGATGCAGGCACTTGTGGGGCTGGGGTGCTGGGGGGCAGGTGCCCGCTTTGGGACAGGAAGTGAAGGAGCCCCCCGTTCGCCCCCAACTGCAAGGACGGGGGGGGGCACATTTCGGGACTGGCCCGAGGGGGGGGGTGCACATCCCAGCATGCACCTGGCCGTACCTGGGGGGTGGAGCCTGCAGGTTGTAGCTCGTGCAGCTGGGGGGAGGGAGGCAAGAGGCCGGGTGGGGGGAGGGCTTGTTCCCTGCAGGGGGGGTGGGAAGATCAGCCCCCCCCCCCCCACGCACGGGGCTGGTGGGGCCCACATGCCATGTCCCCTGGCTTCACCCCATTGCTCTGCCCGCAGGGGGTGGGGTTCGGCTGGGGGGGCTCTTGGGGGTTGGGCACTCCCCAGGGGCACTGATGGGGGGGGTCCCCGGCGGGGGAGGGGCTCAGCTGGGGTATCCCAGGACCTCCGGCCTGCAAGGGGGTTTGGGGGGCAGTGCAGTGTGTCCCCCCTGGGGTGGTGTGGGTCGCCCCAGCCCCACTGCTGGCCCCCCAGCGCTCGGCCCTGCCTGCCAGGGGAGAGCGTCCCCCGTCCCCCTCCCTGCCCCCTGCCTACCTTTTCTCCTTCTCCCATAGGTGCTGCCTGCCCCCGCCATGGCCCCCCCAGCGCCCGCCTTGCTGATGGGTTTGGTGCTGCCCTGCGCCCTGGCCTGGTCCAGCCCCCTCAGTGCCCCCCGCGTCTACCTGTCCTACAAAGGTGAGGGGGGGCGCAGCCCCCGTGCCCACTCCCAGCCGGCCGGCGTGCACACGGACATGGGCAGGCACGTGTGGCGAGTCACACGCGCGTGCAAAGCGTGCATACACGGTGATAGACGTGTGCAGGACGTGGGCGGTCGCCTGCAGAGATGTGTGTTTAGGCGAACACGCCTGCTCCTGGATGCTGGTGCACACACGTGTCTGTGCGAGCAGACGGGCAGCCCGAGTCCTGGCCGGGTCACCAGGGGGCACGTGGTGCGGAGGTACCCGAGGTGCCCCCCCGCTCCTCCCCCCTTTGCTGGGGACTCCGGGATCTGGTTACCCGGCCGCAGGGAGCGGCTTTCCCAGAAAAGCTTAAAATACCCAGAATGCCGAGCAGGGCTGAGTTCCCCCCCCCCCAGCCTCCTGTGTCGTGCAACATGCTGACCAGTCGTGCAACGCGGCACCCAGCTGTGCAACGCGGCATCCAGCCGTGCAATGCATCAGGACCACCCGCCTGTCGTGCAACACGCTGACCAGTCGTGCAATGCATCAGGACCACCCGCCTGTCGTGCAACACGCTGACCAGTCGTGCAACACGCTGACCAGTCGTGCAACGCACATTCAGTCGTGCAATGCACAGGGGCAGTGGCTCCCCCCCATTGTCTCAGTCCCAGCCTGGCTGGATATAGCTGTGACACACGGCCCAGACACGCCGCAGCAGGCACCCGGCATGGGGCTGGCTGGAGGTCACCCCCAAAGCCTGCAAAGCCTGGGGCTTGTGGGGATTTCCGGCAGGACGCCTGGGTCCTGTCCCTGGCGCCGGGAGGGCAGCGGGGGCTGGTGGGTTAGAGCAGGGCGGGCTGGGAGCCAGGACTCCTGGGTTCTCTCCCGGCTCTGGGAGGGGAGTGGGGGCTGGTGGTTAGAGGGGGGGGGCTGGGAGCCAGGACTCCTGGGTTCTCTCCCCAGCTCTGGGAGGGGAGGGGGGTCTGGTGGGTTAGGGGGGGAGCTAGTTGTTAGCCCCCCCTTCTCCCCCAGGAACCTGCCCTTGGCCCCGGCTCTCGGACCCTGGCCTGGAATCTCCCCCCGGGGCTGTGCCAGCCGTGCCCGTGGGGGGGGGGGGGGGATTGACACGGTCAAGGTCACTGCAGGTGGGAAGCTCGCAGCGCGGCCTGGCACGGGGCTGGAATGCGGCCGGGGGATTTCAGGGATTATTTCTGGGCTTTGCTCTGCCCGCCCCCCCCCACCCCCAAAATACCCCTTGAGCTCAGCCAGCGCCAGGCAGATTAACGGGGGTGGGGACCACTCCAGCTGCTGCCCGTGGGGGAGGGGGCGCTAGGACTCCTGGGTTCTCGGGGGGGGGGGCTGGGAGCCAGGACTCCTGGGTTCCCTCCCCGGCTCTGGGAGGGGAGTAGGGACTAGTGGTTAGAGCAGGGGGGCGGGGAGCCAGGGCGCCTGGGTTCTCTCCCTGGCTATGGGAGGGGAGTAGGGACTAGTGGTTAGAGTGGGGGGGGCGGGGAGCCAGGATGCCTGGGTCCCATCCCAGCTCCATCGCTCCCCCCAGAGCTCCTGCAGACCCGCACCGCCCGGCCCTTCGCTTTCGCCTTCAACACCAGCGACTATCGGATCCTGCTGGTGGACCAGGACCAGGACCGGCTCTACCTGGGCGCCCGTGACTACCTGGTGGCCCTCGACCTCCACAACGTCAACAAGGAGCCGCTCATTGTAAGGGGGCCCGGATGCCTGGGTTCTCTCCCCGGCTCTGGGAGTGGAGTGCGGGCTGGTGGTTAGAGCAGGGGCTGGGAGCCAGGACTCCTGGGGTCTCTCTCCGGCTCTGGGAGGGAAGTGGGGGCTGGTGGTTAGAGCAGGGGCTGGGAGCCAGGACTCCTGGGGTCTCTCCCCGGCTCTGGGATGGCGGGTGGGATCTAGTGGGTTAGAGCGGGGGGTGGGTGGGCTGGGAGCCAGGACTCCTGGGGTCTCTCCCTGGCTCTGGGAGGGGAGCAGGATCTGGCGGGTTAGTGCGGGGCTGGGGGGAGCCCGGACTCCTGAGTTCTCTGGGAGGGGAGTGGGGTCTGGTGGTTGCAGCCGTGGGGGTGGGGGCTGGGTGCCCGGACGCCTGGGTTCCCTGGGAGGCAGGAGGGGTGTAGGGGGCGGGAGTCGGGAGCACGCACTGCGGGGCTGGTTCTGGGGTCCCCATCTCAGACCCAGTCTCTGCTCTGCCTAGATCCACTGGCCGGCGTCCCAGAGTCAGCAGAGCGCCTGCCGCATGGCGGGGAAGGGTCAGCGGGTGAGATGGGGCAGGGCCCCCCAGTCCCCCCCTGGTTCCCCCTCCCCACAGCCCTCCCTCACCCTGTCACCCCCCTCCTGAGACCACGCAGGGCTTCCCCAGTTGCCCCCCCTGCCTCCCGCCCCCCTGCCGGGAATCTGCCCCCTGGGACCCCCTTTGTCTCTGCCCCTCCAGATCCTCCTGCGATTCCCTCCCCCCCATTGGGGTCCCAGCTCTACCCCGACTCACCCGCCTGTGCCCCCCCCCCGCCCAGGGCGAGTGTTTCAACTACGTGCGTCTGGTGGAGCCCGTGAACCGCACCCACCTATATGTCTGCGGGACGGGGGCCTGCCAGCCCGTCTGCGCCCTGGTGCACCGCGGCTGGAGGTCGCAGGTGAGCCGGACGCCTGGGTCCCCCCCGCCGCTGGGGGCGCTGGGAGCCGGGACGCCTGGGTTCTCTCCCTGGCTCTGGGAGGGGAGGGGGGTCTGGTGGGTTAGAGCAGGGGGGGCTGGGAGCCTGGACGGCTGGGTTCTCTCCCGGCTCTGGGAGGGGAGGGGGGTCTGGTGGGTTAGAGCAGGGGGGGCTGGGAGCCTGGACGGCTGGGTTCTCTCCCGGCTCTGGGAGGGGAGGGGGGTCTGGTGGGTTAGAGCAGGGGGGGCTGGGAGCCCGGACGCCTGGGTTCTCTCCCCTGCTCTGGGAGGGGAGTGGGGGCTGGGGTAGCAGGGCAGGGTGCTGGGGGTAAGAGCTCTGACCCCTGCCCCCCCGTTCTCCCCCAGGAGTACCTGTTCCGGATGGTGCCGCGGTCACTGGAGCCGGGGAAGGGGCGCTGCCCGTACGACCCCCGGCAGAGCAGCCTGGCCATGCTCGTCAGTAAGTGGGGGCTGCGGGTGTCACGGACTCCCAGGTCGGGCCCACTCCTGGCCCCGTGCGGTCCGTGGGGGGTACCCCTTTTAGTGGGACAGCCCTTCTCGGGGTCCCCTCTCTCTCGGGGTCAGGCCCCTCCACCTCCTGGAGCCGCACCTCTCCGAGCCTTAGCACGTCCGTCTCTCGCTGTGGGCCCCCCCAGGGAGTCCCCTCGCTCTGGGCCCCCCCATCTCCCCGCTCCCAGAGGGAATAATGCCCCCCCCCGTTCTCTAGCCCGGAGTGACTCTCAGCCAGCGTCACACAGGAGGGTTATTGAGCATTGAACACAGCACGGGAAACTCTCAGGCCTCAGGCCTGGCCCCCCTCAGCCCAGCACATCCCAGTCTCCCTGCATCCAGGGGGGCTCTGCCTGCCCCCCCTCTCCAGCCCAGAGCCCCCCTGCTCCCCAGCTGGGCATCTGATACCCCCGGCCCCAAGCCCCCCTCTGTCCATTGTCTTCTCTCCAGGGAAACAGGGTCGCCTGGGCCCCCTCTTCTGTCTTCTGGCCCCTCGGGCTGGAACGGGCTGGTCCGGTCACTGGGGTCCTTTCCCCGCAGCCCATTGTCCCCCCACTGGCCAGAACCGGCTGTGACTCCGGGTCACCCGGTCACCGGTCGCTGGGGTCTCCGTTCTCCAGGCCGGCGGCCGGGGTCCCAAGTTCCTTCTCCGGGTCTGTGTCCCAACGAACTGCCTCTCCGCTCGTTAAACCAGGGACACTCGGGGAAACTGAGTCCCTCCCCCTCGGCGTGCAAACCAGTGACAAAACCCAGAGAACCCCCCACTTCATTACAGGGGGGTCCAGAAACTGTCTGTCCCTCTGCGGGGGGGGGCTCATTCCCCCTCTCACGGCCCCCCCTGCCCCGCAGACGGGACGCTCTACGCCGGGCTGCACGTGGATTTCATGGGCACCGACGCGGCGCTTTTCCGCACCCTGGGCCCCCGGCCGGCCGTGCGCACGGAGCAGTACGACTCGCGCTGGCTGCATGGTACGGGGGGGCCGGGAGTGAGGGGGGCTGGGGGGCCGGGCCGGGGGGGCTGCAGGTCGGGAGTGAGGGGTGCTGGGGGGCCGGGCCGGGGGCTGCGGGTCAGGAGTGAGGGGTGCTGGGGGGCCGGGCCGGGGGCTGCGGGTCGGGAGTGAGGGGTGCTGGGGGGCCGGGCCGGGGGCTGCGGGTCGGGAGTGAGGGGCAATGGCTGGGCTGGGGGGGGCTGCGCGTCGGGAGTGAGGGGCGCTGGCTGGACCGGGGGGTGCTCTGGGTTAGCGGTGCCCCCTGGTGGCAGACGCGGGTGTTGCACTCACCTTGGCTCCGCCCCCACCTCCCCCCCAGACCCTGTTTTCCTCCGGGCCCATGTGGTGCCGGACAGCTCTGAGCGCAGCGACGACAAGCTCTATTTCTTCTTCCGCGAGCGGGCGCTGGAGGGCGCCGTGGGGCCCGGCGTGCTGGCCCGGGTCGGCCGGGTCTGTCTGGTGAGTGTCGTGCAGGGGGCGCCGGGGTCCCCCCCCGAAATTCAGGGATTGAACCCTGGCGTCCGGGCCGAATTGCAGCTCGGAGGGGCCCGTTCGCCTTCTCGAAACTTCCACTTCAGTTTGAGTCAATAACAGGCATCTGCTTCACTTCCTGTCCCAAACTGCTCCCCAGCCGCCCCGCCCCAGAGGTGGCTACATCCCCATGCAGCATTCTGTGCGGCTGTTCCCAAGGGCTCCGCCCCAGAGGCGGCTGCACCTCGGTGCCGGGCGAGCCGATCCTTGTCCCCTGTGTCTCTCCCAGAACGACGACGGCGGGCAGCGGGCCCTGGTCAATAAGTGGACGACGTTCCTGAAGGCCCGGCTGGTTTGCTCCGTGATGGGCGAGGATGGAGTGGAGACCTTCTTCGACGAGCTGCGTGAGCCTGGGGGGGCCGGGCGGGGGGGGGAGGCAGGGACGTTCCCCGGGGCTCAGTCTGAGCCGTAGCCGAACGCCCGCGAATTCCTAGTCCCGACTGTGCCAGCCAGGACAAGGTGCCAAGAGCCGCGTCCGAGCCGCGGGAGAGTCAGGTGTGGGGACGGCCCTGGGGTGACACCGACGTTTTCCCTCTGGCTCTGGGGCAGGTCCCAGCTGTGTTTGTGGGCAGGGAACGTCTCACCCCTCGGCCAAGGTCGCCACCCATGTTTCCCCGGGACACTGATGTTCAGTGGGTTACGAGCTTTCATCCGGGCAGACGTCAGAGCGGGGACCGTAGTAGTGCAGCCGGTCACAGGGGCGGGGGGCTGAATACAGGGTGTGGAAGAAGGTCACAGATGGGAGCGGGGCCCAGGATGCCTGGGTTCTCTCCCCAGCTGTGGGCAGGGAGTGGGTTACAGCAGTGGGGGATGGGAAGGGAGCCCGGACGCCTGGGTTCTATCTGTGATTCATCTCCCCCCCGCCCCCCTTTCCAGGAGATGTTTTCCTGCTGCCGACTCAGGACGAGAAGAACCCCCGGGTGTACGGGCTGTTCTCCACCCTGGGGTGAGTCGGGGGGCTGGGGATTTGGGGGTGGGGTCTCGGAGGGGGCAGGGCGACCCCAGGGGGGCTGGGCGGTCTGTAACCCCCCCTGTCCCCCCCAGGTCTGTGTTCCGGGGCTCGGCCGTCTGCGTGTACCCCCTGAGCACCATCCGCAGCGCATTTAACGGCCCCTTTGCCCACAAAGAGGGGCACAGCTACCAGTGGGTGCCCTACACCGGCCGTGTGCCCTACCCCCGCCCCGGAGCCGTGAGTGGGGGCTGGGGGCCCGGACGCCTGGGTTCTCCACGGCTCTGGGAGGGGAGTGGGGGCTGGTGATTAGAGCAGGGAGGGCTGGGGGCCAGGACTCCTGGGTTCTTTCCCCGGCTCTGGGAGGGGAGTGGGGGCTGGGGGCCCGGACGCCTGGGTTCACTCCCCGGCTCTGGGAGGGGGTGGGGGCCGGGGGGTGGCGGCTCTGGGAGGGGGTGGGGCTGGGGCCGGACGCCTGGGTTCTCCCGCTCTGTCCCCGCAGTGCCCGGGCGGCGCCTTCACCCCAGGACTGGGCTCCACGCGCGAGTTCCCAGACGAGCTGGTGATGTTCGTGCGCTCGCACCCGCTGATGTACGACCCCGTGTACCCGGCGCCGCGGCACCCCCTGCTGGTCCGCGCTGGCCTCCCCTACGGCTTCACCACGCTGGCCGTCGACCTGGCCCAGGCGGCCGACGGGCGCTACGAAGTGCTCTTCCTCGGCACCGGTATGCCGGACGCCTGGGTCCCATCCCCGGCGGGGAGCCCGGACGCCTGGGTCCCATCCCTGGCCTGGGGGCCCGGACGCCTGGGTCCCATCTCTGGTCTGGGTGGGGGAGGAGGGATGGGAGCCTGGACACCTGGGTCCCAGCCCTGGCCTGGGGGGGGAAGGAGGGATGGGAGCCCGGATGCCTGGGTCCCACCCCTGGCCTGGGTGGGGGGGGAGGGATGGGTGCCCGGACGCCTGGGTCCCACCCCTGGCCTGGGTGGGGGAGGAGGGATGGGTGCCCGGACACCTGGGTCCCATCCCTGGCCTGGGTGGGGGAGGAGGGATGGGAGCCCGGACGCCTGGGTCCCTGGGGGGGGCAGTGGCTCCCCCATCTCAGGTGCTCTCTCCTCTCCCCTCCCCCCTCAGACCGGGGCACGGTGCAGAAAGTGGTGGTGCTGCCCAAGGACCCAGGCGTCCTGGAGGAGCTGACGCTGGAGGAGGTGGAGGTGTTCAAGGTGAGAGGCCCCGCCCCTTTCCTATTGGCCCCACCCCTTTTGTTCCACCCTTGCATCTTAGCCCTGCCCCTTCTTTCCCTGGCTCCGCCTCTCCCCCTCTCCAGTGGATTCACCGCCCTTCCCTTCTCCCCACAGACCCCGGCCCCTGTGAAGACCCTCTGGATTTCGTCAAAGCGGGTAGGTCGGGGGCGGAGCTACCGCCCCCAGAGGCGCCATGGTCTGGCAGGGGGGCTGGGGGCCCGGACGCCTGGGTTCTCTCCCCGGCTTGGGGAGGGGAGTGGGGTCTAGTGGTTGGAGCAGGGAGGGCTGGGAGCCCGGACTCCTGGGTTCTCTCCCCAGGTCTGGGAGGGGAGTGGGGGCTGGTGGTTAGAGCAGGGGGGGGCTGGGAGCCAGGACTCCTGCGTTCTCTCCCCAGCTCTGGGAGGGTGGGGGGCTCAGTGGGTCGGGGGGGGGTCCGTCCCTCAGGTGCGCGTCTCCCCCCAGCACCAGCTATACGTCTCCTCGGATGTGGGCCTTACCCAGCTGAGCCTCCATCGCTGTGGGGCCTACGGCCCGGCCTGCGCCGACTGCTGCCTGGCCCGGGACCCCCACTGCGCCTGGGACGGCCGCCGCTGCGCCCGCTACAGCCCCGCCCCCGCCAGGTGAGCCGCCCGGACGCCTGGGTCCCGCGCCCCGGGGGGAGGGGCCCGCTACAGCCCTGCCCCTGCCAGGTGAGCGGCCCGGACGCCTAGGTCCCGCGCCCCAGGGGGAGGGGCCCGCTACAGCCCTGCCCCTGCCAGGTGAGCGGCCCGGACACCTGGGTCCCACGCCCCGTGGGGAGGGGCCCGCTACAGCCCTGCCCCTGCCAGGTGAGCCGCCCGGACGCCTGGGTCCCGCGCCCCGGGGGGAGGAGCCCGCTACAGCCCTGCCCCTGCCAGGTGAGCTGCCTGGATGCCTGGGTCCCGCGCTCCGGGGGGCGGGGGCTTCGAGCGGGGGGGGGCCAGAGGGGGGCGACAGGTGCAGCTGGTAGGGAGCTGACGCTGTGTCTCCCCCCACCGCCCCCTCGCCAGGCGTGTCCGGCGCCAGGACATCAAACATGGAGACGCCGTTCGCCAGTGCCGCGGCTTCAACGCCCTGGGTGAGTGCCCCTCGCGGCGGGGGCTGGGGGCAGCCTGGACGCCTGGGTTCTCTCCCGGCTCGGGGAGGGGAGGGGAGTCGGGGGCTGGCGGCAGCCCGGACGCCTGGGTTCTCTCCCGGCTCGGGGAGGGGAGGGGAGTCGGGGGCTGGCGGCAGCCCGGACGCCTGGGTTCTCTCCCGGCTCGGGGAGGGGAGGGGAGTCGGGGGCTGGCGGCAGCCCGGACGCCTGGGTTCTCTCCTGGCTCGGGGAGGGGGGGTGTCCCTGTTGCTGCCCCCACTGACGTGTGCCCCCCCCCCCAGCGGAGCAGGAGCTGGTGGAGCAGGTGCAGTTCGGGGTGGAGGGGGGCAGCGTGTTCCTGGAGTGCCGGCCCCCCTCCCCCCATGCCCAGGTCCGGTGGCTGCTGCAGCCGGAGGGCGGCACCCGGCGCCCGGTGAGTGACCCCCCCCCCCAGCTACAGCCCCCCATTGCCCTGGGGGGGGCATGGAGGATCTGACACCCCGCCCGTGTCTCTCTCTGCCCCCCAGCTGCCCCGGGAGTGGGTCCTGCTGCAGACGCCCCAGGGGGCCCTGCTGGGCCCGGTGACGCCGGCGGACGAGGGCCGGTACCAGTGCGTGGGCACCGAGAACGGCTACACGCGCCCACTGCGCCGCCTGCTGCTACGCGTCCTGCCCCACGGCCTGCTGGGGGGCTCCCCGCCCCCCGTCTGCCAGAGCCCCTGGGGCCGGCCCCGGAGCAGAGCCGAGTCGTCGGGAACCAGCCGGGGGGGGCCGTCTCTGCGACGCGACCGGAGCTCCCCGCCCCGGAACTGACTGGGGGCGCCGAGGCCTGAGGCCGGGGTGAGGGGCTCGGACCCCACGGGGGGGGGGGTTCGTTTCACATTCCAAGGGGGACCCCGGAGCGAACCCCCCGGGGAGGGAGCCGAGGGGGGGCTCTGCCTGGTGCCTGCATTTCCTTTCCATGGACATCGGGCCCGATGCTGACTGCGGGGGGGCCCGGACGCCTGGGTTCCCCCCGGTTTGATTTGTAGAGTCTATTTTTTCACGGCTGGGGGTTTTTCTAACGTGGCTGGATTTGGGTTTTTTAAAAGTAATTTATTTTTTATTTCCTGTGACCCCGTCGATGCTGTGGACGAAACCGGCTGCCAAAGATTAAAGGGGCCAACGTTTGATTTTCTAAATGTGCCCCCAGCGCATGGCGAGGGGCTGGCTCATCAATCGGGGGGGGGGGACCCCGCAGGCCCTGCCAGCCCGGCCCTGGGATCCCCCCCCCCCCAGCCTGGTCAGTGCCCCTCACTCCTGGCCCGCAGACCCTGCCCCCCAGCTCTGCCGGTGCCCCTCACTCCCAACCCTCAGCCCAGCCCTGTCCCCCCAGCTCTGCCCCGCCCTGCCCCCCCTGCCCCTCACTCCCGACCCATAGCCCCTGCCCCCCCAGCCTGGCCAGTGCCCCTCACTCCCGACCTGTAGCCCCCTGCTAGCCCGGCCCTGGGCTCCCCCCCCCAGCTCTGCCGGTGCCCCTCACTCCCGACCCGCAGCCCCTGCTAGCCCAGCCCTGCCCCCCCAGCTCTGCCGGTGCCCCTCACTCCCGACCCGCAGCCCCTGCTAGCCCGGCCCTGGGCTCCCCTCCCGCCCCGGGGGAGGTTGGGGGGTGGGAAGCTGTGGGGGAGATTTGCGGTGGGAGCCGGCAGCTGCTCCATCCCCTGGCGTCCGGCATGGCGGGGGTGGGGCCCCGGTTGTGCTCTGCGACGCCCCTCCCCCCCCCCCGGCCGGTGTCAGCTGCTGGCAACGTCCCGACTGGTTTATTCAGGGCGCTGGGGCCTCTCGGGCCTGGTTTGCTCTGGGTGTTTGACGGCCCAGGAGGTGGTCACGGGGGAGGAAGCTGGTCCCCCCCCCCCCCCCGCCAATTTTTCTCCCCAAGTTCCAGGACCCAGCGGGGGAGCCGGGGGGGGGGGGACAATTGTCACCATTGGACCACTAATTAGGCCTCGGTTGTAACGGGCGGGCGGGTGGCTCGACCCCGTCGCTGGCCGATTCGAACGCAGCGTTTCTCCGGTTTGCGTTTCCTCGGGGGGGGGGGGCAGCATCTACCCGTCCTGCGTCAGCGAAGGGGGTTCCCAGCTCCCCAGGCCGGCAGGAGAATCCGTCCAGCCACCCGGGGCGGCTCCGGGGCCGGGGCCAGGCCGCGATGGGGAGACCCCCGAGCCGGGAGCGCTGGGGGATACGTGAGAGCTGGGTTTGGCCCGGGTCGTCGCCAGCAGCGGGGGTCAGTTCCCTTCCTCAAAAACCCCAGGGCGAGAACCAGAAACGAGCCAGCCGCGGGAGAGAGGTGCTGAGAGGCGAAGGGCGGCCTTGGACCCGGGCCGGGAAGGCCTGGGGAGGAGCCGGACTCTGGCCAATACAGAATTGGGCCAAAAGCGAGCGTGAAGAGCAGCGAGCCGGAACCTGGGGCCGTCGCAGCAGTAGCAGGAGCGGCTCCGCGACCCGTGGGGCCCCTGGGCGAGCCAGCTACTAAAGGGTCACTCAAGGACGACAAGGCCAGTGCGGAGAAATGAATCGAATTCAGAGGATGGGAGGGAGATTCCCAAACCTGAGCCCGTCTGTTCAGGTGACAGATGTGAGGAACTGTCCCGGATTGAGGTGGTGCTAGAGGAGGGTTTGGAACAAACTGATAAACTAACCCGCACTAAGTCCCCAGGCCCAGGTGGGCTCAGCCGGGCCTTCGGCAGGAACTCAGACGTGCCGTTGTCGTCTGTAACCTCCTTGAAATCCGCTTCTGTCCCCGACGACGAGGACGGCTCCTGAGCCGCCGATGGTTATCAAGGGCTCCAGCGGTGCCCCCGGCGATTACAGGCCGGTGAGTCTGACTTCAGTCCCGGGCCAACGGCTCGGAAGTGTCGTCGAGAACAGAACGGCCAGACACGGAGCTCACCACGACTTGTGGGGGAAGAGGCAACGTGGATTTTGTAAAGGGAAATTGTACCTCACCAATCTACTAGACTTCTCTGAGGGGATCCACCAGCACGTGGCCAAGGGGATCCAGTGGAGATCGTGGACTTCGATTGTCAGAAGGCCTTTGACAAGGTCCCTCGAGCAAAGGAAGACGAATAAATGGTCAGTTCTCAGCATGGGGCGAGGGACCTTGTGGTGTCTCCCAGGGGGTCTGTGCTGGGCCCCGTCCTGGTCGACATATCGGTGAGGTGGCAAAATTTGCAGACAATACAAAAAGGGACCTCACAAAACTGGGTGACGGGGCAACAAACTGGCAGGCGAAATTCAACGCTGATAAATGCACATTGGGAAACCCCATCCCAACTCTGCAGATACAAGGATGGGCTCTGAATTAGCTGCTGCCACTCGAGAGAGACCTTGACTCCCTGGTGCGACCACAAAAATATCCCAGAACAGTCCCGCGGGGGGGCGGAGGCAGTAAACCAGGACGTGTCGTTTACTCCTCCTCCTCACACAAGAACCAGGGGTCACCCCATGAACTGAGCAGGCAGCAGGTGTGAGACAAGCCAAAGGACGACAGTAGCCTGGGGAACTCCCTGCCACAGGACGCTGTGAAGGCCTAGCAGGGCTCAGAAAGGAACTAGAGCCGTTCCTGGGGGTGGGCCGGGGCTACTGCTGGTGGAGGGAAGGGGATTAGTCGGGTGTCCCTCCCCCCCAGGGGCCCCTTTTCCTTCCTCCTGTCTCCCTACCTGGACACCTGGGTTCCTTTTTCTTCCTCTCACTGTTCCCCCTCCCCACACCGGTACTCGGACGCCTGGGTTCCCCCCAGCCCGGCCCCGCCCGGACGCCTTGGCCCCTCCTGTCTCCCCCCCCACCCACCCAGATACCCAGGCTGCCCTTTTCCTCCCCTGCCCGGACGCCTGGATCCCTCCCCTTCCCCCCTGCAGCGAGAGAGGACGGGGTTATAGGACGGCCGGGGACAGGACCCCCCCAACCCAGAACTGGGCCCCATTTGGCCGTGTCCATTGTTAGTGGTCTCAGGACAGCACCCCGAGCATCCAGCTGAGAGAGAGAGAGAGAGAGAGAGAGTGTGTGTGTGTGTGTGTGTGTGTGCGCGTGTGCGCGCGCGCTGGGCACACCCCCTTCCTCCGGGCACGACGGGGACCCGGCCAGACACGGAGAATTTCATGAGGGGCCGTGGCCTTCACCCCAGACAGGGATCCCCTCCCCTGGCCACCTGCCTCCAGTCAAACAGGGGGAGACCTGGGTCTGATCTGGGGGGGCAGGTGGGACATTGGGATACACACCCCCCCCCAGCCCCACTGTGTCCGCTCGGAAGGATGCAGCAGATGGGGAAACTCAGGCTCGGCCAGACGTCCTGGCGAAGAGCCAGAAAAGCACTCGGGGTTTGCGGTCCGGGGTCGTGGGGCCCTCGCCCGGCTGGGCCCGGCTCTGTGATCCCGTAACCCAGGTGGGGGGATTTCCAGCACCGGCCCAGCCCAGAGACCGGCCAGCCAGGCCCGCAGAGCTCCAGATACCCCAGTCCCATCCCCCCCCCGCCCCATGGACCCCACACAGCCCCAGCCCTTCCTGGCTCCCCGCACCCCACGACCTGCCGCTGGGCGCGCGGCTCCAACACCCAGCCCTGCCGGCCCGTGGTTACAGTCGGGGTGACGCCTCCCCCAGCGACCTGCCCCCGGCTTCCTGCCCTTCGCAGCCCCCACCATGGCTCCAACCCCCGCCCCACAATCAACATGCAAATGAGGCCCCGGCTCCCACTCATGGATGGAGACAGGGGGCACCCCCTCCCAGGGAGAGAACCCAGGAGTCCGGGCTCCCAGTCCCCGCTCTAATCACCAGCCCCCACCCCCCTCCCAGAGCTGCGGAGAGAACCCAGGAGTCCTGGCTCCCAGCCCCCCCTGCTCTGACCCACCAGCCCCCACTTCCCTCCCAGAGCCGGGGAGAGAACCCAGGGGTCCTGGCTCCCAGCCCCCCCCTGCTCTGACCCACCAGCCCCCACTTCCCTCCCAGAGCTGGGGAGAGAACCCAGGAGTCCTGGCTCCCACCCCCCTGCTCTAACCACCAGCCCCCACTCCCCTCCCAGAGCCGGGGAGAGAACCCAGGAGTCCTGGCTCCCATCCCCCCTGCTCTAACCCACCAGCCCCATGGTGCCAGGCAGGATACCAGGGTGGATGGGCACAAAACTCCATGATACTCCCCAGCTAGTTTGACAGATTTTATTATTGACAGACCAGATGTGAAAGTGCCCCCCCGCCCCCCAGCCCTGCCCCCCCCAGCGCTGCCGGCGCCCCTCACTCCCGACCCCCAGCCCTTGCTAGCCCAGCCCTGCCCCCCCCTCTGCCGGCGCCCCTCACTCCCGACCCCCAGCCCCTGCTAGCCCGGCCCTGCCCCCCCCTCTGCCGGCACCCCTCACTCCCGACCCCCAGCCCCTGCTAGCCCGGCCCTGCCCCCCCCAGCTCTGCCAGTGCCCCTCACTCCCGACCCGCAGCCCCCATAGCCCAGCCCTGCCGGCGCCCCTCACTCCCGACCCGCAGCCCCTGCTGGCCCAGCCCTGCCCCCCCCCAGCGCTGCTGGCGCCCCTCACTCCCGACCCGCAGCCCCCACTAGCCCGGCCCTGCCCCCCCCAGCCCTGCCAGTGCCCCTCACTCCCGACCCGCAGCCCCCACTAGCCCGGCCCTGCGCTCCCCCCAGCGCTGCCGGTGCCCCTCACTCCCGACCCGCAGCCCATGTCTCATTGCAGTCTGTGGTGCCCGGGGGGGGGGGGGGGGCTTTTTCTCTTGTTAACACCTCCCCATCCATGCCTCAGCTCTCTCTGGTCGCCCCCTGAGCCAGTAGGGTGGGGGGGGCTCAGCGGGCGAGTTGGGAGAGGCGGGGGGGGCTGTGGTCGGAGGATACCCAGCCCCAGAGGTGGCTACTGGGGGGCGGCTGGGTATCCTCCGCATGCAGTTGGGCGGCTCATGCAGATGCCAGCACCTGCAGGGAGAAAAGGGGGGGAGAGACCATGAGCACTGGGGGGGCCCTGTGGGATGGGGGGGCCTGTTCTCACCTCTCTGGTGGCCAGCCCCTGTATGGGGGGCGGAGCTAAACCAGGGAGAGATGGGGCGTGGCTAGCTGGGGGCGTGGCCAGTGTGGGGGTTGTTCTGTGGGCGTGGCCAGTGGAGCTCTGCTGGGGGCGTGACTAGACGGGGGTGCGGTCAGGTGCAAGAGTGTGCTGGGGGCGTGGCCTGGGTGGATATATGGGCGTGGCTAGAGTGGGGCGGAGCCAATCATCACCCCCGCCCCCCCCTGCCCCATTCTCACCTCTGGGGTCACCAGTCCCCGCTCGGCTCCCCTGGTGCCTCCTCCGCCGGCTCGTCGGCCTCGGGGCCTTGCCCTAGCTTGGTGATGTGGCGCAGGAAGGACGTGGCGTTGAAAGCTCGCTGCGGGGCACAGAGAATATACTGCGTGAGCCCCCCCCGGGACGGGACCCAGGCATCTGGGACGGCTAACCCCTAGGGGGACCCCCAGAGCACCCACCCTCTGGGGACGGGACCCAGGCGTCCGGGACGGCGAGCCCCTAGGGGGCCCCCAGAGCACCCACCCTCTGGGGACGGGACCCAGGCGTCCGAGACGGCGAGCCCCTAGGGGACCCCCAGCGCACCCACCCTCTGGGGATGGGACCCAGGCGTCCGGGACAGCAAGCCCCTAGGGGGCCCCCAGAGCACCCACCCTCTGGGGACGGGACCCAGGCGTCCGGGACGGCGAGCCCCTAGGGGGACCCCCAGGGCACCCACCCTCTGGGGACGGGGCCCAGGCGTCCGGGACGGCGAGCCCCTAGGGGGCCCCCAGAGCACCCACCCTCTGGGGACGGGACCCAGGCATCTGGGGCAAGGACAAGGGACCCAGGCGTCCGGGGCTCACCTTCCACTGAGTCCTGGCGAAGTTTTTCTGGATCTGTTCGCTGACGGAGCCGTGAATGTTTTTGTCCAGCGCCGTGTCCCCCGATATCCTGGGGGGGGTTTTCAGAGGTGAAAGGTCAGGGGCTCTGGAGGGGGACCCCCACCCCCTCCCGTCCCATGGAGGGGCGCTCACCACGGGTGCTGCAGGGCCTGTTCGCACGTGTAGCGCGTCTCGGGGTCCCGCTGCAGCAGCTGCTGGATGAAATCCTTGGCTGGGGGGAGAGGAGGGGTCCCTGTGAGCAGGGGACCCCCATATCCCCTCCCACGTAGGGACCCTCCACTCCCATATGGGGGACCCCCATTCCCCCTCCCATGTAGTGACCCCCCACTCCCATATGGGGGACCCCCATATCCCCTCCCACGTAGTGACCCCCCCTCCCTGCTGTCCCAGCCCCTCCAGGTTCCCCTGCCTGCCCCCCAGGGCCCCCACCCAGATTTCGGGGCCCCCCCGCAGGGTCTCACCCGAGTCCGAGATATCATCCCAATAGGGCGAGTCGAACTCGAACTCCCCTTTGAGGATCTGGGCGAAGAGTTCAGAGTCGTTGTCGTCGTAGAAGGGGGGGTAACCGCACAGCCTGGGGGGGGATGGGGGGGTGAGAGATGGGGGGGTCCCCCATGGACACCCCTTCCCCCGGGGGCCAGCGCCCCCCACAGCCCTCCCGGACACCTGGGTCCCCTGCCCCATGTCTCCTCCCCTCCCCAGAGACACCGGCCCGGACGCCTGGGTCCTGTTCGCCACCTCGGACGCCTGGGTCCCATTCTGCGGGGCCGGGTGTGCTGTGGGGACCCCTGGTAGCGGTGCCCTCCGGACGCCTGGGTTCTCTCACCCCCGGCAAGGGCGGGACTTACAGGATGTAGGAGATGACGCCCAGCGCCCAGGAATCCACGGCTTTCCCGTAGGGCTTCTGCTCCAGGAGCTCGGGGGCTGGCGGGCGAGAGACGGGAGTCAGTGCCCCGGCCCCCCCAAACTGCCCCCCATGCCCCCAGCCCCCCCAAACTGCCCCCGGGCCTCTCACCTACGTAGCCGGGGGTCCCGCAGGCCGTGGCCATCACCCCGTCCGACTCCAGCTTGGAGAGCCCGAAATCCGTGATCATGATCTTGGCGTCCTCGAGGGGGCTGGCGTAGAGCAAGTTCTCGGGCTGGGGGGCATGGGGGGGTTACACTGGGGGGCATCTGGGCAGAGACCCCCCCCATCCCCTCCCTGCAGCCCCCACGACCCCCCCCCAGAGCGCAGCCTCCCCCCACAGACTGCACCCACAATCCCCCCTCATGCCCCTAACCCCCCCATCCCCTCTGAGACTCCGCCCCCTGCTGTGACTCTGCCTCCACCCAGGCCCCCACTGAGACCACGCCCCCTGTGGCCCCGCCCCTGGTCTCTCGGAATCCCCGCCCCCAGGCCCCTCTGAGACCACGCCCCCTCGACGCGGCCCCGCCCCTCACCTTGAGGTCCCGGTGCACGACGCCCAGCTGGTGCAGGTAGCTTACGGCGCCCAGCACCTGCCGGACGAGGCGGCTGGCGTCCCGCTCCGTGTAGTGCCCCCGCGCCACGATCCGGTCAAACAGCTCCCCCCCCGTCACCCTGCCGGAGACTCCCCGTGAGCCGGGGGACCCAGGCGTCCGGGCTCCAGCCCCAGCCACCACGGCCCACGCCCCTCCCAGAGCCGGGGAGAGAACCCAGGCGTCCGGGCTCCCAGCCCCAACCACCACGGCCCACGCCGCTCCCAGTGCCGGGGAGAGAACCCAGGAGTCCGGGCTCCCAGCCCCAACCACCACGGCCCACGCCCCTCCCAGAGCCGGGGAGAGAACCCAGGAGTCCGGGCTCCCAGCCCCAACCACCACGGCCCACGCCCCTCTCAGTGCCGGGGAGAGAACCCAGGCGTCCGGGCTCCCAGCCCCAACCACCACGGCCCACGCCCCTCCCAGAGCCGGGGAGAGAACCCAGGAGTCCGGGCTCCCAGCCCCAACCACCACGGCCCACGCCGCTCCCAGAGCCAGGGAGAGAACCCAGGCGTCCGGGCTCCCAGCCCCAACCACCACGGCCCACGCCGCTCCCAGAGCCGGGGAGAGAACCCAGGAGTCCTGGCTCCCAGCCCCCCCTGCTCTAACCCACCAGCCCCCACTCCCCTCCCAGAGCCAGAGAGAGAACCCAGGCGTCCGGGCTCACAGCTGCATGGCCAGGTACAGGTGCGTGGGAGTTTCATGGATGTTCTCCAAAGCCACAATGTTCTCGTGATGGACCCTGCAACGGAGCGGGGAGGGGTCAGCCCCCGAAACAACCCTGGAGCCCCCAACCCCCCAGCTCCCCAGCCACACACCCCTCCCCCTCCCCACTCCCCCTCCCCCTCCACACACCCCTCACCCCCTGCTCCCCCAGCCACACACCCCTCCCCCGGCCCCCCCTTACTTCCGGAGCACGGCGATTTCATTCTCCACAGCCACCTCCTTGCCCCGCAGCGCCTTCTTGGGGATGCATTTCAGGGCCACCAGCCGCTGGGAGCCCCGCTCCTGGGCCAGGAACACCTCCGAGAAGGCCCCTCTGCGGGACAGACCAACATGGGCTGCTGCCCCCCACCCCAGCAATGCAGAGAGGGGGAAACTGAGGCACGGATATACTGGAGAGCGGATACGTCCCCCAGAGTCACCAACCCAGGAGTCCTGGCTCCCAGCCCCCTCGTGCTCTATCCCACCAGCCCCCACTCCCCTCCCAGAGCCGGGGAGAGAACCCAGGAGTCCTGGCTCCCAGCCCCCCCCCACCTGCCCCCAGTCTATTCACCCCTCCCCAGGATTTGTGCCCCCCCTTGCCGGGTGACTCACGCCCCAAGTTTCTCCTTGATGTCATAGACGGTGCCGATCTCCTCCGTGGTTTTTCTCCAGCTCTCTCCCATCAGCACGGCTCGCGGGTCTGGCCAGGCACTGGAGAGACAGGACAGGGCAGGCCCCATGGGTTGGGCATAGAACCCTGCTCTGATCCACCAGCCCCCACTCCCCTCCCCGAGCCGGGGAGAGAACCCAGGAGTCCTGGCTCCCAGCCCCCCTGCTCTGATCCACTAGCCCCCACTCCCCGCCCAGAGCTGGGGAGAGAACCGAGGAGTCCTGGCTCTCAGCCCCCCCTGCTCTAACCACCAGCCCCCACTCCCGTCCCAGAGCCGGGGAGAGAACCCAGGAGTCCTGGCTCCCAGCCCCCCCTGCTCTAACCACCAGCCCCACTCCCGTCCCAGAGCCGGGGAGAGAACCCAGGAGTCCTGGCTCCCAGCCCCCCCTGCTCTAACCACCAGCCCCCACTCCCCTCCCAGAGCCGGGGAGAGAACCCAGGAGTCCTGGCTCCCAGCCCCCCCTGCTCTAACCACCAGCCCCACTCCCCTCCCAGAGCCGGGGACAGAACCCAGGAGTCCTGGCTCCCAGCCTCCCCTGCTCTAACCACCAGCCCCCACTCCCCTCCCACAGCTGGGGAGAGAACCCAGGAGTCCTGGCTCCCAGCCCCCCCTGCTCTAACCACCAGGCCCCACTCCCCTCCCAGAGCCGGGAGAGAACCCAGGAGTCCTGGCTCCCAGCCCCCCCTGCTCTAACCACCAGCCCCACTCCCCGCCCAGAGCTGGGGAGAGAACCCAGGAGTCCTGGCTCCCAGCCCCCCTGCTCTAACCACCAGCCCCCCCTCCCCTCCCCGAGCCGGGGAGAGAACCCAGGAGTCCTGGCTCCCAGCCCCCCTGCTCTAACCACCAGCCCCCACTCCCGTCCCAGAGCCGGGGACAGAACCCAGAAGTCCTGGCTCCCAGCCCCCCCTGCTCTAACCACCAGCCCCACTCCCCTCCCAGAGCCGGGGACAGAACCCAGAAGTCCTGGCTCCCAGCCCCCCTGCTCTAACCACCAGCCCCACTCCCCGCCCAGAGCTGGGGAGAGAACCCAGAAGTCCTGGCTCCCAGCCCCCCTGCTCTAACCACCAGCCCCACTCCCCGCCCAGAGCTGGGGAGAGAACCCAGGAGTCCTGGCTTCTAGCCCCCCTGCTCTAACCACTAGCCCTCACTCCCCTCCCCGAGCCAGGGAGAGAACCCAGGAGTCCTGGCTCCCAGCCCCCTGTTCTAACCACCAGCCCCCCCTGCCCTCCCAGAGCTGGGGAGAGAACCCAGGAGTCCTGGCTCCCAGCCCCCCCTGCTCTAACCACTAGCCCCCACTCCCCTCCCAGAGCTGGGGAGAGAACCCAGGAGTCCTGGCTCCCAGCCCCCCCTGCTCTAACCACTAGCCCCCACTCCCCTCCCCGAGCCAGGGAGAGAACCCAGGAGTCCTGGCTCCCAGCCCCCCCTGCTCTAACCACTAGCCCCCACTCCCCTCCCCGAGCCAGGGAGAGAACCCAGGAGTCCTGGCTCCCAGCCCCCCCTGCTCTAACCACTAGCCCCCACTCCCCTCCCCGAGCCAGGGAGAGAACCCAGGAGTCCTGGCTCCCAGCCCCCTGTTCTAACCACCAGCCCCCACTCCCCTCCCAGAGCTGGGGAGAGAACCCAGGAGTCCTGGCTCCCAGCCCCCTGTTCTAACCACCAGCCCCCACTCCCCTCCCAGAGCTGGGGAGAGAACCCAGGAGTCCTGGCTCCCAGCCCCCCTGCTCTAACCACCAGCCCCCACTCCCCGCCCAGAGCTGGGGAGAGAACCCAGGAGTCCTGGCTCCCAGCCCCCTGTTCTAACCACCAGCCCCCACTCCCCTCCCAGAGCTGGGGAGAGAACCCAGGCGTCCTGTTCAAAACCGATAGGGGTTGAAGACCAGATGCACTGAGCAGGGCATTGGTGAGGGACCTCCATTCTGGGGGGCCAGGAAGCGGGGGAACCTTCCCATGGGGCTGTTCGGAAGGTCCTGGGAGTCTGCTAGACTCTCCCCCCAAAGACTAGGGTCACCGTGCCCCACCTCCCCACACACCCGAGGCCAGGGACCTTCCATGGTTACGTGGTGAATGGGAGGCAAAAAAGATGGCCACCATTGGGTGTTAAAGGGGTGTGGGGGTGAAAGGATCCAGGGGGGAAGGCTGGGAAAGGGTCGGGGTGCGTGTGTTCAATTAGTGATTGGAGGGGAGGGAGAGGATGCAAGGGGATGGATGGAGGGATGGAGGGATGGGGCATGTGGGGGTGGATGGATGGATGGATGGATGAGGCGTGTGTGGGTGGATGGATAGATGGATGGGTGTGTGGGGATGGATGGATGGATGGGGTGTGTGGGGATGGATGGAGGGAGGGATGGGGTGTGTGGGGATCGATGGAGGGAGGGATGGGGCGTGTGGGGATGGATGGAGGGATGGATGGGGCCCGTGGTTGTGGATGGATGGATGGATGAAGGTATGAGGCGTGTGTGGGTGGATGGATAGATGGATGGGTGTGTGGGGATGGATGGATGGAGGGATGGGGCATGTGGGGATGGAGGGAGGGATGGGGTGTGTGGGGATCGATGGAGGGAGGGATGGGGCGTGTGGGGATGGATGGAGGGATGGATGGGGCCCGTGGTTGTGGATGGATGGATGGATGAAGGTATGAGGCGTGTGTGGGTGGATGGATAGATGGATGGGTGTGTGGGGATGGATGGATGGAGGGATGGGGCATGTGGGGATGGAGGGAGGGATGGGGTGTGTGGGGATGGATGGAGGGAGGGATGGGGTGTGTGGGGATCGATGGAGGGAGGGATGGGGCGTGTGGGGATGGATGGAGGGATGGATGGGGCCCGTGGTTGTGGATGGATGGATGGATGAAGGTATGAGGCGTGTGTGGGTGGATGGATAGATGGATGGGTGTGTGGGGATGGAGGGATGGAGGGATGGGGCATGTGGGGATGGATGGATGGATGGATGGATGGATGGGGCGTGTGGGGGTGGATGGATGGATGGGGTGTGTGGGGATGGATGGAGGGATGGCTGGATGGCTGGATGGAGAGATGGCTGAGGCGTGTGGGGAGGGATGGATGGATGGAGGGATGGAGCATGTGGGGATGGATGGATGGACGGATGGGGCCCGTGGCTGTAGATGGATGGATGGATGAACGTATGAGGCGTGTGGGGATGGATGGATGGAGGGATAGATGGGGCGTGTGGGGATGGATGGAGGGATGGATGGGGTGTATGGGGGTGGATGGATGGATGGGGTGTGTGGGGATGGAGGGAGGGATGGATGGATGGATGGAGGGATGGATGGATGGGGCGTGTGGGGGTGGATGGATGGATGGAGGGATGTAGCATGTGGGGAGGGATGGAGTGTGTGGGGGTGGATGGAGGGATGGAGGGATGGATGGATGGGGCGTGTGAGGATGGATGGATGGATGGAGGGATGGGGTGTGTGGGGATGGAGGGATGGATGGATGGATGGATGGATGGATGGGGCGTGTGGGGATGGATGGATGGATGGGGTGTGTGGGGATGGATGGATGGAGGGATGGGACGTGTGGGATGGAGGGATGGACGGAGGGACAGATGGATGGATGGAGGGATGGGACGTGTGGGGATGGAGGGACGGATGGAGGGATGGATGGGACATGTGGGGATGGAGGGACGGATGGAGGGATCGATTGGACGTGTGGGGATGGATGGAGGGATGGGGTGTGTAGGGATGGATGGATGGACGGATGGATGGATGGAGGGATGGGGTGTGTGGGGATGGATGGAGGGATGGGGTGTGTGAGGATGGATGGATGGATGGATGGATGGGGCGTGTGGGGATGGATGGATGGAGGGATGGGACGTGTGGGATGGAGGGATGGAGGGATAGATGGATGGATGGATGGAGGGATGGGACGTGTGGGGATGGAGGGATGGAGGGATCGATTGGATGTGTGGGGATGGATGGAGGGACGGATGGAGGGATGGATGGGACGTGTGGGGATGGATGGAGGGATGGGGTGTGTGGGGATGGATGGATGGAGGGATGGACGGAGGGATAGATGGATGGATGGATGGGATGTGTGGGGATGGAGGGACGGATGGAGGGATGGGGTGTGTGGGGAGGGATGGATGGAGGGATGGATGGAGGGATGGGACGTGTGGGGATGGAGGGATGGATGGGACATGTGGGGATGGATGGAGGGATGGATGGATGGAGAGATGGGGCGTGTGGGGATGGAGGGACGGATGGAGGGATGGGGCGTGTGGGGATGGAGGGATGGATGGGACGTGTGGGATGGAGGGATGGATGGAGGGAGGGATGGGACATGTGGGATGAAGGGATGGACGGAGGGATAGATGGATGGAGGGATGGATGGAGGGATGGGACGTGTGGGGATGGATGGAGGGATGGGGCGTGTGGGGATGGAGGGACGGATGGAGGGATGGGGCCTGTGGGGATGGATGGATGGGAGGGATGGGACGTGTGGGATGGAGGGTTGGACGGAGAGATGGATGGATGGATGGAGGGATGGGACGTGTGGGGATGGAGGGATGGAGGGATCGATTGGACGTGTGGGGATGGATGAAGGGATGGAGGGACGGATGGAGGGATGGATGGGACGTGTGGGGATGGATGGAGGGATGGGGTGTGTGGGATGGATGGATGGACGGATGGATGGATGGAGGGATGGGGCGTGTGGGGATGGATGGAGGGATGGGGTGTGTGGGGATGGATGGATGGAGGGATGGATGGATGGGACGTGTGGGGATGGAGGGATCGATTGGACGTGTGGGGATGGATGGAGGGATGGAGGGACAGATGGAGGGATGGATGGGACGTGTGGGGATGGATGGAGGGATGGGGTGTGTGGGGATGGATGGAGGGATGGGGTGTGTGGGAATGGATGGATGGATGGGGCGTGTGGGAATGGATGGATGGAGGGATGGGACGTGTGGGATGGAGAGATGGACGGAGGGATAGATGGATGGATGGATGGAGGGATGGGACGTGTGGGGATGGAGGGATGGAGGGACGGATGGAGGGATGGATGGGACGTGTGGGGATGGAGGGATGGAGGGACGGATGGAGGGATCGATTGGACATGTGGGGACGGATGGAGGGATGGATGGGATGGATGGAGGGATGGGGTGTGTGGGGATGGATGGATGGACGGATGGATGGATGGAGGGATGGGCTGTGTGGGAATGGACGGATGGAGGGATGGGGTGTGTGGGGATGGATGGATGGATGGAGGGAGGGAGGGATGGATGGAGGGATGTGGTGTGTGGGGATGGATGGATGGACGGATGGATGGATGGAGGGATGGGGTGTGTGGGGTTGGATGGAGGGATGGGACGTGTGGGGATGGAGGGATGGATGGATGGAGGGATGGGGCGTGTGGGGATGGATGGATGGAGGGATGGGACGTGTGGGATGGAGGGATGGACGGAGGGATAGATGGATGGATGGATGGATGGAGGGATGGGCTGTGTGGGGATGGATGGATGGAGGGAGGGAGGGATGGATGGAGGGATGTGGTGTGTGGGGATGGATGGATGGACGGATGGATGGATGGAGGGATGGGGCGTGTGGGGATGGATGGAGGGATGGGACGTGTGGGGATGGAGGGATGGATGGAGGGATGGAGGGATGGAGGGATGGGGCGTGTGGGGATGGATGGATGGAGGGATGGGACGTGTGGGATGGAGGGATGGACGGAGGGATAGATGGATGGATGGATGGAGGGATGGGACGTGTGGGGATGGAGGGATGGAGGGACGGATGGAGGGATGGATGGGACGTGTGGGGATGGAGGGACGGATGGAGGGATCGATTGGACCTGTGGGGACGGATGGAGGGATGGATGGGACGTATGGGGATGGATGGAGGGATGGGGTGTGTGGGGATGGATGGATGGACGGATGGATGGATGGAGGGATGGGCTGTGTGGGAATGGACGGATGGAGGGATGGGGTGTGTGGGGATGGATGGATGGATGGATGGACGGAGGGATAGATGGAGGGAGGGAGGGATGGGCTGTGTGGGAATGGAGGGATGGAGGGATGGAGGGATGGGGTGTGTGGGGATGGATGGATGGATGGAGGGAGGGATGGATGGAGGGATGTGGTGTGTGGGGATGGACGGATGGAGGGATGGAGGGATGGGGTGTGTGGGGATGGATGGATGGATGGAGGGAGGGATGGATGGAGGGATGTGGTGTGTGGGGATGGATGGATGGATGGATGGATGGATGGAGGGATGGGGTGTGTGGGGTTGGATGGAGGGATGAGACGTGTGGGGATGGAGGGATGGATGGAGGGATGGATGGATGGAGGGATGGGGCGTGTGGGGATGGATGGATGGAGGGATGGGACGTGTGGGATGGAGGGATGGACGGAGGGATAGATGGATGGATGGATGGAGGGGGGCTGTGTGGGAATGGACGGATGGAGGGATGGAGGGATGGGGTGTGTGGGGATGGATGGATGGAGGGAGGGATGGATGGAGGGATGTGGTGTGGGGGATGGATGGATGGACGGATGGATGGATGGAGGGATGGGGTGTGTGGGGTTGGATGGAGGGATGGACGTGTGGGGATGGAGGGATTGATGGAGGGATGGATGGATGGAGGGATGGGGCGTGTGGGGATGGATGGATGGAGGGATGGGACGTGTGGGATGGAGGGATGGACGGAGGGATAGATGGATGGATGGATGGAGGGATGGGCTGTGTGGGAATGGACGGCTGGAGGGATGGAGGGATGGGGTGTGTGGGGATGGATGGATGGATGGAGGGAGGGATGGATGGAGGGATGTGGTGTGTGGGATGGATGGATGGACGGATGGATGGATGGAGGGATGGGGCGTGTGGGGATGGATGGAGGGATGGGACGTGTGGGGATGGAGGGATGGATGGAGGGATGGAGGGATGGGGCGTGTGGGGATGGATGGATGGAGGGATGGGACGTGTGGGATGGAGGGATGGACGGAGGGATAGATGGATGGATGGATGGAGGGATGGGACGTGTGGGGATGGAGGGATGGAGGGACGGATGGAGGGATGGATGGGACGTGTGGGGATGGAGGGATGAAGGCATGGATGGACGGAGGGATGGATGGACGGACGGATTCACAGAGGGAAGGACGGATGGAAGGACAGGGCGTGTGGGGCTACGGGGAAGATGTGGGGAGTGGGGGCAGCCGCAGACCAGGTCCAGCCCATATTACACAATCCGCTCCCCCCTCCCATGTCCCGCACTGGTGTGTTATTCACACAACCCCCTGCCAAATCCAGCCTGCTGCTAACACAACAAGGCACCACCCAGCCATCCCGACACACAGCAACACACACCACAAATCAAACACCCCCCAAGCAAGGAGCCACCACCAATACCACACACAGCTAACACAACACCAAACCCGCTGTGCACTACACACCTCCACCTCAACAATGCCCACACAACACTGTGATGAACTGAGACTGTTCTTACTGTGGTCTGTGAATGCTGACAGGGGAGTGTGGCTGGGATAGTCTGCATTGGGGGATGGAGACTGACCGACGGAGAATACCTGAGCAGGTAACATGAGAACCCAGGAGGGGGCTGGGGCCAGGTGACACCTTTGCCCGGGAAACTGAACAAAGGTGGGGGAGGGGTCGCTGAAGGCAGAGTGTGGGAAGCTGGGGAGGGAGGTGGCTGGAGGGGGCAGAGAGACGGGACTCTGACCTCCCAGGGGGGCTAGGGTGCCCGGGGACCCCCAGATGGACCTAACTGGGGGGTCCTGTTGTCTGCGCCTGCAAGACCTGTCTTTGGGCCGTGTTCCTGTCGTCTAAATAAACCTTCTGCTTTACTGGCTGGCTGAGAGACCTGGTGAATCGCAGGAAGCCGGGGTGCAGGGCCCTGAGTCCCCCATACTCCGTGACAAACACACATAGTCAGTACTACACAACCCCCATACACACCACATCTATCCACCCACACAACACACACAGACAGGGTAACACAACCCCCCGCTACACAGCACATGTATCCACCCACACAACACACACAGCCAGGGTGACACAAACCCCATACACACCGCATCTATCCACCCACACAACACACACAGACAGGGGTAACGCAACCCCCGCTACACACCACATCTATCCACCCACACAACACACAGCCAGGGTAACACAACCACCCCATACACACCACATCTATCCACCCACACAACACACACAGCCAGGGTAACACAACCCCCATACACACCACATCTATGCATCCATACAAACACACAACCAGGGTAACACAATCCCCCATACACACCACATCTAGCCACCCACACAACACACAGGGCCAGGGTAACACAACCCCCCCCCCACACCACATCTATCCACCCACACAACACACAGAACCAGGGTAACACAACCCCCCCACACACACACCACATCTATCCCCCCACACAACACACAGAGCCAGGATAACGCAACCCCCCCACCACATCTATCCACCCACACAACACACAGAACCAGGATAACACAACCCCCCCATACACACCACATCTATCCACCCACACAACACACAGAACCAGGGTAACACAACCCCCCCACCACCACATCTATCCCCCCACACAACACACAGAGCCACGGTAACGGAACCCCCCCCCCACACCACATCTATCCACCCACACAACACACACAGCTGGGTAACACAACCCCCCGCTATACATCACATCTATCCACCCACACACACACACAGACAAGGTAACACAACCCCCCCATACACACCACATCTATCCACCCACACAACACACAGCCAGGGTAACGCAACCCCCACACACACACCACATCTATCCACCCACACAACACACAGCCAGGGTAACGCAACCCCCCCATACACACCACATCTATCCACCCACACAACACACAGCAGGGTAACACAACCCCCCATACACACCGCATCTATCCACACACACAACACACACAGCCAGGGTAACACAACCCCCCCATACACACCGCATCTAACCTCCCACACAACACACAGCCAGGGTAACACAACCCCCCGTACACACCACATCTATCCACCCACACAACACACAGCCAGGGTAACGCAACCCCCCCATACACACCACATCTATCCACCCACACAACACACAGCCAGGGTAACACAACCCCCCATACACACCGCATCTATCCACACACACAACACACACAGCCAGGGTAACACAACCCCCCGTACACACCACATCTATCCACCCACACAACACACAGCCAGGGTAACGCAACCCCCCCATACACACCACATCTATCCACCCACACAACACACAGCCAGGGTAACACAACCCCCCATACACACCGCATCTATCCACACACACAACACACACAGCCAGGGTAACACAACCCCCCCATACACACCGCATCTATCCTCCCACCACAACACAGAGCCAGGGTAACACAACCCCCCCCATACACACCGCATCTATCCACACACACAACACACAGCCATGGTAACACAAACCCCCCATAAACACCGCATCTATCCACCCACACAACCCCCACATACACACCGCATCTATCCACCCACACAGCCATGGTAACACAACCCCCATACACACCGCATCTATCCACCCACACACCCCCACATACACACCACATCTATCCACCCACACAACACACAGCCAGGGTAACACAACCCCCCATACACACCGCATCTATCCACACACACAACACACAGCCATGGTAACACAACCCCCCATACACACCGCATCTATCCACCCACACAACCCCCACATACACACCACATCTATCCACCCACACAACGCACAGCCAGGGTAATACAACCCCCCGTCAACCCCCCATGCCCCACCCCACTGCCAGCCCAGCACTGCTAAACCCCCTCCCCCAGAGAACCCAGGCGTCCGGGCTCCCAGCCCCCCCCCCATGTCTCCCCTCCCAGGGGGTTCTGGCACCTACCAGCTGGACCTGAGTCCCCTGCAGCTTCTCTCGGAATCTGTCCCTTAGTCCCCCCCCCGGCCCCCCCTCTCCCGCCCCCCCCTCTCCCCGGCCCCCCCCGCCTCTCCCGGCCCCCCTCGCCCCTTCCCGGCGCTCCTGCCATGTAAGGAAACGGCAGGATTCCCGGAGCCAACCAGAGAGAGGGAGGCTGCGTTTCCCACGCGGGTGCCCGGACGCCTGGGTTCCGTCCCCGGCTTTGGGGGGGGGGCTAAGGGGAGGGGGTTCTAGTGGTTAGAGCGGGGGGCGGGGCTGGGAGCCCGGATGCCTGGGTTCCATCCCAGCTGGGGGGGGGGGTTACAGTGGCTGGAGGAGCAAGGCCTGTGAGCCCCCCCCCCCCGGTACTGCACAGGTCGCTGCCCCAGCCGGGACACGGATCTAGGGGGCCCATCAGGTGACCTGGGGGGGGGGGGCTGTGGGGGGAGGGGGGGCTGTAAGCGATGTGGGAAGTGGCCACCAGAGGGCGCCTTAATACCGCTGCTGCTCCCCACTCCGATGTCAGCAATCAGGCCACAGACAGGGCTGGAGAACCCAGGAGTCCGGGCTTCCCCCCCCCGCTCTAACCCACCAGCCCCCCTCCCCTCCCAGAGCTGGGGGGAGAACCCAGGAGTCCGGGCTTCCCCCCCCCTCTAACCCACCAGCCCCCCTCCTCTCCCAGAGCCGGGGAGAGAACCCAGGAGTCCGGGCTCCCACCCCCCTCCTCTAACCCACCAGCCCCCCTCCTCTCCCAGAGCTGGGGGGAGAACCCAGGAGTCCGGGCTCCCACCCCCCTCCTCTAACCCACCAGCCCCCACTCCCCTCCCAGAGCCGGGGAGAGAACCCAGGAGTCCGGGCTCCACCCCCTCCTCTAACCCACCAGACCCCACTCCCATCCCAGAGCTGGGGAGAGAACCCAGGAGTCCTGGCTCCCAGCCCCCTGCTCTAACCACCAGCCCCACTCCCCTCCCAGAGCCAGGGAGAGAACCCAGGAGTCCCCCTCTTGCTATGGGAGGGATCCCAGCAGGGAGGTGATGGGGGGCTGGGATGCAGGTGGGGGCTGTAGGGGGAGTTCTGGGGGGGTCTCTATAGTAGCCTGGGGGGTGGGAGCTGGGGGTGTTTCTGCCGGAAGGAGTTGGGTTCGGGGGGGGGCGGGGGGATCCGGGGGGGGAGGGTCTGCGCTGTCCCAGCTGTGAGGGGGGGCGGGGAGATCCCAGCAGCGGGGGGGGGGGGAGGGCTGCGCTGTCCCAGCTGTGAGGGGGGGCGGGGGGATCCCAGCAGCTGGGGGGGAGGGTCTGCGCTGTCCCAGCTGGGGGGGGGCGGGGAGATCCCAGCAGCGGGGGGGGGGAGGGTCTGCGCTGTCCCAGCTGTGGAGGGGGGGGCGGGGGGATCCCAGCAGCGGGGGGGGGGGGAGGGTCTGCGCTGTCCCAGCTGTGAGGGGAGGGCGGGGGGGGAGAGGGTCTGCGCTGTCCCAGCTGTAAGGGGGGGCGGGGGGATCCCACCAGCGGGGGGGAGGGTCTGCGCTGTCCCAGCTGTGAGGGGAGGGCGGGGGGGGGAGAGGGTCTGCGCTGTCCCAGCTGTAAGGGGGGGCGGGGGGATCCCACCAGCGGGGGGAGGGGCTGCGCTGTCCCAGCTGTGAGGGGGGGCGGGGGGATCCCAGCAGCGGGGGGAGGGGCTGCGCTGTCCCTCCCCCCCCCTCCCAGTCACACGCTGCTCCCGAAATAGCGGCTCCTCCCCCTGCCTGGCAGCGCTGGCGGAGGGGGGAGGGGGGGGCGGCTCCCGAGGCGTGATGCTGCCCGTGACGTCACCCCGTGTCTGCATAAAGCCCGGGGGGGGGCGGACGGGGACAGACGGACAGACGGGCCGCGAGAGACCGAGGACAGACGGACGCCAGCCGCCCCCCCGCACCGCAGGGACCTCGCCTCGCCCCCTCCCCCCGCGCCCCGGCCCAGGGGGGGCTGCCCCCGCGCCCGACCCCCCCCAATGAGATTTTTCAGGCTGACCTTCAAGTGCTTCGTGGATTGCTTCTGATCCCCCCCCCCGCGGCTGCAGCGACCCCCCCGCCTCCAGAGCCCTCCCGGCGCCCCTCCCCCCCCAGCTCCTCTCTTTGCAAGGGGGGGGAGAGATTTTTAATTGCAGCCCCTTCCCCCCCCCAAGACCCGGATCCTGACCCCCGCCTCGTAAATTTGGGGGGGGCTCCCCCTCCGCGGGCTCCCCCTCCGCCCTCCCGCAGCGCCCCCCCCCGACCCGGATCTCCCCTCACACCTCTCTTAGAGAGGGGGGCCCGGAACCCGCCCCCCCACCGGACCATGAGCAAAGGGGACTTGCTGGAAAACGGGGTGTACAGCGTCCCCTTGGGGGGGCCATGTGCCAGGAGCAGGAGGAGGGGGGGCTGATGGCGGTGTCCCGCAAAGGGGGCCGGGGGGGGGCCCTGCCGGCCCCCCCGCTGCCCGCCGCCCCGCCGCCCCCCCGGGAGACCTGGACCCGGCAGATGGATTTCATGATGTCCTGCGTGGGCTTCGCCGTGGGGTTGGGCAACGTGTGGCGCTTCCCCTACCTGTGCTACAAGAACGGCGGAGGTGAGGGGGCGGGGGCGGGGGGAGGGGAGGGGGCTGGCTGGGGGACTGGGTGTGGTGGGGGAGGGGCAGAGGGGAGGGGGCTAGTTGGGGAGGGGGAAAGGGACAGAGGGGGCTGGCTGGGGGAGGGGGAAGGGGCAGAGGGGGCTGGCTGAGGGAGGGGAGGGGGCTGGCTGGGGTGGGAGAGGGGCAAAGGGGAGGGGGCTAGTTGGGGAGGGCAGTGGAGGGGGCTGGTT